>CM046353.1:19682767-20195083 GCA_025403435.1 Artocarpus heterophyllus
TTCGTCACATGCTCCCATTTCCACCCTGGAATAGGAAGCGGCTGAAGCTGACCTGCAGGCTTCTGATGCTCAGCTTTCACCTGAAGACACGTCGAACACTTGGCCACGTACTCGCGAACATCTTTCTTCATGCCTCTCCACCAATACTCTTCAAATCACGATACATCTTGGTGCTCCCCGGATGAATAGAACTGAGACCTATGAGCTTCATCTAGAACGGCTTTCGTCACCTCGGCGATAACTGGAACTGCAAGACGCTCCCGGAAGTACAACGATCCATCTGCATGCACGCTCCATTCCTCGAACTGCCCCGTTCTGAATCCGCGACCAAATCCCCTGCAAATGTCGATCCTGCCACTGACCTTGCTTCACCATCCGAACAAGAGCTGGAGTCGCTTCCACATGATATAACAAAACTCGATCACCGTCTTCATGATACTGTAGCCGATACTCACTCACTGTCGCATCCCTGCTCCAGTCCTCAAAAATCAAACAAGCGAGAATCCCTGAAGACTTCCTGCTAAGCGCGTCCGCTACCACATTAGCTTTCCGGGATGATACTGCAACGCGAAATCATAATCCTCCATGTACTACCCATCTGCGCTGCCTCAATTGAGATCCCTCTGAGTGAACAAATATCTCAAAACTCTTGTGATCGGAGAAGACTTGAAACGACGCTCCATACAAGTAACATCTCCAAATCTTCAGCGCGTAGATCACCGCCGCAAGCTCTAAATCGTGAGTGTAGGATAATTCCGCTCGTGAGGGTCGTAGCTGTCTCGATCCGTACACAACCACACGTCCAAGCTGCATCAACATGCATCCAAGTCCACGCCCTGAAGCAATCAGCATAAACCTCATACGACTCGTCACTGCTAGGAATAACCAACACTAGAGCTGAAGTCAACCGTTTCTTCAATTCCTGAAAAGAGCAGAGCTCACATCTTCATCCCCTCAAACCTGACATTTTTCTTGATCAATCTCGTCAACGGAGCTGCGATCTTCAAAAAATCCTTACAAATTTCCTGTAATATCCAGCAAGACCTAAGAAGCTGCGAATCTTCGCTACATTCCTTGGTCGTTCCCACTCCAATATAGCTTCAATCTTGGACGGATCCACTGAAATACCGTGCTCCGAAATGACAATGACCCAGAAACATTGACCTCAGTAAAACCAAAATTCACATTTTTCCCTCTTAGCATACAACTGGTGCTCCCCGCAGGAGTCTGAAGGCACGATTCCGAAGATGCTGCTCATGCTCCCCCAAGTCTAGAATACACAAGATGTCGTCGATGACACGATCACAAACTGATCCAGATACGGTCTAAATACCCTGTTCATCAGAATCCATAAAAATCTGCTGGAGCATTCGTCAACCCGAAAGACATAACCAGGACTCAAAGTGCCCATACCGAGTCCGAAAAGCTGTCTGAAGGGATATCCTCTTCCTTGATCCTGAGCTGATTGATTAACCTGACCGCAAAATCATCTTCGAGAAGTATCGCGAAGCCTCCCAACTGATCAAATAGCTCATCAATCCTAGGCAAGGGAGACTTGTTCTTCACCGTAACACGATTCAGCTGCCGATATCTACACATACCTGAGAGTCCCATCGTGCTGCTTAGCAAACAAAAACGGGTGCTCCCCACGGAGATGTGCTATTTCGAATATACCCTTTATCAGCAAGCTCCTGAGTTGCTTCCTCATTCCTTCATTTCTGGCCGGCGCCATCCGATAAGGGTGCCATAGAAAATCGATGATGTCCCTGGAAACAACTCAAGACCAAACTCAATCTCCCGATGCTGTGGTAATCCGGCAACTCATCAGGGAAAACATTCTCGAAACTCATCGAACCACTAGAATCGCTACACTATCCCTCGAAACATAGGGCTCGCCATCTAGATGGCAGAAAAGCAAAACAATCTAGATTCCTTCGCCCTCCTAAACACGACTTCATGAGACGCTCGCTCATTAACCAATCACCACCACCCTAGTAAGTGATCACCGTCCCCCTATCAGACACTAGGGTTACTTTCCTAAGTTGCAGTCCACGACTGCACTATACCTGGACAAGCAGTCCCTCCCTAAGATTACTCATAGGAGCTCATGGGGAGTATAATCAAATCACTTTTCAAAATCTCATCCTCAATCTTTATCTTACATGATTTACACATACAATTCACACACACCCACCCAAGGGAGAAGTTATAACTAGGGGTTCATTAACTCTTCTACCTCTAATCCAAGGCATGTACAAAAGAACTCGAAATGAGAGAATGAGAGGCACCGGTATCGAATAAAACACGAGCTAAGGATCTAGAAACCAAAACCATACCATCGACAACCGCTTTACCAGCCTGAGAATCTGACCCTCCAGATGCCATTGCATGAACCTGCACTGGCGCTTTCCCTTTTCCTCTACTGACATTACTGGGTCCCGGATTACTCGGTCGATGCTGCTGAGATGGAGATGACTGCACACTACCTGTACTCGGTGCTCTATACTGAGGAACACTACGCTGAAAATACTGCGGTTGTTGCCCCCGTGCCGGATATGAGAATTGCTGAGGAGAAAACTGCAGATACTGCAACTGCGGGTACTACGGAGGCGGAGGTAGGGTCTGAGGCTGAGGTTGAGATGAACGACTGGCATCCTCCCCAGTCTACGATCCAAGAACGAGCATTCCTGATCGGGCAATTCCTCTTGATGTGTCCGGGCTGCTGACAGAAATGACAATGGAAGCTGTAGGGATTGCTGCGCCCGCTGCCAGATGAACTGTTGCTGCCACTGTCGCACCGCCTTGCTTGCCTTTCCCCGGAGCTGGACGACTACTGGTTCTCTTCCTGCCACTCCTCTGCGGTCCTCCTGAAGCCTTGGCTCGATCCTCACAATACTGCACATAATCATTCTCCACAGAGATCACCGACGACATAAGCTCTCCAAAACTCCTAAGCCGTAGAGCAACCAACTGCCGTCGAATAGGAGCCTTGAGTCCTTCCTGGAACTTGATACACTTCTCGCGCTCCGATGCCACCGCTGATGGAGCAAACCTGGCCAACTCGTTAAACTTTGCCTCATACTCCCGGACTGACAGATCACCTTGCTGCAATCTATAAAACTCAGCTGCCTTCTGGTCCCTATATCCCTGCAGAAATACCGATCATAGAACAGCTCCTCGAACTTGTCCCAACTGATATCACCACCGCGCTCCAGACGCTTAGTCTATTTCCACCAAGTGTTGGCGCCACCCTCGAGCTTATACGCTGCGAATTCCACACGATACTCCTCAGGCACACCAAGAGTATCTAAGTGCTTTAGGATCGAATCCAACCAATATTCTGCTAACTGCGGATCCCCATTGCCATCAAAAGTTGGAATAGACGCCCGCTGGAATTCCTTAAAGAACGCATGCCGACTACCAACACTGGAGTCTTTTCGGTCTAGCCCTGGCTGCCATTTGCCGGAAAGCCGCAAACATAGACCTCATCATGCTCTCGTCATTTCCGAACTCGGCGTCAGCAGTCGAACGACGTCTAGGTGCCATTCTCTCACTTCTGAAGACAAAGTTTGGACTGTCAGAGGTATTTCATTGTCAAACCTATGTGTGCACAATTCCCAAGGTTCATAACCTTGGGCTCTGATACCATTCTGTCACGCCCCGGAGTACGGAAGGTGACGTGGCGGAATATTTAGGTTAATTAAAAGAGGATTTAATTGAAATTAAGAGTTTAAAAATCCAATTAAGCAAGAAATAAAGAGATTTTCCACCACATTTGATAAACGAATTTATAAATTTATAAATATTAAGCAAATAATAATAATTAAATAAAAACCGCGAATATGGGTTCCACAACCCACAACTTGTGCACACACATGGTTCTGACAATATCATAATACAGTTACAGTCCAAGTACAAATAAAGTTAAGTCTTACATGCCTTGATTAAATAATACCGAATATAAATAAATTCTCCTATTGCTCCTGAGTTCGGTCTGAAGAATCTTCTCCAAACCTAGAGGGGAAACCACCTAGAGGGGGGAATTTAAAACAGATAAAACGTGAGCGAAAGGCTCAGTAGGACTAAGTTTTATAAAATAATTTAATGCAAAGAAACATAGCATTATTAGAAGTTATTCAAAAGGACACTTAAATAAATAATTAAATAAATAAATAAATACTTTGAGTAGAACCGTTCTGGCACAGAACAGTCTACTCGTCAAATCAAAACACCATTTCGCTTTTACCTAGGCAAACCATGATATCACCACCGTAGTGGCCCAGCTGGGTTTCGGGACCTGCCCCCAAGGTCGATCGCTACACGACCCGATCTCTAATATGGCATCATGCCTATGTGTTTATTATCATTATCATTCAAAACCCAATTACCGAGTGTTGTCAATTACATTCATTATGAAATTCATTTCATAATCACGGTATATTAAAATATAACCGATAAAACCATTTTCAAACAACCGTTGAAAACATTTTGATAGAAATCATTTTCAAAGCCAAATCATTTTGAAATTAGGCTACCAAGGAAACAGGATAGAAGTCCTACCTCAATACTCGTGCCGGTACCCCACACCGTAATCCCGGTCCGCTATACGTTAGCTCCACGGAACCACGAACGATCCTCGAATCGAAGCTTCAATCCACGATTTCGGTTGCCGAATCACGTCCCCGAGCTTCCTCCTCGCTAACCCGAAGCTTGGATTCGAATGTGGTTTCAAAATTTTTGAAAGAGATTGAAAGAGAGAGGGGCTGCCGAGAGAGAGAGGAAAGAGAGAGAGAGGTGCGTGAGTATGAGGAGAGAGAGAGAGGAGAAGGAAATAAATAGGGAAAATCAGTGGGCGGTTTTACTGTGCGAAAACCATGTGCCGCTCACGGTTTTGCAAAACGGAGTATTTTTAACATTTTACAAATTGTGGTGTTTTAAAACTCAAAACATCATTTTAAAACAATAAGAAATATTTTGGATTCATCAATTTAACAAAACAACCAAAATTCAAAATCCAACCAAATAATCTAATAAATGTTAAAACGTTATTTATGGCACATTAATTCATCATTTACATTTACCTTAACATTAAATAAATTTCGGGACGTTACAACATAAGCAGAAGGGAGATCAATAACGCTAGCTGTAATAACTTCCTCTCCATGCCTTTGGTTTTTCTTTCCACGTACACTTTTTTTTTCGATGGTCACAAACGCTTTGCACTTTGTTCTAGTACTTTTAGCCAGGAAACATACACATGTGTGTGTGTATATATATATATATACATATCATTATATTATCCTCCACCCTAATTTAGTGTTTACCATGCCCATCATTATTTAATTTTAGATTTCAAGGACATACTATTTACAACCTTTTGTTTTCATTTAAAATCATATAATATTTGATTTCAGATTCTGTGGAAATTCTAACTTATAACTTTTGCTTTCAATATGCTAAGGATATCTAATATTAGATTACAAGTGCAGTTTAACAAACTTTGCATTCGATATGATAGGACAATCAATTTTAGAAAATTTTTTTTTTTGAAGGAAATCAAGTTTAGATTATGATCAGGACATTTGTATACTTAACAAATAAAAAACAAAAAAAAAACTATTGCCACATTTTCTCTTATTTTTCTATGAAAACATAGCATAATTATATACCATTACTTTACTTTTTATTTACAACTCTCTGCCACTCTTTCATATCACAAAATTGCTATTGTGATATTTTACCCACTATTTCTTTTTCTTCCCATTTGAGTGGAAAATTAGTGGTGGACTGGAAACTAGTTTGTTTGCCCTCTCTTTCTGAAAAGGAGTGAAATAGCACAAAAATTAGAAATATTACACATTATCAATTCTACTAAATAGTATTTTTGAGGAAACAAAAGCCCTAAAATGCCCCTAGATCTAATTTTTCTTTATTCATCTCACACTCTTCTCTGTCTTTAGTTCTCTTTCTTCCTTCTCTGAATGATCTTCACTCTCCTTGCGATAGAATTCTACCAACGCATAGATCTGACGTTGTTCATCATTGGTAGCTATTCAGATAGATGCCCTCAAAGCATATGATATTTTGTAAATGACATATTTATAAAGAAATAGAGAGAATTTATTCATCTTATTTGCATGTATACACTTTGAATATTTTATGAATATCATTAAAATTCCTTAATTATCTATGTACCTTTAAATATTATATATAAGTGTGTCATATACAAGAGGATAGTATTTAATAATCATAATAAAAATGGTCAGTAACATATGATTAATTATTATAATTAATTATTCAATTGAAGTATAGAATCTTTAATTGAGAGTTACTAGTGCAAGTCATTTCCATTAAGAATGGGATGAACTGTTAATGTAGTGAATTATTAAATAAGTGCACTATAGATAATGAGATTATGTAGGACCAGGACATGATGTGATATAAATAACTTATACTTTCCATTAATTATAGCAAGTTCTAATCACGTCGACTAATGACCATGTATAAAATAATCTTAATCCTAAGTTATTAACAGACTCCTATTTATAGATTTGTATCTTTTGATTTACTCACTACCAATTAAAGAATCTAATCCCATCCCTTGCATTTTGGAGACATAATGAGGTAACTAGCTAGGAATTTTAACATTACAAGACAAGGCCATTCCTTCTCTAATGAGAAGCAAATAAATAATTCTATTGAGTATTGATTTAGGGCTTGAATAATAAAAGAGCTCAATTTGTGATTACGTTTATTAATTTATTATTAATTAAAGAATCAATGGCACTCAATGATAAGGAAGTAATTAGAGAGATTGATGGATTTTACTTAGCTTAATTATGAATTACGGAGGATCAACTTTTATATAATGACTATATCAAATGAACGACTTTAAAAGATGAGAAATTATATATCATAATTTGAAGAATGCAATTCCAAGTATTTAGTAGAGTTACATTTGAATTAATAAAAATGTAATATATTAATTACAAAGTTTAATTAATATATTGGTTTTATTGGTGCTTGAAATTATGAATCTATTAGTCTCTACCATCCTTGTACACACTGTTTAGACAAGTAGAATTGATGGTTTAAATAATTAATTTATAATTATAGAATTCTAAATTAAATACCACTCTAAATAAATTAATTATAAATTAATTTATATTTATTAAATAATAAGATTATTTAATAAATAATTTATAAATTATTAAATAATGAGCATTTAATAAATAATTAATTTTGAAAGACACACAATAGATGGGCCCACTGTGTATGGTGTGCATAGTAATGAGGGAAAGTCTTTGTGCACTCCAAAGCTTGATTACCAAGTTTTCAAATCTAGAATTTCCGTCTTTGGATAAATATGATTTAATTCAAATATGAAAAGTTAAATTTGGAAACAAATGAGTTTGGGTAACAAGCAGTATTCTCACATGCACTATTTAGAGGTTGGCGCTATATGCATAGAAAATCTCTCTATGAGCTGTGCCTATTACAGTAGTTAGAAGGGAAACTTGTGTCTTTTATTTAATTAAATATCTGACATTAAATTTAAATAATGAATCTTTCCAAATTAATTGAGTCTCTCATTCTCTATAAATAGAGGTCTCCTCGATTCATTCTTTACAATTGAGAGTCTTGGTGAGACTACAAAAACTCTGCCAAACATCCTAGTGCACGCGTGTTGAGAGAGAAAGAAAGAAAAGAAGTGTTCATAGTCCCATGACCTGTTTTGCTCAATCATTGAGATTAACGGGTGACTAAAGTGAGAAGAATGATCTTTTGGAAACCTTAATTCGTTATACACCTACCCGTTCGTCCATCTGGTGCAAAAGACAAGCCAAGGAAGATGGTGGTTTCATCCTTTAGAGATCATCTTTGTAATATGAGTTTCCCAATTATCTCTTATTAACCGAGCAAGTAATGTTTATATATTTATTTAGCGATAAATTAATAAATCTATAGCATGTTTTAACAAATGTTGTGTGAAAATTTTTGTTATATATGTTCCACATCATAACCACGTTTCTGCTATTTTTGTGAAAATTATTTTCTAAAACCAAGAGTTGCAACCTTCAACTATAGTATAGAAGCTTCGACGAATGCAACAAGATTAGATAAAAAATGCAATCACAAACAAAGAATGGGTAGTCTGGTAGGTCTCGAGGGAAGCACTAAATTAAACCTTATTTAAAGTATTGTTGTAATCAAGTATAGTGATGAGTGAGAGTCATTTTCGTAGTGGACTGGCTCTAATTAATTAGGCATTGACACTAAAACTTAAGAAACAATAATACTAAACACAATTGGGCATTTTGAAAATTAACTAAATGACTAAACTAAAAAAAAACACAAGAAATTAAACAAACATGAAACAATAATAATAAAACCGGTCAAAAATCATTAGCCACCACTAAACAATAAATAATAAAATTATTCCTAATCTTCTATTGAAACTATCAACCATGGATAACAACAAGCTTTGCTACCCTAATCTTTCCTTATTGTGTCGTTAAGCAAAACAAGCTCTTCATTTAATTCCTTTCCATTAAATAACTTAGAATAAGCTCTCTATATTTAACCTAATAGAAGCATTTAAGATGAGAAAAAGAGGTTGATCAAGCTAGTAATCATACAAGCTCCGATCATTTAACCTAGGTTATCTTCTACATATGACTATACAAAAGTTTGACCATGATCAATGATTACAATCTGCTACTAATGACTAAAAACTCAAGGCAATTACAGATCAAGATTCATAATCTAGCATTAGATAATTTCATGCACAAGTGCTTCTGCACCTAATTAAAACAAGAAAATAATCATAAACGATAAGTATGGAAAAACATAAAGAATCTCAACTAGAAATCCTTCTACGTAGATGGTTCTCCATGATCCTACACTGGAGCTCTCCTCTTTCTCTTCTTCTTATTTTTCATCTCCTAAGATGGCTAAAAAAACTAAGAAAAAGCTAGTGGAAGCTTTTATGTTTTGTGTTCTAAGGTGGGATATTTATAGTTTAGCATTTGAGGATGAAAAAGGGAAAGTTCAAATCAATTTTAGGTAAAAAATAGAGTAAAAATCCATTTGGTTGCGTTGGGGTGCAACACTCCTCACGTAGGCCCGCAATGGGATGCAATCAGCAGCCTCTAGGTAGCAAGGGGCTCACGGGTGCTCACGTGTTTCAGCTATAGGCTCAGATTTCTTGCCCTTGGATGGTAAGTTTTCTAATGGTGAGATGATGGAATGTAAGATAAAAATAATTGGTAAGGAAAGATGGAATTTATCCTTAAGCCGATTATGAAAATCCTAAGGGGATGCGACACATCATGATATGTTGTGGACACTTAGCTAATTTAGAGCTTCGTAATTTTATATAGTTTGAGAGTATAGTTTTAAGCTTTTAGTGGAGTAGTGTTAGAGTTAATAATTATAAAATGTGTATCTAGGATATTATATTTTACAATTATTGGAGGTTGAACTATATAAGTCCATTAAGTTCCTTTTGCTAGCTCATAATAAATCCTGTAACGATACAACATGCTTTTATAATAAATTTGTGACTTATATTAAATTATTATATTGGTTGAAATTTAATAGGATCATATAATTCTTGTTTGTTTATCTGTTGAATTAATTTATTATAAATTAAAAATTAATTTAGCGTAAACTTGTTGAATTATCAAAAATATTTATTTTCCTAGAGATTATCTAGATATGACTATTTTAATTAGATAACTTCTCTATTGGGTTATTTGAATTAAAATTGAGGTTCTATCCAAAGAATCTTGAGTGAAAAATAAAAGATTCTTAGGGTTCATATTATCATAAGTTCGACAGGCTGATCAGTTAGTTTGGCCTGCTGATGGAGCACGTTCGGCAAACCAATCAATTAGTTCAGCTTGCCAATCTAATGATAATTTAATAATGTGTTTTTTATGCAATTTTATTAGAAATTCATCCATATTTGAATTTTTGAGGCCTTATCTGATAATGACCAACCTTGGGGATGACCTTTTTAAATAGGAAGTGAGTTTTCTAAGTTATTTAGATCAGTTGAGAAGTTAAGAGTAAGTACTCTTGTATTAGATACTCTGAAACTCCCTAAGAGCCATTGTTCACAATCACGAACCTTTGCTTTGGATCTTCTCAATTGATTGGAAAGAGAGTACCGGTGGAAGAGCAGTACGACTTATACCCACACATATTTTGGTCGTGGATAAAGAATAGCAAAGAAGACCAATTGGTTGAAGCTTTTTTGGAACGTTCCTCTCTTCACAGATTGTAGGAGCTCTTCAGCAAACAAAGGTTAGTAATATCTGGTTAATTTATGTATATAGCATGTCAAACTTGTGTTCTAGAAAATCCTCTTATTTAAAAAAATTTAAAATTCTATTGCGTACATGTTTTTCCAACATTAACGTCCTCAGCCCAAATGTAGACTTGCTTTAATCATTCACCAACATAGGTTGGCTCATCAAGCGGTATCTCCTCCACAATGTGCTTCTCAAATGATTCATAATATGGCTTGAGTCTATGTCCATTCACCTAGAACTCCTTTCCTATCTTCATGTTCTTGATTTTAGCTGCACCATGAGGGAAAACATTTGTGACAATAAATGATCCTACCCAATCAGAACATAACTTACTTAGAGATGACTTAATGCATGAGTGGAATAGAAGGACTCTCTGTCCCACTGAAAAAGTCTTGTGTGAGATCATCTTGTCATGGAGCGCCTTAATCTTCTCCATGTACATTTTTGAACTCTCGTAGGCCTCTTTTCTTAACTCCCTAAATTCTTGCAATTGAAGCTTCTTTTGTTCACTTGCAGCATCCATTACTATGTTGCATTGCTTCACTACAAAAAAATGCTTTTTGTTCTAAGCCAACTAGAAGATGACATAGCTTACCATAAACCAACCTGTATAGAGACATTCTAATGGGTGTCTTGTATGTAGTCCTGTAAGCCCAAAGTGCCCCATCGAGCCATGAATTCCAATCTTTCTGATTTAGATTAGCCATCTTTTCAAGAATAGATTTCACTTCTCGGTTAGACACCTCAACTTGCCCACTTGTTTGTTGATGGTATGTGGTAGAGACTCTATATGTAATGTTGTATTTCCTTGACAATGCTTCTACCGACCTGTTACAAAAATGTGTAGCTCTGTTGCTGATCATGGTACTTGGTGTTTCAAACCTTGCAAAGGTGTTGGACCACAAAATCTACAACAACCTTACAATTGTCAACTTTAGATAGCTTTTACTTCCATCCATTTTTGAGACATAATCCATAGCCAAGATAATATAAATGTACCAAAAGTAGAAAAAAGGTTCCTATGAAATCAATGCCCCAAACATTAAAGATTTCAACAACTAGAATGGGGGTTTATGGTATTTGATTTTGGATGCCCATATTACCTATTCTTTGACAACAATCACAAGAGGTAAGAATCTTAGAAAAGTGATGGCCAATAAAAACCACAGTCAAGGACCTTAAGGGCTATCCTTTTTGGTCCAAAATGCCAACCACAAGCATATGAGTGAGAAAAGACAAGAATTGAATTAAATTCAGTTTTAGGTATGCATCTTCTAATCACTTGATTGGAGCAATGTTTTAATAAGTATGTATCATTCCAAATGTAGTGCTTTACTTGGGTTTTGATCTTGTCTCTTTGGGCACATGTCAACTCATCTAGCAACTTTTTGGTGGCCAAATAATTAATAATATTTGCATACCATGGAAGTGCTATTTTGACTATGAGAAGTTGCTCATCTGGGAAGTTTTCTTGCAGTGATGGAGCATCTTCTTCATGAACAAGGCAGTTGAGATGATCCACCACTAAGTTCTTGGTTCCCTTCTTGTCTTTGATCTGTAAGTTGAATTCTTATAAGAAAATAATCCACCTTATAAGTCGAGGCTTTGCATCCATCTTCGTGAGGAGGTACCTAAGAGCGATATGGTCAAAGAAAATAGTTACTCTTTTGTACAAATAAGACCTGAATTTTTCTAAAGCAAAAATAACTGCCAAAAGCTCTTTTTTTGTGGTGGAATAATTGAGTTAGGCATCATTCAAGGTTCAAAAGCGTAGTAGATAGCGTGTGGAAGCTTCCCAACATGTTGCCTTAAAATAGCTCTAATGGCATTATCACTTGTGTCACACATGCTCTCAAAAGGCAGATCCAAATTTAGAGGTTGGATCACAGGGGTTGAAGTCAAGAGCTCCTTCAACTTCCCAAAAGCTACCTTACATTTGCCATCAAAATCAAAAGCCACATCTTTTTGGAGTAACCTGCCTGTATAAGGGCAATGCTCTTTGAGAAATCTTTGATAAACTTGCATTAAAAACCTAAATGGCCAAGAAAAGAATGAATCCTTGTACATTTGTGGGAGGTGGTAAGGATCGTACAAGGTCTATTTTAGATTTATCAATCTTAATTGTTAGACATGTATGCCCTAAGGAGTAAAAATGTAATAAGTTTTTGGAGACATTTTTATCAATAAATAATTTATTTATTGTTTATATACCAAATCTTGTCCCCTTTATGTTCATCTTTGTTGAATGTATGTTAAGCAAACAAAAGTCTAAGACTGTCGGTCTAAACCTTAAGAATTGGGCATATGATGGACAAATTATGCAGGAGACACGATTCTTAAGGTAATGGTCTAAATCGTAAGATCCACAATCGAGGGAATAATGTTGGGTACTTTATTCATGTAAAAATTATTATGTTGTCTATATCCCAATTGGGAGATGGTTTGTCTTGACCATCGGAGGTGGACTCCGTGAATAGAAACATTAGCACGTTGTCATAGGTGACAATGTGTTGGATCGGGACTGAAAGTGAATTGATTTGGATTGTATCTTAATCTTGAGATGAATAGTGGGTCTGTTGTCTTGACTTGTATCTTTTGATATACCAAAGGGTGACACCCACATCTTAATAGTGGTATGCATGCCGGTACGTTGGAGGCATGACTCTTAATAGCGTAGACGTGTTATTCATAGATATGGAATCCATAGCTCCTCTTTAGGAGTAGTGATATCCTCTTATATGCGTTATCTTGTAATTGAAAAACTAGAGCACTCAACCATTTGGATACATAGGTGTAACCGAATGGGATGCTGTCTTTGGATGGTAAGTTTTTCGATGGTGAGATAATAGAACGTAAGATAAAAATAATCAGGAAGGTAAGACAGAACTTGTCCTTAAGTCGATCATGGATTATCATATGGGATACAATACACTATGATATGTCATGGAGACTTAGCTATACGGGCTTCGTAATTCTATGTAGTTCAAGAGTGTAGCTCCAAGCTTTTAGTGGAGTAGTGTTGGAGTTGATAATTATGAAATGTATATTTGGGATATTGGGTTTCATAATTATCGGGAGCTTGTACTATATAGGTCCATTTGGTTCCCTTTGCTAGCTCACAAAATCCTGTAATGATACGGTGTGCTTTTCCAATAATTGGTGACTTATGTTAGATTTATTAGATTGGTTGAAATTAGGAAGAATCAAATAATTCATGTCCGTTTATCGGTTGAATTAATTTTGTGATAAAATTAATTCAAGATAAACTTGTTGAATTATTGGGATCGGATAATTCTTGTATGTTTATCGGTTGATTTAATTTTTTTGATAAATTAGATCCAGATAAGCTTGTAGAATTATTAGGAATTCATTTATTTTCCTAGAGATTATCTAGATAAAGTTGTTTTAATTAGATAACTTTTCTATTGTGTTATTTGAATTAAAACTAAGACTTTATCCTATAGAATCTCAGGTGGAAAATAAAAGATTCGCTAAGCTTTTTATTCGACAGTTCGGCATGCGGATCCACGTGTTTGGCCTGTCGATGGGCGTGTTCAGCTTACCAATTATGCAGTTTGGCCTGCTGATGAGCGAAGGATAAGATCACGTATTTTTACGCGGATCTTATCAGATATTGATCCGAATTTGATTCTGATTCAAATTTTTTAGCCCTAATCTAATAAGGGCTGACCCTAGACCCTACCTCTATAAATAGGGAGTAAGTCACATAAGTTATTCAGATCAATTGAGAGATTAAGAGTGATACTCTGCTAGTGAGAATCTGAAAACTCCCTGAGAGCTCTTGTTCATAAATCATGAACACTTGCTTTGGGTTCTCTCAATTGGTTGGAAGGAGAGTCACCTGGTGGAAGAGCTATACGTGTGAGCCCACACTCACTCCGATAGTGGATAGAGAATAGCAAAGAAGACCAGTTGGTTGAGGCTCTTCTGGAATGTTACTTCTCTTCACTGATTGTAGGAGCTTTTTAGCATACAAAGATTAGTAAGATATGGTTAATTTATGTATATAGTATGTCAAACTTGTGTTTTAGAAAATACTCTGATATAAAATTTTTAAAATTCTATTGCATAGTATTTTTTCAACAATTGGTATCAGAGACCGATTTTTATATAAATTTACGAGTTTGTGATCATACTATATGTATAATTTTTTTGATCTTAATCTCTCCTACGCTTGAATTTAATTTTATAGAAAGTTGGCACTCTAGGTCTCTATATATTATATATATTGTCATGGATTATGTGGTGAATATTTATTAATTAATTATGGTTGATTAAATAGTTATTTAATTATTTATTAATTAATTAATTTATACCGGTTATGGTTTCTTAGAGGTTAGAATGTGTATCTAGGTTTTTCATATAATTGGATGGCGGACTATCATCACCATCTATGAATTCTTATTTATTTTTAAATTTGTAAGAATCTTGTAATTAAATAATTATTCGGAGAAGACTGATCTAGAAAGCGGATCTAGAAGAATGATGATAGCGCACCCAGGTATTTCTTGAGTCTCTAATTTTATGTTTTTAAATTGTTGAAAATAAAATTGATGAATTGCATTAAAAATTGTATTTTCTGGAATGGGAGATTTATGCTCGGTCGGCATGCCGAACCTCAAAATTTGACAGGCCGATGGTCGTAGATCGGCAGGCCAGACATGAGGTTCGGTAGGCCAACAGCGGGATGAAAATCAGGAGGCTCTGGTAGCAGGCTGAACTTTTAGTTCGGCAGGCCGATCTTTCATGAGTCAGCAGGCCGATCCTCTAGATCGACAGACCGATGGGTCGTGACCGGTAAGCCGATCACCCAGATCGGCCTCTCGACCGAGAGCTGGAAATTTTTCCAGAAAAGGTGTAGTTTTCAATACAGTTTTAATTTTGTTTTTGGGACAATTCTGATAAACATTAAATTTGGATATGACCGAAAATATGAAGTATTTGATTCATATGGGATTGAAAACTTGAAGATAGACATTACATGAAGAATGATACAGCTTGAGGATTCAAGGATGAAGAATCGATAATATGTCTCAATTATTCTCTTGTAATCTTAGTTTTCTATTCTCTAGGGTGGAACCATAATATTATGGTTATTTATTATTTTGCTTGTAGCTTGCTTGATTGCTTTACTTGTCTATATTATCATATGATTTGTCATGTATATTGACAGCATTTCATATAGAATAGGGAGTGCCGTTCATATTAAAATTGTTCATGTATGATCTTAAAATAAAACCTTGATTTCAAAAGATTAAGTGGGAGAAGGTTTTTGAAGAGAGGACCTAAGGCCTCCATCGTTGGTCCATAGGCGGAACATGGTGGTCCCGACCCTTAGGAAGGGATTTTTATCATGTACTAGATTGGATCTCTGAGAGGATAATGCATTTTAGCATGATTTATGGTTGTACACCCCTAGGTGGTGATTATAAATCATGGATAAAATATTGAAATGATGGTTATATACTCACATTAATTTTATTATAAACCTCCCCTAGGAGCTTTAATGGCCAAAGAAACGATTATTAATATATGCTGAATCATACGGGTCTTAGATGGCATAAATTAATAAGGAGGGCATCTGTGTTCCTAATTGAATTTGGCATGACTCCTCGAGGAGCTTGTTGAATTCTGAGTTGGGAATTATCGTTGTAAGGTTGTGATATTTTTAAGGTTTTGACACATAAACACATTTGTATTTTTTTACATGATTGTGTTATCTTACTAATTTATTGTTATATGTTTGCTTATGTTTGGTATATGATTCTTTATTGTAGATTAAAAATATCTAAAAACGCTTTATCTTTGATACTTGACAAAAACCTATTAATCGGAGAGAATTATAATGATTGGAAATGGAACCTGGATATTGTCTTTTCCTTTAAGAAACTGAAATATGTACTGACAACCCCTTGTCCTCCCGAGCCTATGGGAGACTAAACTAATAAGCAATTCCAAGCATATGATCACTGGAAAGATGCTAATGATCAAGCCCGCTGCTATGTTATGGCTAACATGAATAACGTGCTACAGGCTCAACATCAAGATTATGAGACTGCGAAGCAGATGTTAGATAATCTTGAGGATATGTTTGGAGGCCAAGCCATAACAAAGCAGCAAGGGGCACTTCAAAAACTTCTTAACTATAAGTAGAGGCCGAGGACATCTATAAAGGAGCACATGATGTTGGTCATGGCTTACCTCGTTGAGGCTCAAACCAATGGAGCCGACATTGAAGCTGAAACTCAAATGACTATGGTCTTTGAGACTCTGTTAAAGGAATTTATTCCATTTAGAGCTACTTTTAATTTAAGCAATAGACGGGATATGACCTTAACACAATTATGAAACGGTTACAGGAGTTTGAACTACTGATAAGGGAGTCTCCTATGGGTGGAGAGGCCAACATGGTAGCTGCTTCTGGTTCCAATCACAACTCTATGAATGGAAAGAAGCAAAGGGCCAAGAATGGGAAGTCTTCTATTCCTGGTAGCACCAAGAGCAAGAAAAAGAAGAAGAAGAACCCAAAGAAGCTTAAGTGCTTCTTCTGTGGGAAGGTCGGACATATGAAGAAGCATTGCAAGGACTTCCTTTCCAAAGGAGGTAGGTGTCATCTTTTGTATTTAGAAACTTGTTTGGTTGAGGAATCTAGTGACATTTGGGTCATAGATTCTAGTGCAACTAATCATGTTTATGTTTCTCTGTAGGGGTTCAAAGAAACGAAAAGGCTGTTACATGAAGACTTCACGCTTCGGATGGACGATAGATCCTTGGTCTCAGGGGAAGCAGTGGGAGACATCCATTTTTATTTTGATAATTATAGGAATTTATTTTTGCAAGATTGTTTTTATGTTCCTAAATTTAAAAGGAATTTAATTTTTGTAGCTTGTTTATTCAAAGACTCCTATTTAGTTTCTTTTAATGATAAAGTGGTGATTCGTAAAAACAAATCTTTTATCTGTTCTAGATGGATGCAAAATAATCTATATTTTATCAAACCTAAGATGGACTTATTGCTTAATGTTGAGATGAATGATAATAACTCTAAAAGACTTAAAACTTCTCACTCTAATAAGACTTATCTTTGGCATTTGCGCCTTGGTCACATTAACCTGAATAGGATTCAAAGGATGGTAAGGGATGGACCTTTAAGTCACTTAAAGGTGGAATCTATACCTCAATGTGAATCTTGTTTGGAGGGGAAAATGACCAAAAGACCATTCGGGAAGGGCAATAGGGTTGAAAGGGTTCTAGAACTTGTGCATAGTGATGTTTGCGGACCGATGAACATCCAAGCACGAGGAGGGTATGAGTAGTTCGTCACTTTTATTGATGATTACTCAAAATATGGGTATACGTACCTGATGCACCACAAAAGCAAAACTTTTGACAAGTTCAGGGAGTTTCAGGTTGAAGTGGAAAAGCAATTGGTTAGACCCATAAAGGCACTTCGATTCGATCGAGGTGGAGAACACCTTTCGGATGAGTTCTTGGGACACTAATTAGAGAATGGGATTTTGTCCCATTTGACTGTGCCGGGCACTCTGCAGTAGAATGGCGTAGCGGAGAGAAGGAATAGGACTTTGTTCGACAGTCAGGTCCATGATGAGTTATTCATCATTGCCTTCATCCTTTTAGGGATATGCACTACAAACCGCATGTTATCTTTTGAACAATGTGCTTCAAAATCAGTCCCTAAAACTCCTCACGAGTTATGGATGGGTAGGAAGACATCCTTAAACCATATTCGCATATGGGGATGTCCGGCTCATGTCCTTTTTAAGGATCCAAATAAGTTGGAAGCACATTCAGAAGTTTACGTATTTGTAGGATATCCAAAAGGGACTAAAGGGGGTTATTTCTATAACCCAAAGGAAAATAAAGTCGTGGTTTCAAGTAATGCAACTTTCCTCAAGGAGAGTTACATAGACGACTTTAAATCTTGAAGCAAAGTGGTTCTTGAGGACTTAAGGAGTGATTCGATCACTCTAGAGGTTTCGAATGAAACTGTTCCGATCAGTGTAGAAAAACCAAACAAACCTGAATAACAACCTGAGGGGCTTCGCGTAGTGGGAGGATCGGGCGTCAACCTGAGAGGTATATGTTCAATGGGGAGGTCTTTTTGGCTGAACCGGATGAACATGACAGGGATCCTTATACTTACGCAAAAGCTATGGAGGATGTTGATTCAAAACTTTGGATAGAGGCCATGAACATTGAGATGAGGTCTATGGAGACTAATCAGGTATGGGAGCTTGTGAATCTTTCTAAAGGGGTAAAACCCATAGGGTGTAAGTGGATCTACAAGAGGAAAAGAGGAGTGGATGGAACGATTGACTAGACTAGTAGCTAAGGGTTATATGCAAAAGGAAGGAATCAATTATGAGGAAACATTTTCGCCTGTAGCCATGCTTAAGTCCATCCAGATTCTATTGTCTACAGCTGCCGCTCTTGACTACGAGATTTGACAGATGGATGTCAAGACGGCTTTTCTGAATGGCTATCTTGATGAGTCCATTTATATGGCACAACTAGACTGGTTCAAGGTCAAGGGTCAAGAGAGTAAGGTTTATAAGCTACTAAAGTCAATTTATGGACTTAAGTAGGCTTCTCGTTCTTGGAACATAAGATTTGATCAAGTGATCAAGACTTATGGGTTCTCACAAAATGTGGATGAGCCATGTGTTTACAAACACATTAAGGATGAGAAGGTGGTTTTTCTAATGCTTTATGTAGATGACATTCTGTTAATTGGCAATGACAATGGGGCATTGTCATCGATCAAATTATGGTTGACCAAGCAGTTTGACATAAAGGACTTGGGTAAGGCTAATTTTGTTCTCGGTATCTAGATCTTTCAGGATGAGAAGAACAAAATGATAGCTTTGTCCCAAGCCGGTTACATAGATAAAATTCTCAAGAGGTTTACAATGTAGGATTCCAAGAAAGGTGGGCAAACATCTAGGTCTGGAATTACTCTTTCTAAGAAAGACTCTCTAAAGTCTTATGAAGAAAGAGAATACATAAAGAAGGTACCTTATGCTTCGGCAGTGGGTAGTCTCATGTATGCCATGCTTTGCACACGACCGGATATTAGTTATGCGGTCGGGATTGTAAGTCGATTTCAGCAGATCCAGGACCGAACCATTGGGTTGCGGTAAAGCATATTTTCAAATACTTGAGAAGGACTCGAGGCTATATGCTTGTATATTCAGGTGAGGACTTGACTCCTCTAGGATATACTGACTTGGATTTTTAATCCTATCTGGATTCTAGGAAATCGACTTTGGGTTTTGTGTTTACTCTAGGCTACAGTGCCATCAGTTGGAGAAGTGTAAAGCAAGATTGCACATCAGATGCAATGATGGAGGCTGAGTATGTGGCAGCTAGTGATGCTTCAAAAGAAGCAGTGTGGCTCTGCAAGTTCCTTAGGAATCTAGAGGTAGTTCCTAGTATGGATAAGACGGTATCACTATACTGTGATAACAGTGCAGAGGTAGCTAATGCTAAGGAACCAAGATTTCATAAGAAGAGTAAGCATATTGATCAGAAGTATCATGTGATAAAGGACTTCGTTGAGGACAAGCATGTCACGATGTGCAAGATCGCATTAGAGGACAATTTAGCTGATCTATTTACACAAACACTTACTAGGAGAGTCTTCGAGAGGCATGTGGAAGCTATAGGGATGCGAGATTTGTCATATTTACTCACTTAGTACAAGTGGGAGATTGTTAGACATGTATGCCCTAAGGAGTAAAAATGTAATAAGTTTTTGGAGACATTTTCATCAATAAAGAATTTATTTATTGTTTAAATACCAAATCTTGTCCTTCTTGCGTTCAAATTTGTAGAACGTATGTTAAGCAAACAAAAATCTGAGACTGTCGGTCTAAACCTTAAGAATTGGGCATATGGTGGACAGATTATGCGGAAGACACGATTCTTAAGGTGATGGTTTAAATTGTAAAATCCGCAATAGAGGGAATAAAGTTGGGCACTTTATTCATCTAAAGATTGTTATGTTGTCTATATCCCTATTGGGAGATGGATTGTCTTGACCATCGGAGGTGGACTTCGTGAAAAAAAACATTAGCATGTTGTCATAGGTGACGATGTGTTGGATCGAGACATAAAGTTAATTGATTTGGATTAATAATTCTGTCCCGGCAAATCGATTCACTTTAGACAATCATTTGTATTATATCTTAATCTGGAGATGAATAGTAGACCCGTTGTCTTGACTTGTGTCTTTTAATGTACTAAAGGGTGACACCCACATCTTAATAGTGGTATGCATGCTGGTAGGTTGGAGGCATGACTCTTGATAGTGTAGACTTGTTATTCATAGATGTGGAATCCATAGCTCCTCTTTAGGAGTAGTGATATCCTCTTATATGCGTTATCCTATAATTGAAAAACTAGAGCGCTCAACCATTTGGATACATAGGTGTAACCGAATGGTATACTGTCTTTGGATGGTAATTATGTATCGATACACTATCATATAGGGATATTGGGTATCATAATTATCGAAAGCTTGAACCATATAGGTTCATTTGGCCGATTATGGATTATCATATAGGGATACGATACACTATGATATGTCATGGAAACTTAGCTATGCGGGCTTCGTAATTCTATGTAGTTCAAGAGTGTAGCTCCAAGCTTTTAGTGGAGTAGCGTTGGTATTGATAATTATGAAATGTATATCTGGGATATTGGGTATCATAATTATCGAAAGCTTGAACCATATAGGTTCATTTGGCCCCCTTTGCTAGCTCACAAAATCCTATAACGATATGGTGTGCTTTTCTAATAATTGGTGACTCTTGTTAGATTTATTAAATTGGTTGAAATTCAAAAGAATCAAATAATTTATGTCCGTTTATCAGTTGAATTAATTTTGTGATAAAATCAATTCAAGATAAACTTGTTGAATTATTGGGATTGGATAATTCTTGTCTGTTTATCGGTTGATTTAATTTTTTGGATAAAATAGATCAAGATAAACTTGTAGAATTATTAGGAATTCATTTATTTTCCTAGAGATTATCTAGATAAAGTTTTTTTAATCAGATAACTTTTCTATTGAGTTATTTGAATTAAAACTGAGACTTTATCCTATAGAATCTCAGGTGAAAAATAAAATATTCGCTGAGATTTTTATTCGGCAATTTAGCATGTCGATGGGCGTGTTCAGCCTACCGATGAGCGAAGGATAAGATTACGCTTTTTTACATGGATCTTATTAGATATTTATCCGAATTTGATTCTAATTTAAATTTTTGAGCCCTAATCTGATAAGGACTGACCCTAGACCCTACCTCTATAAATAGGGAGTAAGTCATATAAGTTATTCAGATTAATTGAGAGATTAAGAGTGATACTCTGCTAGTGAGAATCTGAAAACTCCCTAAGAGCTCTTGTTCACAAATCACGAACACTTGCTTTGGGTTCTCTCAATTGGTTGGAAGGAGAGTCACATGGTGGAAGAGCTGTACATGTGAGACCACACTCACTCCGATCGTGGATAAAGAATAGCAAAAAAGACCAGTTGGTTGAGGCTCTTCTAGAATGTTACTTCTCTTCCCTAATTGCAGGAGCTTTTTGGCATACAAAGGTTAGTAAGATCTGGTTAATTAATGTATATAGCATGTCGAACTTGTGTTTTGAAAAATACTCTGAAATAAAATTTTAAAAATTCTGCTGTGTACTATTTTTCCAACATTAATAACTTAGGAAAAAACAATATGCCCTAAAACAATACCTTTATTTACCATGAAATGATAATTTTCTTGATTCAATACAAGGTTTATTTCAATGCATCTTTTAAGCACAAGTGTAAGGTTATGCAAGCATTTCTCAAAACAACCACCATAAACACTAAAATCTTCCATAAAAGCCTCTATGATGTTTCCAAATAATCAAAGAAAATACTTACCATGCATCTTTGGAATGTGAAAGGAGCATTGCGAAGGCAACATTGCATGCGATGGTAGGCAAAGGTTCTAAATGGGCATGTGAATGTGGTTTTATCTTGGTTTTCCAATGAAATTACAATTTCATTATAACCAGAGTAAGCTTCAATAAAGTAGTAATAAGAGTGTCTAGCTGATCTCTCAAATATTTGATCAATGAATGGTAGAAGAAAGTGGTCTTTATAGGCTGTGGTATTGAGCTTTTCATTTATATACCTAATATTGTCCTCTTCATGTTCATTTCTAGTGAATGCATGATAAACAAACAAAAGCCTGAGACTGTTGGTCTAAACCTTTAAGAATCGTGCATATGATGGACAGATTATGCGGAAGACATGAATCTTAAAGGTGATAGTCTAAATAAAAAGATCCACAATCGAGAAAAAAGAGTTGGGTGCTTTATTCATGCAAAGATTGTTATGTTGTCTACATCCTTAATGGGAGATGGTTTGTCTTGGTCATCAAAGTGGGACTCCATGAGTAGAAACAACAGTGCATTATCATAGATTACGGTGTATTAGATCGGGACAAAAAGTTGAATTGACTTGATTAATAATTTAATTTGTTTAAATTAATTCACTTTAGACAATCATATGCATTGTGTCTTAATCTCGAAATGACTAATGAGCCCGTTATCTTGACTTATGTCTTTTAATGTACCAAAGGGTGACATCCTGACTTAATGATGGTACACATACCAGTATGTTGGAGGCATTACTCTTGATTGACGTAGACTCGTTATTCATAGATATCAAATCCATAACTCTTTTGTAGAGTTAATGATATTCTCTTATAGGCATTATCCTATAATTGGAATACTAGAGCGCTTAACTATTTGAATACATAAGTGTAATCGAATGGTATATAGTGTAACTGAATGGTATACTATATATGGATAGTCCTATAATTGGAATACTGGAGGGCTTAACCATTTGGATACAAAGGTGTAATCGAATGGTATACAGTGTAACTGAATGGTATACTATCTATGGATAGTAAGTATTCCAATGGTGTGATAATAGAACATAAGATAAAAATAATCAGGAAGGTAAAATAGAATTTATCTTTAAGCCAATTACAAATATCCTATGAGGATGTGACACATTATGATATGTCATGGACGGTTAGCTTATTAGAGCTTTGTAATTTTATGTAGTTCGAGAGTGCATCTCTAAGCTTTTAGTAGAGTAGCGTTAGAGTTTATAATTATAAAATGTGTATCTGGGATATTGTATTTTATAATTATAGGAGCTTGAACTATATATATCCATGGGTCTTCTTTGCTAGCTCATAATAAATCTAATAACGATACGGCATGCTTTTTCTACATATTGGTGACTTATGTTAAATTATTAGATTGGCTAAAATTCGACTTGGTTGGATTTAATAATTCTTGTTAGTTTATTGGTTGAATTAATTTTGTTAATTAATTCAGTAAAGACATGTTGAATTATCCGAATAATATTTTATTTGTATAGGTTTATATGTATATGACTATTTTAATTAGACAACTTTTCCATTAAGTTATTTGAATTAAAATTGAGGCTCTAAAAAGGATACCTGGGTCAAATAAGATAGGATTTATCCAATTGGTTGAGATTAGATCTATTAGATTAGCCTGAGATGTTCAAATTCAATTCAGATGCCAGTGTCACGTCCACGCAGTAGACCGCAATACATTAGGTGTGATCGAACGCTGTAGTTAGAGTCAGAATCTATTTCATGCATTTTTACCCTGAAACTAATCCAAACTCAAATTTTGAGGCCTAATATGAAAATCATTAACCCCAAGTTTGACTACTATAAATAAAGGGGTGAGTTTTCTTTGTTATTCAGATCGCTTGAGAAGTAAAGAATGAGTACTCTAGTGTAAGATACTCTAAAACTCCTAGAAAGCTATTGTTCAACATTAAGAACCTTAGCTCTTGGTTTTCTCTAGTGGTTGAAAGGTGAGTCACTGGTAGAAAAGTTGTATGACATGCGACCACTTGTACTCCAATCATAGATAGAGAATAGCAAAGAAGACTAGTTGGTTGAAGCTCTTCTGAAACGTTCTTTACATGGATTCAAGCCTACTTCGGTATACAAAAAAGGTTAGTAAGATCTGTTATTAATTTATGTATTTAGCATGTTAAACTTGTGTTTTGAAAAATACTCTTATTTAAAATTTTTAAAATTCAATACGTACTTGTTTTCCAACAAGGGGTTTTAGGTTTGACCTCTATGTCACTTTTGTAGAGCCTTACTATGACTTTCTATAGTCGGATCCAAGTATATTTGAGCTACCTTCTATGGTAGTACACTACTACCCTAATATATCCGATGATGATTGGGGTAAATTTTTAAAGTACTGACGTTTTAAAAAATTCAAGCAAATATCACAAAATGCAAAACACATAAGAAAACAAAATGAATATGACTCAAGAGTAGGCCAAGATGGATATAGAAAATTAGAGCTAAAATTGATAATTTAATATCCTCCTCCTATTACATATATAAATGACTTTATTATTAATGTTTTTGATTTTACTGATCTAGTAAAATCAGTATAGGTTATAGAGACCAATGAGGGCAGACAAGAGGGAAGTTATGGACAAAATCCTGATGGCTAATTCAATGATCCATCATATGCAAAGATTGGCGAATTGATAGTAAGTTTATTAGACTCAAATCCTTGAATTGTACTTTTATAAGTCTTAAAAAAAATTAATTAAGAACAACTTGATTTTGTTATCATTTAATCTACAAGATGAGTATAATGAGCAGCAAACTCAAGAAACCTTCGTACCCATTGGTGCGATGACATACTAACCAAGGTATTGGAAAAACTAGAATATTTAGGACATGTTTGCAGTTAATCAAAGTATGTTAAGTGGTCTCAATACTTCTAGCTACCAACGACTTTGAAACTAGGAGCCGAAGTAATGGGCATGAAACAGAAACTCATAGAATTATGAGGCCTTGTGAACGATATAATTTCATAATGGGTATTATATTGATGGATGCGAGTGCTTTATAGCGTAGAAACTTTAAGGCTAGCTGCACTACTCATGAAGAACAAATAACATAAAGAATCCATACTCTTTGTCGATTATAATATTAATGGTGGACTTTTACTTACTGCGATTGGAAATATGTGAATAGAGAGCCTTCCAACTGATACAGTCCACAAAAGAATGTTAGGTGATGAAAGCATGGGCGTTAACGATATTATCCCTAAAGCCAAAGCAACACGACTACCTTTTTTGATAGTGAAGGCAGAACTTGTGGGCCAAGTTGCCAGAAGCTTTATTGCATGGTAGAAAAGGTTAATTGAAGCTACTGAAACACCAAAGACTATTCGAGCACCTAGCTGCATACCTGAAGATGTTGAGGGAAAGAAGCATCCAAAAAAGAAAGCTGCCATAAAATCCAAAGGTTTGTAACCTCCCACTTAGAAACAGCTCGTTGAGGATTCTCAACCAGTTGCAAATGAGCCCCTATCAATTTTTGTCTCCGTGTCACTTCAAGAAGAATCTAAGTCACTAGCTATGTATGTACAAGCTATCATGCAGGCTAGGCCTACGATTTAGTGCCTGATACAGAGAGTGATCACTTGCAATGACATGCTTATACAAGTGATGTTCGAAGACATTTATTTTATGCTCAACTTTGACAAAATTATAGTTAACTGTGTAATAGTATACCTCAAGTAATAAATGTATCGTTATTTCTCTCTTTGAAATCAAGTACACTTAAATTGTTATTGAAAATAAGTTTGTGCATTGATTCTATTGTAGTCATTTGGCGAAACAATGCAAACATGCGATCGTAAATGATCGATTTGGCTTTATATTTTTGGTGGCTGTCTTAAGCGTTGCAAGGGATGGAGATGATAAGGATATTAGAGAGCGAGCTATAGCTCTTTTTGCCCTTTTAGATCATGCACTGAGAGGGAAAGCATTCTTTGTGCCATACAATGTTGCAGAACATTCAATGTTGGCAATTATTAAACCATGGAAGGACACGCTTTTTGGTTTGATCCCCTTGGAAATATACTATGCCAAGATTTTATACAAGTTATTAGTTGGTAACTGTGATTTCATGTTGTGAACTAAGGTTTGATATATATGTTACATTATTGTGTTTACTTTTTCTTTATTTTGACAAATTTTTGGGGCCTTCAATGATTAAAAAGTTGCAACGGGAGACGGCGTAACACATCATCAAGGGGGTAAAACGGTTTATAAATCCTATGTGTCTAAGACAATTTGGTAACATTAAATGTGGTTATTTTTTTTACGTTATATGGGGGATATACTTTTTACGAATAATGGTACAGTCAAGCTTGCAAGAAAGGAATTTTACATTGGTGATGATTTAATTGAGGTTAGAATTGAGTGAATAAACTATTTATATAGGTTTCTTAGTTTTTAGGTAGTAGTAGAAATTTTTATGTATTTGAACATGTGATGTATTGTAAACTTTCTGTATTTAACATGTGTTGCAAAAATCTTAAGTTAAATGTAAATATATGATTTTGTAATTAGGGCATTGGATTAATGGATAAAAAAAAAAGATCTGGTCATCCTATGGGAAATTAGAAATTCAGTTTCTTTTTTATTTAGACCAATTTTCGATGACGGTTTCTATAAAAAAAACCATCATCGAAAATATAGCTTACATGACAGTTTTCTGAAAAAACCGTTGTGTAAGACATTTTACACGTCGGTTTCTCCAAAAAACCATCTTGGAAATATATTTTATTTTTACCAATTTTTCACAACGGTTTCTGTAAAAAATTGTCACGGAAAATAGTAGCTTACACGACTGTTTTCTAGAAAAACCGTTGTGTAATTAAGCAATGGTTTCTTTAGGAAACCGTGGTGTAAGTCCTATCTTACACGACGGTTTTCTGACATAATCGTCATGTAAGATACCGCAAAATGTAGCCAAACCAAACTTAATTGTACCATATACGATGGTAAAAAGCTATCGTGTAAGCTTTGTTTTGTACTATGACTGAGGATTACACAACGGTTTTTAGCCGTCATGAAAACTTTTCACGATGGTTTTAAACCATCATGAAATAAGCTTTTTGTAATAGTGATACCTAAAAAAAAATTATTTATACATAGTAAATAATATTTGTTTAAAATTTGAATATCTAAAATACATAAAAAAAATATCTATAAAATTTTGAATAACCCATGCCACATTGTTTCTTTACTTTATAATTCTTTGTATTGGATCAGAATTAAATGGATATCTAGATTGTCTAATTAATTTAGTTACATCTTGTACCTTGACACTTACTGGTTTTTTCTATTGATCAGCTTCAACAATTATAATTTTGAAAACTAGTTCATAAATAACGTTGAAACACTCTTGCCAGTGCATTTAATAGTCAAGTACTAAAAACCTGCCAAGAGATAAATCATATAAATTCCACATTATTAATTCATAATTTCACTATCCATAAATGTTCTCAAAAAATCACTAAAAATATCTCTTCTTAATTGAATCTCACTCACTAAGAATATTAATTTTAAGAAAATGTATCTACAAAAAATATGCTTTGAAAAGCATACAATCCTAGCAGTGACAAGAATTAGTGTTGCATATTTAATTTTGAATAAATTTGCATCAGTCCATCTAGTATTAGCTTCAGCTTTCCTAGGACAGGGTTTAAAATCTAAGAAAAGTTGATGTGTACATAATTGATTTTTATAATGAGAATAAAGATCTTTCTCTCACAAAGAAGCCTACAGATAGTGTACTATTTTTCCCCGTCAAAATCACTTTTATATGCAAATCTAACAACTAAAAGGCAAATATTTAATGATGAGTTATTTTTTTGAACCTATTAAAGAAATTGTCTTAAAATAATGTGTAAAAAAAGCCCATAAACATTAAATGGGAAATCAAATAAGGCTAATTTTTGTGACATTGAAGAGTATAGTTTATCCTTTCAAAAAAAAAAAAAGGCTATATATAGTCTAAGATTTTGACAACGTGCTTGTTTTCACGATGATTGTAATGTTTGGCCAAAGGACTATGATCATTTCCGCAAGATTTATAATCGTTATTATATTCATTAATCAATATATATCTCATTCCCTAAGCATGTGGATATACCTGTTCCCAAAAAAAACAGGCGAATATACCTTGGACAGTTACATTCTTCCAAAAAAAAAAAAAAAAAGAGAAGAGAAACCCTTTAACAATACCTAATTTACAACTCCTAGTTAAGTACACACTACACAAGAATGTAATCTTATTTATTGAGCTAAAAATAAAGTTTCAAGATATAACTTAATTTAAAGATATAAATTCCACTAAAATCATTCAAAATTCCTATACCATTGTATATCACAAAATTCACACTATTACCGTACAAATTGTCACGAATGGCGAAGCCAAGCGCAAAAATTCGCTAGTCTCCTTATAGTGTACTCAATTCAAATCAAATAACCAGTTGACTAATCACATGCTAAGCAAAACAGAGTCCCCTAAAAAATAAAACTACTAAGGAAAAGAAAAAAAACAACGCCCAAAAATTATTTCATATGAAAAAAAATGCCCTGGAAAAAAATAATGCTATGTATGATTTGTATACTTTAATTTCTTGACCATGATCTAGGAGGATCATGGCATTTTTGGCTTGTGCTCTGGCTTATGAGTGATGTCAAAATCGACATGAACAAATGCTCTTTCAACCTCAGGAAGTGTCTCAATCTTGTCTTGAAGTGTCTCCCCAATAGCATGTGCCTGAATGAGACACATTTCCCCAGGTAGAACAACGTGAACCTCCACGAAATATTTGCAACCAAAGTTGTAAGCTCTCACAGTCTCAATGTGCTTAATCTCTTCATGGTGATTCCAAATTAGATAAGTTAGCTTTGCTAAGTACTCAGCTGGTGCTGCCCTTCCTATCAACGACCATACATTCTCCATCACTGTTTTCGCCCAATTTGCCATTGTATACAGTGCGATCTGCAACCATGCAAGTATATGTTATGTTTTATATATATATATATACACACACACATATATATAAATGGAAGAAAAGGGTCCTCAGCTCTGTCGGACTACCGCCCCATTAAATATAAAATGGTTGGCCCACCCGGTTGTATTTGATGGAGCAGCAACCCAACAGGGCTAGATAAAACTACCAATGTATTATTTGAAAGGCACCAGAAATGACTGAAAATACAAATGATTATTTACTTCCAGCTAATTTTATGCACGTTAAAAAAATATAAAAGTATGAAAATTGTTGGAGGTGCCACCAGAATTAAGCATCACAACTAAAATAGAAGATGAATCTCATTTGTGAGTCTCATGTTGCAGTACTCATCTTTTATTAGTATGTGATGTTTAGCACTAATGATGCTCTATCACTTTATAACATTGTTCTAAAACCACCAAAAAAATCCATGCATGTGAATACATGTTAGGTATGGTACATATAAGGGTGCAGCTAGAAAAATTAGTCATCAAGAGCGGAGCGTATACTAACATTATCAATAAAAATTAAATGAAGAACATAATTTCAGGAGAAGTGGGGGAGAAGAGTTTGTCGCAAAACTAATTGAATAGCTTTAATCATGTGTTGATCACACAATGAACTCATAAATTGATCGCCAAAAATTAATTATGCATTAAAGTTGCAACTTGCAATTATAATTTCAGCAAAGATTTTGTCTCATTTGAAGTTGTAGAGGGTAAAGTGAGACAACCCCTATTCTTCAACAACTAAATTTGAAATGCTACACTATAACGTTTCTTTTTTTTTTTTTCCTAGAACCTGTAATTTTTTTTTTTTTTTGTAAATTTACAAATTGTATATATATTTTTAACTTACAAGAATGGCTCCAAGGGGATCGATCCACCAATAGAACTTGATTGCTAAAACGGCAGCAGCAAGGCCAATTGAGTTGGTAACGACATCAAAAAAATGATCTTGAGCATATGCCCTAACTATTTCATTCTTAAATGTGCGACAATACGACATTAGCAAGAATTTCACCACCGTCACCGATACCATAATTCCAATCGTCCATTTTTCTTTCACTGGGTCCCTTACAGGTTGAGCCTGCACAAAAAGTAACTTCATTAATTAGATGATGGGTGTCATTTTCTCCAGTGAAGAATTTCATTTGAATTTTTTTTTTCCACTATCTGGTAGTGATTGATGGTGATGCAGCACAAACTAAAAATCCAAAAACCCAAAAATTCAGATAATTCAATCAAGGATCCAAATGGAAAGCACAAATCGAACTGGGCACCTTTTTTTTTAACAAACGCCTATTTGAGTGTATCTTACGATCTGAATCACCCAAATTCAAATTAAAAGAGTGGTTGATCAACTGTTTTAGGTGTACCTTGCTGACAAGTTCTCGACCTGATTCAAATAGCACCTGTAACCCAAGAGTTGCCATTACTGATGCGAAAACGACAATGCCCTGCAAAGACTCGGACGCAGTGGATAGTAGTTAGATAAATACATATATTGTATGAATGAATTTGAAAAGAAATAAACACGCAAAAGATTTTTTTTTTAAGGAAAAAAAAAAAGAACGCACCAACACTACCAGATGTCAATTAAACTTTCTGTCCCAGCCTTGCAAAGGGAGACTAAACTAATCATAGATTTGTAACTAATAAAGGCTCATGATAACAAATTAAATAAATTCTATTAAATATTTACACTCATCTTACACAAAAACCAATGGAGTAATTGCAGGATTAATCTTGGCAGTACATTAACACTATTCTTTCAATTTTGGTACCCAAAATTCGAATCCTCTAGTCCTTGAAAAAAAAAAAAAAAAACTATTGTACATATATGCGGCGTTATGTATGTATGCTGTTGAAGCAGCCGTCGGATGATTTTTTGAATTGAAGAAAGAGGGCAGCAAAAACCTAACTACTTTTCTCCTTTTTCCTTTTAAAATAGAAAAAAAGTAGTTAAATAACAAGGAGATCTTCAGCTTTCTTTAGTAAAGAATTATCATTGTTTTGAAGTTAATATTCAGCCAAAATGATACAAGAAAAAAAAAATAAAAAGAGAGAGACATAGAGAATATTTTCAGGAATTATATAATATACAAGTACTCCATACCACAGGCTGCATGCGACTCTTGCCAATGGGGTAGCGAAACTCGTTTGGTTTTCTCATGGCATAAGCTGTGAACCAAAGAATGAAGCCTGACAAGAGATCCAGCAGAGAGTCTAGTGTTGAAGCTATTACCGCTAATGATCTGCTCTCAACTGATGCGTAAACTTTTGCTAAGAACATCACCAAGTTCGCTACATTCGAAGCATAAATCGTGGTCCTCTCACTCCTTGCAAGTTCCTTCATTTCTTCCTGCAACCAAATTTCAATTTGACACATTGCATGTCAAAGCAAAATTTGGTTGAAATAGAAAATAAGAAAGGAAAAAAGAGAGAAATAGAAATAAAAACACGAGACCAAGTTTATAAGCACATTTTATTTAATAAGATGACAAGGTTGCTTGTTTTTAAGTTATGGTTCTAATCAATATCTTATCGCTAGTAATTATGGAGGTACACCATTCTTTTATCTTGATAATATATTGATAGAAAAGAAAAAAAGATAAGATTTAATAACTAATCACCTTTGTTAAAGTACCAGACAAAACGTCCAACTCAGTAAAAGAATCCACTTCATTAAATCCCTTGAGAAGTTTATCTTGCCTTCTGTAATATTCTGCAATTTTTCTCTGTCTCCCTAATAAATTAACACAAAACTAATATTATCATTTACTAGGGAAGAGAGTTTTTTTTTTTTTTTTTAAGAACACAGATTAAATGAAAGTACAATTAATTTTCTAGGGCGCTTACTCAATGAGTTGATAACATATCCGAGACCAAACTGAGAATTCTTATGCCTTTCCGGCAACTTGAAGCCATCCATACTAAGCCGCCATGACGGTTCACTTGGCAGTTCTCTCACATTCCCCGCCACTGCCGCTGGAGACAGCAATTCCGTTCTATTTTCTGATGAATCGGTTCGAAGACCATTGCCCGATGTCGCCATTTTTTCTTTGGCATAACAATGTGCCAATAATTTAGGATAAAGTTGAGAAGCAAAAACTAACGGGATAGTTACAAATATATTACAAACTCATAGAATATATAAAGGAAATTCGGCGAATAAACGAATTTGGGTTTGGCTTCATTCTCTTAACTTTGATAACAAAGGGAAATCAGGCATGCGTATGTTGACTTTTATATGTAATAAACAAATTAAGCATGGAGAATGTCGGTTTCTCAGGTGTATATGTTTCCAATTTTAATGTATAGTTTATCAGAAGTGGATCACATATATATAATTTGGAAATTATCTATTGGACAAGAAGAGCTGACTTTCCTGTAGCAGCTAATGGAAACGTAATCTTGGACCAAAGAAAAATAAATATAATATGTAAGAGAAAAAGATAACAATGTTTACTTAAATATTTATTAATATCTCCATTTTCACTCTTTCACAACTGTAGGGATATAATTTTTTTATTTTGAAGTATGATGACTTTTTATTACTTGGTCATAAATTGCGCTTCTCTTTCTCCCTAAGTTGCGGGGTTTAGGTTTTCATATTAATAAACAAGTTTCAAATTTCTAAATGATCAGTATAACTGTGGCCACCAGATCATTAGGCAACCAAATCAATATAACATATGAATTTAAATTCAAATTTAGACATAGGTTAGCCCACAAATCCAGATATTGCTCACATGTACACAAGAAGATGGCCATGATATGCATTTCTGATATTGTATTTTGCTTGAACTGTGCTTTAGTTGGTATGCAGAGAAATTGGTTGAAAGAAGTGAAAGAAGAACTAGGAGGCTGTGGGTATGGGTTACTTATGAATTTTTAGCATTCTTATTGTAACCCTTAGAAATTTAATTAAGCATAATTAGTGTATAAAATGATAAATTAGTATGTCTTAATGTTATTTAAACTTAATTTAATTATTTCATGGTTTTTTCTAATTAATCTCACTTTTAATTATTTTTATTTGATGTCTTGAATTTTGAAACAAAATAATTTGTCAAATGCCCAACATATCCTCTTTTGAAACCATGTGTTGGACATGGTTTTCTTGTTAAAAACCACTCTGCTCCCTTCTCTATTTAACTCTCCTTCACTCTCTCTTTTCCTCACACACACACTCTCTCTCTTTTTCTCGCTGCCTTTCTCCCTCTCTTCTCTCTCTCATTTCGTTTAAAAATTTTGAGCTAGAGCCTTGAACTTTAGCTAGAATTGGAAGCCTAGAAGCATGTTTGAGCCTCTATAAACTCTATTCAAGAATTAATTCAAGGTTAGTTACCTTTATTTTTAAAATTTCAAAATTTCACCATGAGATAGCATAGTATTGTAGAATACTCTAAGTCAAATATTGATGGATCTAGTTTATATCTAAGGTTGTTCGTGGTTCCATGGAGCTAACATATAGCGGGTCAAGACTGCATTGTTTAAGCTTCTGTACTTGATAACGAGGTAGGACTCTAGACTTCTTTCTTTGGTAGCCATGTTTTAAAAAAGATTTTTGGCCACAAAGTGATTTCTTTCAAAATGTTTTCAAGAAATGATTGAGATGAATTTATTAGTTATTTTCATTAACTGTTAAATAATGAAATAATCATAATGAACAGAACAATGAATGTAAATAATAATACTTGGTAAGATGAGACCTAAATATGACATAATATCGGACGCGTCGTAAACATCGTTGGAATGATATACATAAGGGCATGATGCCATACTCAAAGATTGGGTCATGTAGAGAGCGACCTTAGGGGCAGGTTCTGAAACCCAATTGGGCCACTACGATAGTAATTCTATTGGTTTACTGAAGACTAAATAATAAGACTATTTTCGGATGAATACTCAAATCAAATAGTAATAATGAGATCAGTGAAGTTAGTTTATCATATTTTAAATTTTTTGTGTTTACAATGAATTTCAAATTAAAATTAACTGTTTCCAGAGCTCTAGTTCTATTGAGCCTTCTGCTCATAGTTTTATTTATTCTAAAACTTCTCCCCCTCTAGGTAGATTGCAGCATAGGGCTGATTGGGACCCTACCGAGCAGACACGTGGGCTGTAGGATTTCTAGCTTTAGGTTATTGACTTACTAAATCAAGGCATGTAATATTTTAATTATTTTGTATTTGGATTTAGACTGTGGTTGTATTTATTATGTTGTTACTATGTGTATGCACCATTGTGGGTCCAGGGTGCCCGGACTGAGTTTATTGGTTCTTATTATTTAATTTTAACTGCCTTATCTCAAAAGCAAACATTTAAAAGTTTTAAAACTCACCACATTTTTATAAATAAACTAATTATTTACTTGGCAATTTTAATTAAGATTGGTTTAATTAACTTAATTAATCTGTCACGTCACTAATTGGATTGGGGAGCATGGCAGATTGATATTAGAGCCCTAGGTTTTGAACCTTGGGAATTGTTCACACATAGGTACAACAATGAAAAAAACCACTAATTGCCCAATTTTGATTTCAAAATTGAGAGAATGGCACCTAGCCGTCATTTAGTTGCTACTGGCGCAAATCCCACTAATGATGAGGGCATGATGGGGGCTATGTTTACTGCTTTTTAGTAGATGGTGGTAAGGGCTAGGCCTAATGATTTTGAGGTATGTCACCGGCATAAGTACTTCAAGGAATTTTGATGTGTATCCATCCCAACTTTCAATGGAAATGGGGACCCACAAGTAGCTGAGTACTGGTTAGATTCGATGGTAAAACATGTGGACACTCTTAGAGTACTGGTGGAGTATCGCATTGAATTCACAGCCTACAAACTAGAAGGTAGCGCTAACACCTAGTGGAAGTAGGTAAAGCATATAAAAAATAACAGGAACATTGGCTGGGATAGATTTAAGGAATTGTTCTATGAGCGTTATTTTCTGCAAGGATACAAAGACCAAAAGATCGCTGAATTTTATCGTTTGGAGCAAGGTGCCATGATAATGCATGGGTACAAGGCAAAGTTCACTGAATTGGTTAGATTTGCCCCATCCACTGTGGCTTTTTACCTGGAAAAGTGTATTAAGTTTTAAGAAGGGCTTGAACCAAACATTCATCAACAACTGGTTGCCTTACAACTCCGAAATTATGGTGAGTTAGTATCGTCAGCTTTGTCAATGGAAAGCGACAGTGTTACTTATTTTGAGAACTGGGCAAGGACATCAAGAGGACCCCAATGGAGTAACAAGAGAGGTAATAACAATTGTCAGGCTCAAGTAAAAAATCAGCATGGTTATACTAACAATGGGAGTAGTAGTTCTTTAGGCAGTGGACGCAGCAATCTTTACAACTTCCATTATGACTACTGTCAGCAGCCGGGACACATCAAAAGGAACTACCCAATAAGGAATGCTCGATAAGGTTCTCAGGTTGGAGAGGGTGCAAGTCGTCAAACCCAGGTCTAGGCTTTAGCTTTACCCCAACAACTCCCTCAACTGTAGTTTCATCAGTTCACTCCACAACAGACACATTACCTAGTGCAAGGATATCAACAGCCAAATTTTTAGAGGAATGTCTCGTAGTATAAAGCACAAAGTACAGCTAGTATGCAGTCACCTCCACCGTAATAGTATCAGCTAACTGGCCCTGGACCTAGCAATGCCAACAAGGGAAAAAGAAAGGCTCTAACTCAAGTTCATACTATGACTTTAGAGAGCTCTGATGCTGAGACCAGCAATGCAGTTATCGACGGTACGATCATAGTTTCTTGATCTTTAGCTCATGTTCTATTTCATACTGATGCCAGTTATTCTCTCATTTCGAGTTCATTTGTATATGCCTTAGGATTAGAGATAGAAGAATTTAATGGACCTTTGATTATTACCTCACCTTTGGGCCGAGTGTATGTGAACAAAATATGTAAATCTTGTAAGATAATGATTAGGAGTGAGATTCTAAAGAGTTATTTGATTGTAATCCCCATGAATTCCTATGATGTAATCTTAAGAATGGAATGGTGGCCCAAGTATAATGCTATTGGAGATTGTCACCTTAGGAAGGTGGCCCTAGTGACCGATAGGGGGACCATGATTACTTACTAGGGTAATAATGAGTGAGTGATGAGTAAGTGATTCATGAGACATGTCACGGTGGACGAAGAAATCTGGCATGTTATGCACTTCTTTTGAATCTAGAGGAGGAGTCTAGTGCAGTAGGATACGATACCGGTGGTTTATGAGTTCGATGATGTCTTTCCCGACGAATTACCTAGATTACCACTGCATTGAGAGATTGAGTTTGGTATTAAGTTACTCCTCAGCGCCATTCTAATTTTTGTAGCACCGCTCAAATGGCGTCAACAAAAATGAAGGAATTGAGAAACAATTTCAGGAACTCGCAGATAAGGGGTATATTGGGAATACTACGTCACCGTAGGAAGCGCCAATTTTATTTGCCAAAAAAGATGATAGTACCCTCAGATTATGTATTGATCATCGATAGCTGAATAGGGTCATTGTGAAGAACAAGTTTCCACTACCTGGGATCGATAAGTTTCCGGTGATGCTGTTTGGATTAATGAATGCTCCTATAGCTTTTTATGGATTTAATGAACATGATTTTCAGGCCTTATTTAGATTAGTTTGTGATCGCATTCATTGATGACATACTTATCTATTCTAAGACTTGGGAAGAGCATGAGCAATATCTAAGGATTATGCTTCAAACTCTATGAGAGCAGCAACTGTATGCTAAAAAGAAAAAAGTGTGAATTTTGGTTGACCGAGGTTAAATTTTTAGGACATATCATCTCCGAGCAAGGTATTTCAATAGATTCTATAGAAGAAATAATGCAATGGGAGTGACCGAGGAACGTGGCCGAGATCTGCAGCTTCTTAGGACTCGCTGGATACTATAGGAAATTTGTGCAAGATTTCTTGAAGATAATAGCACCACTGACAAGATTGATCAAGAAAAATGTCAGGTTTGAATGGGATATAGAATGTGAGTATGTCTTCCAAGAGCTGAAGAACCAATTGACCACCACTCTAGTGCTAATCACACCGAGTAGTGACGAGCTATGCAAAGTCTACACTAATGCATCAGGACGAGGACAAGAGTGCGTGTTAATGCAACATGGACCAGTTGTGGCTTGTGGATCATGACAATTGAAGCCTCACAAGCAGAACTACCCTACTCATGATTTGGAGCTTGTAGTAGTAATTCATGCACTAAAGATTTGTAGATGCTAACTGTATGGAGCGACCTTCCAAATTTTCTAAAATCACAAGAGCCTAAAGTATCTGTTCACTTAGAAGGATTTGAACTTAAGACAACAGAGATGGATGGAGTATATGGAAGACTATGATTTCATGCTACAGTATCATTCGAGAAAGGCCAATGTAGTTGCAGATGTGCTTAGTGGGAAGTCTTTTGGAATTCTCGCATGCTTGGCACTTGAGGATCAGCAAAGAGATGCTACAGTGAGTGAATATGGGCTATAGTATTATGAAGATTTCAATTAGTTTTTGGTATATCATATGGAATTGACCCCAATGCTCATTCAGATGGTGAAGCAGAATCAATGGTAGGACCAACATCTATAGGGGATATGGATGTAGATTCAAACGAAGAGTAGTTTAAGGAATGAAAAATACATGCAAATGGGTCGTTGTATTTCAAGAAATGTTTGGCAGTACCTACAATAGAGGAAGTGACGAAGGCCGTAATGGACGAAGCCCACAAGTCTAGATTTGCTATTCATCCAGGGAGTATGAAAATTTATTGCGATTTGAAAAGGGAATATTGGTAGAGAGGTATGAGAAAGGATGTTCTTGAGTACGTCACCAATTGCATGACTTGTCTTCAAGTGGAAGTTGAGCATTAGAAGCCCGTTGGGTAGCTTCAGCCGTTTCCCATTCTAGGGTGAAAATGGGAGCATGTTACGATGGATTTTCTCACTGGCTTGTCAAGAATAGAGCAGAAACATGATGCAATTTGGGTCATTGTTGACAGGTTAATGAAATCAGCATATTTCATACCTTTTAGATTGACATGCATGAGGAGAGTTCTAGAGAGTTATATTAGGAGAACATAGTAAGAGTGCATGGAGTTCCATTGTCCATCCCTTTTAATAGGGACACCTGGTTTAACACCAAGTATCACAGGAGTTTCCAAGAAGCCTTGGGAACAGATTTGAATTTTAGCATTGGTTTTCATCCTTAGACCAATAGGCAATCCAAGTAAGTTATTCAGATTCTTAAGGATATGTTGCGGGCTTGTGTATTAGATTTTGGCAAGAATTGGAAAAGACACTTGCATCTCATAGAATTCGCGTACAACAATAGTTACCAAGTGAGTATCAAAATGGCACCATTTGAGGCACTTTATGGGAGGCTGTGTCAATCACCAGTATGTTGGTCAAAACCGAAGGATAAGATTGTTATCAAACTAGATGAGATTCGTGAGAGCAATAAAAAGGTCGTTGTGATTTGTGATCAGTTAAAAGTTGCTCAAAGTAGGCAAAAGAGTTTTGTTGATAGGAGACGCCGACCTCCAGAATTTGAAGGAGGAGATTTCATTCTCTTGAAGGTTTCACCGCACAAAGGAATTTTGCATTTTGGTGTAAGCAAGAAACTTGCACCCAGATACATTGGACCGTTTGAGATTTTTCAACGTGTTGGTGTGGTCGCTTATCTACTCAATCTTCCTCCTGAGCTCTCTCATGTCCATAATGTATTCCACATGTCAATGCTTTGAAAATGTCCACCCGAGCCAAGCAAGATTATTTTGTTTCATAATGTACCGATCTAGGAAGACACGACCTATGAGGAAGTGCCGGTCCAGATTATTGATATAAAGGTAATAAGTTTACGGTGCCGTGATATATCACTAGTGAAAGTTGTGTGGCAGCACCACGGGGTTTATGAGGTAACATAGGAATTAGAATCAACAATGTAAGAGTTGTACTTGCATTTATTTTGTTTTTGAGATGATTTATAATTTTGAGGTCGAAATTTCTTTTAGAGGTGGAGAGCTGTAACACCTAAAAATTTAATTAAAGCATAATTAGTGCGTAAAATGGTGAATTAGTGTGCCTTAATGTAATTTGAACTTAATTTAATTATTTCGTGGTCTTTTCTAATTAATCTCACTTTTAATTATTTTTATTTATTGTCTTAAATTTTGAAACAAAACAATTTATCAAATGCTCAAAATGTCCTTCTTTAAAAACAATGTGCAGGACATGGTTTTCTTGTTAAAAACCACTCTACTCCTTTCTCTATTTAACTCTCCTTCACTCTCTCTTTTCCTCACTCACACTCTCTCTTTTTCTCTCACTGCCTTTCTCCCTCTCTTCTCTCTGTCATTTTGTTTCAAAAATTTGAGCTAGAGCCTTAATCTTCAGTTGGAATTGGAAGCCTAGAAGTAGGTTTGAGCCTCCATAAACTTGATTCAAGGATTAATTCGAGGTTAGTTTCCTTACTTTCAAAATTTCAAATTTTTGCCTCAATTATTCCATCCTCCTTGTATGTTGAAATCTGAGTTTCTTAGAAACCTTTCAATCTAAGTTTGTAGGACTCAAATCATTATGAACCTAAGCTCGATTGGACAACATCAAGCTAAATCAAGTTTTTTCTCTTTTTTTTCCATTTTTGGCATAATTTGAAAATTTTTATGTAAAACTTGTTTAAAAGCGCTTAAATGTGTTCTAATGTGTTTTTCTATCATTTCTGAACATTATGTATGCTCTAGGAACTGAAAAACAAGTTTCAAATGAGATTTTGAGCTCAGGGAGGCCGAGGCTCTAAATTTAGAATTTTTCAGATTTTGCTAGTTCCACAGACCGATCTTGAGCATTGCTAGGCTAGATTCATGAGTCTAGTACACCGGACTCATTTTTTCGATAGGCCGAACCTAGAGCAGTTCGACAGGGCAGTTTTGGATGGTCGATAGATCAAATAGAGCATTTTAGCAGGCCAGACTAAAGAATTTGGCAGGCGGACTGAACTTTAGAAAGATGACTGATTTTCACCGATTTTCAATATTTAAAACATAAATAGAGACTTTAACCTTATGGCATGATTTTGTGAACCTAAATGGCACACTAAGACACCATGAGATAGCATAGTATTATAGAATACTCTAATTTAGATACTGACAGATCTAGTTTATATCTAAGGTTGTTCGTGGTTCTATGGTACTAACATATAGTAGGTTAGGACTGCAGTGTTTGAGCTCCTGTATTGGATATCGAGGTAAGACTCTAGACCTCTTTCTTTTGTAGCCATATTTTAAAAATGGTTTTTGGCCACAAAGTGATTTCTTTCAAAATGTTTTCAAAAAATGATTGAGATAAATATATTAGTTATTTTCATTAACTATTAAATAATAAAATGGTCATAATGAATAGAAAAATGAATGTAAATGATAATACTCAGTAAGATGAGACCTAAATAATGACATAATACTAGACATGTCATAAACATTGTTCGAAATCATATACATATGGGCATGATGTCATACTTAGAGATCAGGTCGTGTAGAGAGCGTCCTTGGGGTAGGCCTCTAAACCCAGCTGAGCCACTACGATGGTGATTCTATTGGTTTGCCCAAGACTAAATAATAAGACTGTTTCTAGATGAATACTGAATCAAATAATAAGAATGAGATCTGTGAAGTTATTTTATCATATTTTATAATTTTTGTGTTTATAATGAATTTCATATTAAAATTAAATGTTTCCAAAGCTCTAGTCCTATGAAGCCTTCTGCTCACAATTTTATTTGTTTTAAAACTTTCCCCCTTAGGTGGATTGTAGCATAGGGATGATTGGGATCCTACCGATCAGACGAGTGGACTATAGGATTTTTAGTTTAAGGTTATTTACTTACTAAATCAAGGCATATAATATTTTAATCATTCTATATTTGGATTTGGACTGTGGTTGTATTTATTATGTTGTTACTATGTGTGTGCACCATTGTGGGTCCGGGGTCGCCTGGATCGTATTTATTGGTTCTTTTTATTTAATTTTAACCACCTTAACTTAGAAGCAATCATTTAAAAGTTTTAAAACTTACCACATTTTTATAAATAAACTAATTATTTATTTGGTTATTTTAATTAAGATTGGTTTAATAACTTAATTAATTTGCCACGTCAACAACCAGATTGGGGAACATGATAGTAATTCCATGAATTATTGGCTGCTGTATTTGATTTATTATTATTATTATTATCACGTCCCTAGCCTAAATTAGCCAATAATGAAATTCTATAATATAACATTCATCTAATGTCATAACTTCTAATTTTATGTAATTGAAAATAGAAAGTATAAATTGCAAAGAAACTAAGCTTTTAAAGCGCATTGCCACTTTTTAAATTTTGGAAAAAATGGAATCCCATAACTAATTTGCTTAGAAAGTTGAGTGATGTCCTCAAAGGGCTAGGTAAAGTGGTTGTGGGCTTGATCTTAAGACTTCCACTAAGGGAGAGGTCAAAGATTCAAGCCTCCTACCCTACCCTAGACGACATGCTTAATGATTAAAAAAAAGTAAGCTGAGTGAAAATAAATCATCATAATCCCCTTATCTAAGGGACTAACAACTTAAACAACAAAGAAAATATTAAAAGGGAAGAAAGTTTGTTCTTCATTTCTTTATTCGCCTCCAATTCTTTCAGAAAGCCCAAAGTTAAGGCTCAAGCCAATTTTGGGACTTAAGTAGGTAAATACCACTTTTGTAGTCCACAGTTGCATTCATATAGCTAAAGGCCAATTTTGGGATTTGAGTAAGGTGCAATACCACTTTTGCAGCATATGGTGTGACGCCCCGAGGTGGGGGTCAGGGAGTTTTAGGTAAAGAAGTTGAATTAAACGAAGTAATTAAAGAAAAAGTAAATAAATATCATTGAAAATAAATAAATATCATCGGCGGTCACTGTCACATGAATGCCACGAAAGTGGGGCTGAAATGTTATTCTCATTCACCGTCATGTGGATACTTACCACAAAGGTGGGCAGGTAATTAAAATACAATATCAAGAATAATAATACAAAAAATTGAAAATCATCGTCTATGAGATAAATTAAAATATACTATTAACAGAGACAAAAATGACATCAACACTGGGACAAGTCGTACAGTACACGCATCATACCACAGCTCTAAAGAAAATACCATTTCAATCTAAAGAGTCAGGTTCGATCCTGGGCCCATCCTTCCTCCTTAACCTGGAAGTGGGATTTTAAAAACAAGAAAACGTGAGTGGAAGGCTCAGTAGGATAATTAGTTAAAAACAAGTTATTTTAAAATAGTAATAAAAAAAAGATAATTATTCATAAACCGTTCTATTTGAGATGAATCTCAAAGTCTTAACAAATCAATAAAAACATTTACTTGAAAGCAACTTGATAAAACATCACCATATGGGTTTTGGAAATCCGAAAGGAATATCAAAATATAATTCTTCAGAATCAAAGACAAAAATCATTCTTAAAAAGAGACATTTAAGAAATAAACTTTGGCTAAACAATTTAAAGGGGCTACTAAAGAAAGGGATAGTAATATCCTACCTCATTAAAATCCAATAACATAAGCTCCAAATAAAATCCAACATACGCTCCACATATGTTCAAAACCTTAAAAACTGTATTTAAGATCAGAAATCATATTTAACAAATATCATTATGTTAATTTAATTATCAGTGTGCCTTTCACTCAAAATAATCATAACCCAAAATCATAATCCTTTTTGTAACATTTCAGAATCATCAAACATTGAAAACTGTAGTAAAAACATAATTTTTCAAGTCCACAGTCGGCCTACCGAACACCATGAACTGGCCTACCGAACTGCACAGTTTGGCCTGCCAACCAACCAGGACCGGCTTGCCGAACTTTCCCATGTTCGGCCTACCGACCTGATGAATCCAACCTGCCAAACCTATGAATCTGGCCTACCGAAGATCAAGTTCGGCCTACCAAACTGGCAAAATTTGGGCACCTGAGACTTCGAGTCTCGACCTCCCCAAGCTCAAAATTTAAATTTAAAACCTGTTTTTCAATTTGCAGATCATGAGAATCATATAGAAAGCATAGAAAATCATAGTAGAACAAGTTTAGACCATTTTCTCCAAATTTAAACTCAATTTCACCTTTGATTTAAAAATCAAAGAAAAATGTCAAAACTTGATTAAATCAAATTTTGTTCAAATAAAGCTTAGATTCGTTATAAAATAAGGCCTACAAGCTTAGATTAAACATTATCTAAGCTCACCAAACTCCAAATTAGAAAATGCATAAAAATTCAAACCGAAAATCAAAATTTTAGAGAGAAAAAGGGCTATCCTCAAATCAACCATTTTGAAGAGGATTTTAGGCTTCAATCTTGTTTCTTGGCTTCAAATCAACGAGAATAAAGCTCGAGTTTTAAAATTTTTGCAAAGAAGAGGGAGAGGGAGATTTGCATTGAGAGAGAGAGACGGGAGGGAGCCAAGAAAAAAGGGGAAAGGAAAAGGAAAGGAAAAAGAAAAGAAAAAGAAAGGCCGAATAACATTTTCGTAAATATGGAGAAAATGTGGGGTAAAATGTCATTTGGTATTTTTAACACTAAAATTCAAATTTTTAAATATGACAAATGCAGCAAAATCTTCAAATGACTAAAATTATCAACAAAATTTACACTAGCATACTTAATAACTAAACTTAACATAACTAACCTTACTTTGAAATTCAGGGGTGTTACAATCCACCCTCCTTAAGAGCAATTTCATCCTCGAAATTTAAAAACATAAAAAATTTTCCATAAATAACACTATGTACTCAAACGCAACTGTAACGACAACTGTCCTGACATAAAACTTAAAAAATCAAAACAAAACAGTAAAACTCTCACAGGTTCAGTTCCCGAAAGATTTGAAGCCTACGCTCTGAAACCATTCTATGACGCCTCGAGGTGGGGGTCAGGGAGTTTGAGGTAAAGAAGTTGAATTAAACGAAGTAATTAAAGAAAAAGTAAATAAATATCATTGAAAATAAATAAATATCATCGGCGGTCACTGTCACATGAATGCCACGAAAGTGGGGCTGAAATGTTATTCTCATTCACCGTCATGTGGATACTTACCACAAAGGTGGGCAGGTAATTAAAATACAATATCAAGAATAATAATACAAAAAATTGAAAATCATCGTCTCTGAGATAAATTAAAATATACTATTAACAGAGACAAAAATGACATCAACACTGGGACAAGTCGTACAGTACATGCATCATGCCACAATTTTAAAGAAAATACCATTTCAATCCAAAGAGCCAGGTTTCGATCTTAGGCCCATCCTTCCTCCTTAACCTAGAAGTGGGATTTTAAAAATAGGAAAACGTGAGTGGAAGGCTCAGTAGGATAATTAATTAAAAACAAGTTATTTTAAAATACTAATAGAAAAACAGATAATTATTCACAAACCGTTCTATTTGAGATGAATCTCAAATCTTAACAAATCAATAAAAACACTTACTTGAAAGCATCTTGATAAAACATCACCGTACGAGTTTTGGAAATCTGAAAGGAATATCAAAATACAATTCTTTGGAATCAAAGACAGAAATCATTCTTAAAAAGAGACATTTAAGAAATAGACATTTAAGAAATAAACTTTGGCCAAACAATTTAAAAGGGCTACCAAAGAAACGGATAGTAATACCCTACTTCATTAAAATCCAATAACGTAAGCTCCAAATAAAATCCAACATACACTCCACATACATTCAAAACATTAAAAGCTATATTTAACAAATATCATTATGTTAATTTAATTATGAGTGTGCCTTTGACTCAAAATAATCTTAATCCAAAATTATAATCCTTTTTGTAACATTTCAAAATCATCAAACATTGAAAACCATAGTAAAAACACAATTTTTCAAGTCCACAGTTGGCCTGCTGAACACCTTGAACTAGCCTACCGACCAACCAGGACCGGCCTGCTAAACTTTCCCAGGTTTGACCTACCGATCTGATGAATCCAACCTGCCGAACCTATGAATAAAGTCATGGTTTTAACTAATGTAACTTTCCATGAGGAGAGTTTCATGGATAGCTTTAAGCCTTGAAGCAACGTGGTGCTTGAGGAGTTAAAAAGTGATCCAATTACTCCAGAGGTTCTGAATGAAACCATTTTGATCAGTGTAGAAAAACCAAATGAACCCGAACAACAACCTGAGGGGCTTCGACATAATGGGAGGATCAGGCATCAACTCGAGAGGTATATACTCAATGGGGAGGCCTTCTTGGCTAACCGAATGAACATGAGAGGAATCCTTATACTTATGTAGAGGCTGTAGGGAATGCTGATTGAAAACTCTGGATAGAGGCCATGAACATGGAGACGAAGTCTATGGAGACTAATCGGGTTTGACCCTTTCGGTTGTAAGTGGATCTACAAGAGGAAAAGAGAAATGGACTGAAAGGTCGAAACCTTTAAAGCTAGACTGGTAACTAAGGGTTACACGCAAAAGGAAGGAATCGATTACGAGGAAACCTTTTTGCCTGCAACCATGCTTAAGTCTATCCAGATTCTCTTGTCCATGGCTACTGCTCTCGATTATGAGATTTGGTATATGGATGTCAAGATAACATTTCTAAATGGCTACCTTGATGAGTCCATTTATATAGAACAACCAAACGGGTTCAAGGTCAACGGTCAAGAGGGTAAGGTTTATAAGGTGCTAAAGTCAATTTATAGACTTAAGTAGGCTTCTCGTTCTTGGAACATAAGATTTGATCAGGTGATCAAGACTTATGGGTTCTCACAAAATGTGCATGAGCCATGTGTTTACAAACACATTAAGGATGGGAGGTACTTTTTCTACTACTCTCTGTAGATGACATTCTGCTAATTGGCAATGATGTTGGGGCATTGTCATCGATCAAATTATGGTTGACCAAGCAGTTTGACATGAAGGACTTGGGTGAGACTAATTTTGTTCTCGATGTCGAGATTTTTCAGGATAAGAAGAACAAAATGATAGCTTTGTCATAAGCTGGCTAATAGATAAAATTCTCCAGAGGTTTGCATTACAGGATTCCAAGAAAGGTGGGGAACCACTAGGTTTGAACTTACTCTTTCTAAGAAAGACTCTCCAAAGTTTGAGGAAGAAAGAGGATACATGAAGAAGGTGCCTTATGCTTGGTAGTGGGTAGTCTCATGTATGCCATACTTTGCACACAACCGGATATTTGTATGCGGTTGAAATTGTAAGTCGATTTCATGTAGATCCAGGACGGAACCACTGGGTTGCGGTAAAGTATATTTTTAAGTACCTAAGAAGGACTCGAGGGTATATGCTTGTCTATTCGGGTGAGAACTTAACTTCTCTAAGATATACTGATTCGGATTTCCAATCCTGTTTGGATTCTAGGAGATCGACTTAGGGTTTTCTGTTTACTCTAGGCAGTGATGCCATCAGTTGGAGAAGTATGAAGCAAGATTGCACATTGGATTCAGCGATGGAGGTTGAGTATGTGGCAACTAGTGATGCATCGAAAGAAGCAGTGTGGCTCCACAAGTTTCTTGAGGAACTTGAGGTAGTTCCTAGTATGGATAAGGTGGTATCACTATACTGTGATAATAGTACGGCGGTAGCTTATGCTAAGGAACCAAGCTTTCAAAAGAAGAGTAAGCATATTGATTGAAAGTATCATGTGATAAAGGACTTCATCAAGGGCAAGCATATCACGATGTGCAAAATCGCATCAAAGGACAACTTAGCTGATCCATTTACAAAGACACTTACTAGGATAGTCGTCGAAAGGCATGTAGAAGCTATTAGGATGCGAGATTTGTCATATTTACTCAGTTAATGCAAGTGGGAGATTGTTAGACGTGTATGCCCTAAGGAGTAAAAATGTAATATGTTTTTGGAGACATTTTTATCAATAAAGAATTTATTTATTATTTATATACCAAAACTTGTCTTCTTTATGTTCATATTTGTTGAAAGTATGTTAAGTAAACAATAGTCTGAGACTGTCGGTCTAAACCTTTAAGAATTAGGCATATGATAGATAGATTATGCAAAAAACACGATTCTTAAGGTGACAGTCTAAATCATAAGATCTGCAGTCGCGGGAATAAAGTTGGGCGCTTTATTCATGAAAAAATTGTTATGTTGTCTATATCCCTATTGGGAGATGATTTATCTTGGCCATCGGAGGTGGACTACGCGAATATAAACATTGACATATTGTAATAGGTGACGATGTGTTGGATCAAGACAAAAAGTGAATTGATTTGGATTAATAATTCTGTCTCAGCAAATCGATACACTTTAGACAATCATTCGTGTTATCTTAATCCTGAGATGGATAGTGGGCCTATTGTCTTAACTTGTGTCTTTTGATGTACCAAAGGGTGACACCCATATTTTAATAGTGGTACGCATATCAGTATGTTGGGGGCATGACTCTTGATAGCGTAGACCTGTTATTCATAGATGTGGAATCCATAGCTCCTCTTTAGGAGTAGTGATATCCTCTTATATGTGTTATCCTGTAATTGGAAAACTAGAGTACTCAACCATTTGGATACATAGGTGTAACCGAATAGTCTACTGTCTTTGGATGGTAAGATTTTTGATGGTGAGATAATGGAGTGTAAGTTAAAAATAATCGAGAAGGAAAGACAGAATTTTTCCTTAAGCTAACTATGGATATCCTATAGAGATACGATACACTATGATATGTCATGAAGACTTTGCTATACGCGATTCGTAATTCTATATAGTTTGAGAGTGTAGCTCTAACCTTTTAGTGGAGTAGCGTTGGAGTTGATAATTATGAAATATGTATATGGGATATTGGCTTTCATAATTGTCGGGAGGTTTGGCAGGCCGATTTGCCAATTCATCCTACCAATCACGCAATAAAAGGATCACCTATTTTGACACGGATTTTTTTAGATATCGATTCTAATTTGATTTTGATTTGAATTTTTGAGGCCTTATTTGATAAGGACTGGCTCCTAGGCCTAACCTCTATAAAATGGGAGTGACTCCTAGGCCTAACCTCTATAAAATGGGAGTGAGTCTCATTATTATTTAGATCAATTAAGAGATTAAGAGTAAAACTCTACTGGTAAGATTCTGAAACTCCCTGAGAGCTCTTGTTCACAAATCACGAACACTAGCTTTGGGGTTTCTCAATTGGTTGGAAGGAGAGTCGCTTGGAGGAAAAGCTATATGTGTGAGCCCACACTCACTCCGATCGTGGATAGAGAATAGCAAAGAAGGCTAGTTGGTTGAGGTCCTTTTGGAACGTTACTTCTCTTCACTGATTGAGGAAGCTTTTTGGCATTTATAAGGTTAGTAAGATCTGGTTAATTTATGCATATAGTGTATCAAACTTGTGTTTTAAAAAATACTCCGATATAAAAAATTTTAAAATTTTGCTTCATACTATTTTTCCAACTGAGAGCGTTGTTGCTTTTCGCAAACAAATCTGATGATACTAAATCTCCAAAATTTTGGAGTCGCAGGGCACCCAATTGTCGTTGGATGGAAGCTTTGAGCCCTTCTTGAAACTTAATACACTTTTCCTGCTCAAAAGCCATGGCGAATGCAGCGAATTTGGCCAACTCATTGAACTTTGTTTCGTACTCCCAAACCATCATATCACCCTGTTTCAATCGATAGAATTTGGCAACTTTCTGATCCCTATATCCCTACGGAAAATATCGTTCATAGAATAACTCTTCAAATTGGTCCCAATCGATACTCCTGTTGTTTTCCAAATGCATAGCTTACTTCCACCATGTGTTAGCACTATCTTCCAATTTATAGGCTACAAATTCCACTCTATATTCAGCTGGTATGCCAAGGTTTTCCAAGTGTTTCACCACCAAGTTTAACCAATATTCAACTGCTTACGGATCCCCGTTTCCGTCAAAAGTCAAAATAGATGCGCATTGGAATTCCCTGAAGTACTTATGCCGGTGACTCGCCTTGAAATCCTCAAGCCTAGCCCTCGTAGCCATTTTTCAGAAAGCAACAAACATAGCCCCTATCATGCACTCATCATTTCTAGGGTTTGCATTAGTAGTAGCCGGATGACGCCTAGGCGCCATTCTCTTAGCTCTGAAAACAAAATTGGACTGTCAGTGGTTTATCATTGTCGTATCTATGTGTCCAATTCCTAAGGTTCATAACCTAGGGCTCTGATGCCATTCTGTCATGTACACCGAACCAAGGAATGATGTGACGAATTAATTAAGTTAATTAAACTAAATTTTTAATAAAAATTACCGGTTCAAATAATTTTGAGTTATTTAAAAACAAGATAATTTAAAACTTTTAAGAGCAATTTCTTCTAAATTAAAGCAAGTTAATAAGATAAAATATTAAGGATAATTATATTCAAGAAAATACGAGTCGGACCCCACCGGACCCATGTTTGTGCATACGCATAGTATCGACAACAGTACATTACAATCACAATCCAATACTAGAAATAAAATTTAAATATTACTTGCCTTAAATTAAGGTAAGTATACTAGAAATCCTACAATCCATGTGTCTGCTCGATGGAGTCCTAATCGGTCTTAAGCTGGAGTCCAACTAAAAGGAGAAAAGTTTAAAACAAAAGAAAATGTGAGCGAAAGGCTTAATAGGACTAAGCTTTAGAAAACATTTAATTTAGATATAAAATTCTAGCTTTTGCATCTGAATTATAAAGCATAGTAAATAAACATAATTTATTAAATTCATTCTTATCATTTAGTTCATTATTCATTTGGAAATAGTCTTATTTCTAGTCTTAGGCAAAGCCATTATATTCACCACCGCATTGGCCCATCTGGGTTTCAGGACCTGCCCCCAAGGTCGCACTCTATATGACCTGATCTCTGAGAATGACATCATGCTCTAGTATATCATTTCAAACTGTGTATACGACACGTCTAGTATTAATCATTATTTAGGTCTCATATTACCGGGTATTCTCATTTACATTCATTATTCAGTATGATCATTCATTATTCATCAATTAATGAAAATAATTTTTAAATTCACCTCAATTGTTTCTTGAAAGCATTTTTTAAAGGAATCACTTTGTGGCCAAAACCCTTTTTAAAAACATGGCTACCAAAGAAAAAAGTCCGGAGTCCTGTCTGGATATCCCATACCAAAGCTCAACACCATAGTCCCGACCCATTATACGTTGCTCCATGGAACCACGAGCAACCTTAAAGGTAAACTATATTCATTAATATCTAACTTGGAGTATTCTACAATACTATACTATCTTATGGTGTCTTAGTATGCCTTTAACATTCATAAAACCATATCACAACATCAAGGTCTTTATGTGTGTTTTAAATAGTGAAAATCAATGAAAAACAGTGAATTTCATAAAGCCCGATTGGCCTGTTAAACTTCCTGGTCCGACCTACCGAATTCCACAATTCGGCCTATTGATTGTATGGAACCGGCCGGCCAAACTGTTCTAGGTTTGGCCTGTCGATGATATGAGTCTAGCATGCTGAACTCATAAGTCTAGCCTACCGATGCCCATGATCAACCTATCGAATTGGCAAAATATAGGAGATTTGAGTCTTCAAATCTCGGCCTCCCTAAGCTCAAAATCTCATTTCTAACTTGTTTTTCAGTTGCCAAAGCATGCATAATGTTCATAAATGATAAAAAAACACATTGGAACACTTTTTAACACTTTAAACAAGTTTTACATTGAAATTTCTAAATTATTCCAAAAATGAGAAAAAGAAGAAAAACTTGATTTAATTCGAATTTCATTCAATCAAGCCTAGATTCATGACAATTTAAGTTTCACTAACTTAGATTGAAGGGTTTATCAGCTAATGAACTTAGATTTCAACATACAATGAAAATTAGAGAATTTGGGGAAAATTTTAAAATTTTGAAAAAAAGTAAACTAACCTTGAATTTAAGCTTTAAATCGAGTTTGTGGAAACCCAATCATGCTCCCAAGCTTCTAATCTAGCTGAGAATCAAAGCTCTTGCTCAAATTTTTGGATCAAAGTGAAAGAGAGAGGAGAGAGGGAGAGGCAACATGAGAGAAAGAGAGAGGGAGAGAATATGAGAGAGAGTGAGAGTGAGGAAAGAAGAGAGGGAGAGGAGAGAATAAATAGAGAGGGAAAGAGTGGTTTTCAGTTTCACAAAACCATGTCCCAAACATGGTTTTCCAAAAGGGGACATATCGGGTATTTGACAAATTATTTTGTTTCAAAATTCAAATAACAAATAAAAATAACTAAAATTAAGATAAATTTAAAAGTACCACAAAATATTTAAATTAAATTCAAATTACATTAAGGCATACCAATTCACCATTTACACACTAATCTCACTTAATTAATTTCAGGGTGCTACAAGAATGTCCTAGAAAAGCCTCAACCAACTAGTCTTCTTTGCTATTCTCTATTCACGATCAGAGTGTAGGTGGTTACATATCGTACAGCTTTTCCTCCTGTGATTTTCCTTCCAACCACTTGAGAAGACCTTGAGCTAGGGTTCTTGATATTAAACAATAGCTCTTAGGGAGTTTTAGAGTTTCTTAAACTAGAGTATTGACTCTATACTTCTCAAATGATCTAAATTATTGAGAAAACTCATCCCCTATTTATAGTGGTCAAATTTAGGATTAAACCTTATTAGATTAGGCCTCAAAATTTGAGTCTGGATGAACTTCTTATAAAAAAACGCGTCAAAAAATGCGTATATAGATTATTACACGATCAACAAGACAATCTGGGAACTTACTCCATCGACAGGCCAAAGTTTCCCATCGGCCTGTTGAACTTATGATAATTTTGATCCCTAAAAATATCTTATTTTTCACCTGAGAATCTTAGATAGAGTCTCAATTTTAATTCAAATAAGCCAATAGTTATTTGATGAAAACAGTCATATCTAGATAATTCCATAGAAAATAAAATATTATCCAAATAATTCAACATGTTTATCTTGAATTAATTTACAAAATTAATTCAACTGATAAACTAACATGAATTATTAAATCCAATCTTATCGAATTTTAGCCAATCTAAAAATTTAACATAAGTCACTAATACGTAGGAAAAACATGTCGTAATGTTACATGATTTATAATGAGCTAGCAAAAGGGACTCGATGGACATATATAGTTCAAGCTCCTATAATTATAAAATACAATATCCTAGTTATATATTTTATAATTATCAAATCTAATGCTATTCTACTAAAAACTTAGAGCTGCACTCTCAAACAATATAAAATTACGAAGCTTTAATAAGCTAACTATCTATGACATATCATAATGTGTTACATTCTCATAGGATGTTCATAATCGGCTTAGGGATAAATTCCATTTTACCTTCCCTGATTATTTTTATCTTACATTCCATTATCACACCGTTAGAATACTTACTATACATAGATAGTATACCATTCGGTTGCACTTATGTATTCAAATGGCTGAGCGCTCTAGTCTTTTAATTATAGGATAATGCATATAAGAGAATATCATTCTCTACAAAAAGAGCTATGGCTTCTATATCTATGAATAATAAGTCTACGTGAATCAAGAGTCATGTCTCTAATGTACTGGTATGCGTACCATCTTTAAGTCAAGATGTCACCCTTTGGTACATCAGAAAACATAAGTCAAGAATATGGTCCCATTAGTCATTTCAGGTTTAAGACATAACACATATGATTGTCTAAAGTGAATAGATTTGGACAAATAGAATTATTAACCAAATAAATTCAACTTTTATGTCCCGATCTAATACATCATCACCTATGATAATGTATGAATGTTTCTACTCACGGAGTCCCACTCCGATGACCAAGACAATCCATCTCCTGTTAGGGATGTAGACAACATAACAATCTTAGCATGAATAAAGCGCTCAATTGTGGATCTTATGATTTAAACCATCACCTTTAAGATTTAGGTCTTCAGCGTAATTTGTCCATCATGTGCACAATTCTTAAAGGTTTAGACCGATAGTCTTAGACTTTTGTTTGCTTATCATACATTCAATAGAAATAAATACAAAGAGGACAACATTTGATATATGAATAATAGATAAACTCTTTATTGATAAAATGTCTCCAAAAACATATTACAACGTTTTACTCCTTAGGGCACTATGTCTACCAATCTCCCACTTGCACTAAGTGAGTAAATATGACATATATCACATCCGTATAGCCTCCACATGCTTCTAGAAGCTCTGGTAGTTAGTGTCTTCATGAAAGGATCAGGTAAATTGTCCTCAAACGCGATTTTACATACTACAACAGGCCTACCCTCAACAAAGTCCTTTATCAAATGATATTTCTGATGAATGTGATTATTCTTCTTATGAAACCTTGGTTCCTTAGCATTAGCTATCATTGTAGTGTTATCACAATGTAGTGATATCGTCTTATCCATTCCAGGACTACCTCAAGATCCCTAACAAACTTGCAGAGCCAGATTGCTTCTTTTGAAGCATTACTACCTGTCACATACTCAGTCTCCATCATTGAATCTAAATTGTAATCTTGCTTGACACTTCTCCAAACAATGGCACCGCCACCCAGAGTAATCATCGAACCAGAAATCAATCTTCTCGAATCTAGACAAGATTAGAAATCTGAATAGTGTATCTTAGAGGTGTTGGATCCTCACCCGAATACACAAGCATATACCCTCGAGTCCTTCTCAGATACTTAAAAATATGCTTGACCACAACCTAGTGGTTCAATCCTAGATCCGACTGAAATCGACTTCCTATCCAGACTGCATAACAAATGTCCAGTTGTGTGCAAAGCACAGCATGCATGAGACTACCCATTGCCAAAGCATAAGATATCTTCTTTATGTATTCTCTTTTTTCATCAGACTTTGGTGACCCTTTCTTAGAAAGAGTGATTCCAGACATAGATAATTGCCCACTTTTCTTAGAATTTTGCATTGCATACTTCTCAAGAATTTTATCTATGTATGCAGCTTGGGATAAAGCTAACACTCATAATTAGCTTCTCCTAAGTCTTTCACGTCAAACTGCCTGGTCAACCATAATTTGACTAATGACAATACCCCAACGTCATTGCCAATTAGTAGAATGTCATCAACATAGGGTAGTAGAAAAGCCACCTTCCCATCCTTAATGTATTTGAACACAGTAGAAAAACACATAGTTCATCCACATTTTGTTTAAACCCATAATTTTTAATCACCTGATTAAATCTTATGTTCCAAGAATGGGAAGCCAACTTAAGCCCATAAATGGACTTTAGCAGCTTACAGACCTTACTCTTTTGACCCTTAGCCTTGAACACATCTAGTTGTACCATATATATGGACTTATCAAGATAGCTATTCAAAAAGGCTGTCTTGACATCTATTTGCCAAATCTCGTAATTGAAAGCAGCAGCTACGGATAAGAGAATGCTGATGGACTTAAGAATAGCTCTAGGCAAAAAAGTTTCCTTGTAATTGATTCCTTCCTTTTTCTTGTATACCTAAGATACCAATCTAGTCTTATAGGTTTTGACTTTCTCATCTGCTCCACTCTTTCTCTTATAGATCCACTTACACCCTATGAGTTTTACCCCTTTGGGAAGATCCATAAGCTCCCAAACTTGATTAATCTCCATAGATTTCATCTCTATAATGCCTAATTAACTCATAATTAGTCAGTAATAAGCATCTTTCATGTCTATACATTTAATGGACGCTGTTGAATTTCGAGCATATAAAATGCATATCTTACGTGCATGAGTACTTATTATTTTTAAGATTGAATCATGCATAAACATGCTTATATTCATAAATATGACATTGAATTATTAATAGATGATTTAACATGTTTTAAAAAGGCTCTAGTTATAGTGAAGAGCTTGGTTTTTTAGTAAGGAAGATTGATGTGCTAAATGGTTACGAATTGATTGGAAAGTGTTTTTCCATTTTAAATGAATTATAAACTAATTGTTTTTCCTATTTATACTTGAAAAATAGCTAGAATTTTTTAGAATTAAAAGTATGCAAATGGTGGAATTTGAATGGTTTGTTGACTAGGTTATAAAAAATTAAGTTGCACTTGTTTGTACTTGATTTTAATTTGGTAACAATTAGCTAAATTCTTTTATTACTCAGCATTATTTTCACATGTCAAACCCTAGAAAAAGATGGCAAAAGCTCCTAAGCCACCTCCTTCTTCATCCCACCTCCTTTTGACTAAGACAAATAACTAGAAAACTCTATTTTTGCTTCCTATCTTCCCTAATAGTCCCCAAAATGTCCAACATTCTCCCCACTTTTTTCTCTCCATTTTCCATATTCTAAAGCTCACAAAAACATAAACAAGACCATAGAAATTTGCGTTGTACAAACCAGGCTAAGTTCTCATCATTGTGAGCAAAAAATCAAGTGTTTTGACCTTTAACAGAGCCCTAACTTCAAGCACTACAAGGTAAAATCTATACTAATTTTTCTTATTGAAATGAGTTGTTTCTGTTATATATGGTTTAAAAATGTAGGAAAGTAAGCTAAAACATATTTGAGCTCAAACTAAGCTAGTTAAATTAGTTTCTTTGCACAATTGGAAATCTTGTGGAATTTGGTTATTTCTTTTATTTCTATAGATCCTTAGTGTTTATTAAGAGATTTTGAATGCTTGTAGATAAATGGGAATTAGTTAGAATGCTATTTCTAAGTTTATGGAAAGAAAATGCAAAACTAGGTTATGTGGAATATCAAATTTGTGCCATGCTTAACTCTCATGTATTAGGCTATTTTTATAAAGATTATGTACTTCCTTTAATGATATTTAATGTTTGAAGTAGCATCTCTAAATCTTCAAAGCATGAATCACTGCCATGAGCTCTAAATCGTGAGTGGGATAGTTCTGTTCATGAGGTCTTAACTACCGCGACCCAAAAGCTACAACTCGTCCATGCTGCATCAACACACACCCGAGTCCTCATCCTGATGCATTGGTGTAGACCTCATAAGGTTCATCACTACTTGAAATAATCAATACAGGAGCTATAGTTAACCGATCCTTTAACTCTTGGAAAGCATATTCACAGTCCTTATCCCATTCAAACCTGACATTTTTCTAGATGAACCTTGTCAATGAAGCCGTTATCTTAGAAAAATCCTTCACGAATTTCCTGTAATACCCAACAAGTCCTAAGAAGCTACGAATTTCTACCACGTTCCTCGGTCGTTCTCACTATACTATAGCCTCAATCTTAGATGGATCCACAGAAATAACTTGCTCGGAGATTATGTGTCCCAAAAATTTAACCTCAGTTAACCAAAACTCACACTTTTCCTTCTTGGCATATAGTTGGTGATCTTGTAGAATTTGAAGCATGATCCTAAGGTGTTGTTTATGCTTCTCCTAGGTCTTGGAATAAATCAGTATGTCATCAATAAACACAATCACAAACTGGTCTAAATAAAGCCTAAAAATACTATTCATCAAGTCCATGAAAGCTGTAGGAGCATTCCTCAATCCAAATGGCATAACAAAAAACTCAAAATGCCCATACCGAGTCCTGAAGGTAGTCTTAGGAATATGCTCCTCCCTAATCCTGAGTTGGTGATATCCAGATCGCAAGTCAATCTTTGAGAAATATCGGGAACCTCCTAACTGGTCAAACAGCTCGTCGTTCCTGGGCAGTGGATACTTATTCTTCACGGTAACCCTATTTAATTATCGATAATCAATACACAATCGGAGAGTATCATCATGTTTCTTAGCAAACAAAACTAGTGCGCCCCATGGCGATGTACTGTTCTGAATATATCTCTTATCTACTAATTCCTAAAGTTGTGCACTAAGTTCTTTCATTTTTGTTGGCACCATCCGATATGATGCTACAGAAATCAGAGCGGTCCTGGGAAACAACTCAATGTTGAACTCAATTTCTCGATGCGACGACAATCTAGGCAACTCATCAGGGAAGACATCGTCGAATTCATCAACCACTAGTATCGCTACATCCTCCCTTATTGCACTAGATTCTTCTTCAAGATTCATGAGAAGCGTATAACAAGCCAAATTCCTTCGCCCTCTAAGACATGGTTTCATGAGTCGCTCACTCATCACCTGATCATTACTACCCTGGTAAGTAATCATTGTCCCCCTATCAAACACTAGAGTTACTTTTCTAAGTTGACAGTAACTAAAGCATTATATTCAGACAACCAGTCCATTCCCAGGATTACTGTTAGACATGTATGCCCTAAGGAGTAAAAATGTAATACATTTTTGGAGACATTTTTATCAATAAAGAATTTATTCTTTTATATATACTAAATCTTGTCCTCTTTACGTTCATATTTGTTGAATGTATGATAAGTAAATAGTAGTCTGAGACTATCAGTCTAAATCTTAAGAATTGGGCATATGATGGACTGATTATGCGGAAGACACGATTCTTAAGGTGACGGTCTAAAACATATGATCTGCAATCGAGGGAATAAAGTTGGGTGCTTTATTCATATAAAAATTATTATGTTGTCTATATCCCTTTTGGGAGATGGTTTGTCTTGACCATCAGAGTTGGACTCCGTGAATAGAAACATTCGCACGTTGTCATAGGTGACGATGTGTTGGATCGGGACATAAAGTGAATTGATTTGGATTAATAATTCTGTCTCAGCAAATCGATTCACTTTAGACAGTCATTTGTATTGTATCTTAATCCTGAGATGAATAGAAGGCCCGTTGTCTCGACTTGTGTCTTTTGATGTACCAATGGGTGACTCCCACATCTCTATAGTGGTACGCATGCCGGTACGTTGGAGGCATGACTCTTGATAACGTAGACTTGTTATTCATAGATATGGAATCCATAGCTCCTCTTTAGGAGTAATGATATCCTCTTATATGCGTTGTCCTGTAATTGGAAAACTAGAGTGCTCAACCATTTGGATACATAGGTGTAACCGAATGGTATGCTATCTTTGGATGGTAAGTTTTCTAATGGTGAGACAATGGAACATAAGATAAAAATAATCTGGAAGGTAAGACAGAACTTGTCCTTAAGTCGATTATGGATGATCATATGGGGATACGATACACTATGATATGTCATGGAGACTTAGTTACACGAGCTTCGTAATTCTATAAAGTTTGAGAGTGCAGCTCCAAGCTTTTAGTGGAGTAGCGTTGGAGTTGATAATTGTGAAATGTATATCTGAAATATTGGGTTTCATAATTATCATGAGCTTGAACTTTATAGGTCCATTTTGGTCCCCTTTGCTAGCTCACAAAGTCCTGTATTGACACGGTGTGCTTTTCCAATAATTGGTGACTTATGTCGGATTTATCAGATTGGTTTAAAATTTGTAAGAATCAAATAATTCATGTCTATTTATCGGTTGAATTAATTTTGTAAGAAATTAGTTCAAGATAAACTTGTTGAATTATTGAAATCAGATAATTCTTGTCTGTTTATCGGTTGTTTTAATTTTGGACAAATTAGAATAAGATAAACTAGTAGAATTATTGTGAATTGATTTATTTTCTTAGAGATTATCTTGATAAAGTTTGTTTTGATCAGATAACTTCTCTATTGGGTTATTTGAATCAAAACTGAGACTTTATCCTTTAGAATCTCGGGTCGAAAATAAAAGAATTACGGAGATTTTTTCTCGGGAGTTCGGCCTGCCAAATGACGTGTTCGGCCTGCCGATCAGTGAGAGATAAGGTTACGCGTTTTCACGCGGATCTTATCAGATATTGATCCGAACTTGATTCTGTTTTGAGTTTTTGAGACCTAATCTGATATGGACTGACCCTAGGACCAATAACTATAAAAAGGGAGTGAGTCTCATGATTTACTCAGATCAATCGAGAGATTAAGAGTGATACTCTTCTAGTGAGCATCTAAAAACTCCTTGAGAGCTTTTGTTCACAAATCACGAGCACTAACTTTGGGTTCTCTTTATTGGTTGGAAGGAGAGTCACTGGTGGAAGAGCTGTACGTGTGAGCCCATACTCACTATGGTTGTGGATAGAGAATAGCAAAGAAGACCAATTGGTTGAGGCTTTTCTGGAATGTTACTTCTCTACACAGGTTGTGGAGGTTCTTCGGCAAACTGAGGTTAGTAAGATCTGTCTAATTTATACATATAATATGTCAAACTTGTGTTTTGGAAATTACTCTGATGAAAAATTTTTAAAATTCCACTGCTCACTTTGTTTCCAACAATTACGTCATAGGACCTCATGGAGATTATAATCAAATCACTCCTTAGAGTCTCACCCCCAATCACTATGTTGCAGGATTTACATATATAGTTTACACACACCTGCCCCAAAGGTGAATAAATTATCAAGGGCTCATTAAATTCCTCTATTTCTAAACCCAATGCATGTACAAAAGAACTCAACATGAGGGAATGAGTGGCACCGGTATCAAATAAAGCGTGAGCTAAGGACTGAGAAACTAAAATCATACCACTAACATAGCATGGCTAGCTTGAGCATCCATGCTCCTTGATGTCATGGTGTGAATCTGAATTAGAGACTTCCCTTTTCCCTTGTTGGCATTACTGGGTCCCAAATTTGCTAGTCGATACTGCTGCGGTGGAGACGACTGCACACTTACTGTACTTGATGCTCGATACTGTGGAGTGTTCTGCTGGAAACCCTGTTGCTGATGTCCTTGAGTCGGGTATTGCATCTGCTGAGGTGCGGACTAATAAAAAGGTAGTTGATGAGGTTGTTGCGAAGGAACTAAAGACTGACCCTGAAACTGACGACTCGCACCCTCTCCAGCTTGGAATCCCTACCAAGCATTCATGATTGGGCAATTCCTCTTAATATGTCTTGGCTGCTGGCAGTAATGACAATGAAAACTATAAGGATTACTGTGCCCGCTGCCTGACGAACTACCACTCCCACTGCTGGCATCTCCTTGCTAGTTTTTCACCTACGTTTGACGGCTGCCACTATTTCTTCGATTACTCCTCTAGCGCCCTCCTGACATTCTTGCCTGGTTCTTACTATAAATAGTTTGTTCACTTTCCACAGAAATAGCTGATGATACCAACTCACCAAAATTCTGGAGTCGTAAGGCCATTACTTGCCGTTGGATAGATGCCTTAAGCCTGTCCTGGAACTTGATGCATTTCTCCCACTCAGAAGCCATAGTGGATGGGGCAAACTTAGTCTCATATTCTGGAACCGCCATATTGCCTTGCTTTAACTAATAAAACTTAGTAACCTTTTGATCCCTGTACCCTAACAGAAAGTAACGCTCATAGAACAGTTCCTCAAATCTGTCCCAACCAATGTTCCCAGCATTTTCCAAACGCTTAGCTTGTTTCCACCATGCATTAGCACTACCTTCCAACTTGCAAGCTGCAAAATCGACACGGTATTAATCGATAGTCCGAGGGTATCCAAGTGCTTCACTATAGAATCCAGCCTGTATTCAGCAATCTACGGGTCTCCGTTCCCATCAAAAGTCAGAATAGATGCGCAACGAAACTCTTTAAAGTTTGTATGCCAGCGACTCACCTCGGAATCCTCAGGCCTAGCCCTCACTGCCATTTGTCGAAAAGTCGCAAACATGGCTCCCATCAGACCTTCCTCATATGCAGAATTCACATCTACAGCAGCTAGACGACTTCTTGGTGCTATTTCCCTCAATTTTGAAAACAAAATTAGACTGTTAATGGTTTCTCATTGCCGTACATATGTGTGCACAATTCCCAAGGTTCATAAACCTAGGGCTCTAATACTAATCTGTCACGTCCCGAAATCCGAGGGGTGATGTGGTGAATTAATAAAATTAAATTAATTAAATTTAGTAAGATTCGCCATTATGAAAAGGTAATAATAACCGATTTAAATATATATATATAATCATTAAAAACCCAAAAACAGGTAAATAGAAAAGAAAACGTTAGATAAATAAATCCCATTGGGTCCCACCGAACCCACTTTAGTGTGCACACGTAGTACTAACAATATTAAATACAAAACCACAGTCCAAGAAAACATAAGTGAATTCAAAATATTACATGCCTTGTTATAGATATCCTAAAAGATAATGTTCTAATCCTGCAATTTTCTTCCTGGGTCTTCAGTCTCCCTAAGTTGAACTCCACCTAGTGGGGGGGAAATTTTAAAACAAGAAAATGTGAGCGGAAGGCTCAGTAGGACTAATTCTTAAAGAATTTAATTTAAACACATACATTTCATATTTAATCAAATGTTAAAAGTAGAACAAATAAATAAACAAATAATAAATTAGAACTTATTAAATTTATCCATACAGGATTAATTCATTATCCATAGACAATTTCATTATTAGGTTATAAGCAAAGCCAAATGAATCACCACCGAAGTGGCCCAATTAGGTTTCTAGACCTGCCCCAAAGGTCGTGGGTACCCGATCTCTATACATGGCATCATGCTCTATTTTATCATTCCATACGATACCAAATAACACGTCCGGTGTCATTATATCATCATGTTTCATTTTACCAAATGTTTTCATTACATTCATTATAATCATCCATTATTTAACCAATAATGAAAATAAGTAATAAACTTCATTTCTTAAAAATCATAAAAGGTTTTGTGATCAAAGTTCCTTTCAAAAGACGGCTACCAAGGAGAAGGGATAGAAGTCCTACCTCAATATCCGTACCAATGTTCGACACCGTAGTCCCGATCCGCTATATGTTAGCTCCACGAAACCATAAACAACCTTAAATAGAAACTAAGTTTATCAATCCCTAGCTTAAGGCATCCTACATCCCTAAGCTATCTCATAGTGTTTTTGTATGCCTTTAGCACTCACAAAATCATTTTAAGAGGTCGAAAACTTGATCTAGGATTAAAATAGTAAAAACGGGCAAAAAAGGCCATTTTTCACGAGGTTCGATCGGCCTGCCGGAACCCCTGGTCCAGCCTGCCAAATCTCACAGTCTTACCTGCTGACCAACCAGGTCCGGCCTGCCGACCAGATGAATCCGGCCTGCCAAACTAGAAAATCATAGGATGTCCGAGGCTTCGATTCTCGGCCTCCCCAAGCTCAAAATCAAATCAAAACCTATTTTTCCAAGTCCTATAGCAAATATAATGATCATAGATGATAAACAAACATAATAGGACATATTTAAACACATTTAAACAAGATTTCCATAGGAATTTCAAGGAAATCCAAAAATGAGGGGAAAAGGGGAAAACTTGATTCAACTCGAAATTCATGAAATTGAGCCTAAATTTTGAATGATTCAAGTCCTACCAACCTAGATTAGGAGTTTCCTAAGCTCAAGAAACTTAAATCACCACATGTTAAGGAGAATAAAAGATTTGGGACAAAAATTTAAAAGTTTGAAATTTAAGGAAACAAAGCTCAAATCAAAGCTCAAAATCACGTTTGTGGAGTCTGAATTTGTGCTCTTCGCCACCCAATCCAGCTGAGAATCAAGCCCAAAGCTCAAATTTTTAAAATCAAAATCAAAGAGAGGGAGAGGAGAGAGAGGCAGCGTGGGAGAGGGGAGAAAAGAGAGAGAGTGAACGTGAGGGAGAGTGAGAGTGAGAGTGAGAGGGAAATATATAGAAAGTGAGGGAAGCAACACTGTGTTCCCAGCACAAGATTTTGAAATCGGGACACATCGGGCATTTGATAAATTATTTTGTTTCAAAATTCAAAATAACACATGAAAATAATAAATGATGGATTAAATTTAAAATACCCCAAAATACTTTAGTTAAGCTCAAGTTTTCATTAAAGCATACTAATTTACCATATAATCACCATTGAAGCATAATTAAATTTTCTGAGCGTTACACCTTGAAAGGACAAAGGTAATGTCGAATAACTCATTATGAACCTAACCATGTCCAACAAAGTCCTATTCTTTCTCTCAGCTATGCAACTTTGCTACAGGGTGCTCAGTGCAGTCAAATAGGATACAATGCTATTCTCTAAAAAATGTCCCAAGAACTCATCGTAGAGGTATTCACCACCTTGATTGGATCGAAGTGCCTTTATGGGTTTACCTAATTGCTTTTCTGCTTTAGTCTGAGACTCCCTAAACTTGTCAAAGGTTTTACTTTTCTGTTGCATTAGGTGGACGTACTCATATCTCAAGAAATCATCAATAAAAGTGATGAAGTACTCATACCCTCCACATGCCTTGATGTTCATGGGACCACAAACATCACTATGCACAAGTTCTAAAACCCCTTCGGCCCTATTACCCTTAGACCCAAATGGTCTTCTGGTCGTTTTGTCCTCTAAACAATATTCAAATTATGATATAGATTCTACCTTTAAGTGACCTAAAGTTCATCCCTTGCCAACGTTTGAATCCTATTTAGGCTAATACGACCTAATTGCAAATATCAAAGGTAAGTCTCATTAGAGTGAGAAGTTTTAAGTCTTTTAGAGTTATCATCAATCTCGGTGTTCAGCAGTGAGTCCATCTTAGGTTTGATAAAATATAGGTTGTTTTGCATCCATCCACTACAAATAAAGGATTTGTTTTTACAAATCACAACTTTATTTTTTAAAGAGATTGAATATGAGTCTTTAAATAAAAAAGCTATAGATATTAAATTCCTTTTAAATCTAGGAACATAAAAAAAAATCTTTCAAAGCTAAACTCCTATAATTATCAAAATAAAGATGGACGTCTCCCACTGCTTTAGCCAACACTAAGGATCTATCACCCATCCGTAACATGAAGTCCTCATGTAGCAGATTTCTCATTTCCTTGACCTCTGCAAAGAAACACAAACATGATTAGTTGCTCTAGAATCTATGACCTAAGTGTCTGATTCCTCAACTAAACAAGTTTCAATAACCAGAAGTTCACACTTACCTCCTCGAGAAAGAAAGTCCTTGCAATTCTTACTAATGTGCCCAACTTTCCCACAAAAAAGCAATTCAGCTTCTTTAGGTTCTTCTTATTCTTGCTATTCATATGGATAGAAAACTTCCCATTCTTAGTCCCCTACTTCCTTCCATTCCTTAGGTTAGGATCGAAACCAAACGTAGCTACCAAGTTAGCCTCGCTACTAGTTGGAGTTTCCTTGATCAAATTTTAGAACTCCTGTAACTGCTTTAATAACTCAAGTTACATGAAGCTCTGATTGTGATGAACTCCTTAGATAGAGTCTCAAAAACCATAGTCATCTGTGACTTAGCATCGATATTAGCTCCATGGGTTTGAGCCTCATCAAGGTAACATATCACCAACATCATATGCTTATTCACAGGAGTCTCTAGTCTTTGTTTGCAGTTGAGGAGATTCCAAAGAGCCCCTTGCTGCTTTGTCATGGCTTGGCTTGCAAACATGTCATTAAGATTATCCAAGATCTATTAAGCAGTCTCATAATCTTCATGTGAAGCCTGTAGCATATTATTCATACTAGCCATGATATAGCAATGGCTTGATCATTAGCTTCTTTCTAACGATTATATGCTTGGATTTATTTATTAGTGTACTCGCCAATAGGCACAAGAAGACATGATGTGGTTAGCACAAAATTTCAATTTCTTAAAGGATAGGATGATATTTAGGTTTCGTTTTCAATCATTATAATTCTCACCAGTTAACATGTTCTATCAAGTATCAAAGATAAAGCATTTTTAGACATTTCAATCTACAATAAAGATTCATATACCAAATATAAGCAAACATTCCACAACAGTTTAGTAAGATAACACATCAAGTAAAATATACATGTCAAAACCTTGAAAATATCACAACCTTACAACAATAATTCCCAACGTAGAATCTAACAAGCTGCCTTGGAGAGACTTGCCAAATCCAATTAGGAACATGGATCCTCTTCAATTAATATATGCCATCCAATACCCATCTGATCTAGCGTATACTAATAATCATTTCTTTGGCCATTAATTCCATTAACAAAGCTCCTTAGGAAAGTTGATAATAAAATTAATCTTGAGTATATAACCATCATTTCAACTATTTTATCTATGATTTATACTCGTCACCTAGGGATGTACAATGATAAATCATGCTAAAATAAATTATCCCTTCGAAGATCCAACCTGGTACATGATGAAATCCCTTCCTAAGGGTCAGAATCATCATATACTACCTATGGACCAACGATGAAGGCCGTAGGTCATCTCAGCAAAAACCTTCTCCCACTCAATATTTTAAAAATCAACGTTTTATGTTAACATGTATGAACAAATTTTAATGAGTGCTACTCCCTATTCTACATAACATGTCATCAACATACATAGCAAATTATATTATAATACAGACAAGCAAAGCAAATGCAAAGCCACAAGTAAAATAATAAATAAATAGTCATAATATCATGGTTCTATCCTAGAGAAATGAAAATAAAGATTACAAAAGATCAATCAAAACATATTATCAATTCTTCCTCTTGTATCTTCAAGTTGTATCCTTCATCATATGGCATCCATCTTTAATTCTTCAATTCCTCATAGATCAAAAGTTTTATTTTTCTGGTCATCATAAAATTTCATGTTTCTTAGAATTGTCTCAAAAATAAAATCAAATACTACACCAAAAAACACACCTTTTTTGGAAAATGTTATGCCCTCTATCGGCCTCCCAAACTTAAGGGTTCGACCTGCTGGCCGACTTAAACTCATATTTTGCCCTGCTATCGGCCAGCCGAATAAGAAATTAGGCCTACAGGTCTGCGACCATCAGCCTATCGAATCGATGGGTTCGGCCTGCCAACTAAGCTGAACAAGCATTTTCCAAAAAATAGTTTTTAAACAGTTTTTCAATCTTGTTTTCAACAATTCAAAACATGAAAATTTATAAACATAGAAAAACAATAAAACTCTTATCATCTCCATCTTCTAGATCCGCCTTCACTTCGAATGATTATTTGATTACAAAATTTTACAAATTTAAAGTTAAAATAATAATTCCTAGACGGTGATAATAGACCACTATCTAATTACATGAACAACCTAGATACACATTCTAACCTCTAAGTAACCATAACCGACACAAATTAATTATTTAATAAATAATTAAATGGAAATTTAATCAACCATAATTAATTAATAAACATTCATCATACAATCTCATGAGAACATTTAATTATATAGAAACCCTAGAGTGCCAACTTTTTAAATTAAATTCAAGCATAGAAGAGAATAAGATCACATAATTCATATATATACCATCATCACAAACCCAAAAATCAAGGTAAAAACCAGGCTCTAATACCAATTGTTGGAAAACTATACGCAACAAAATTTTAAAATTTTAAATCAAAGTATTTTCTAAAAATCAAGTTGGACATACTAAATACATAAACTAATGACAGATCTTACTAACCTTTTTCATGAACCAAAAAGTAGCAACAATCTAAAAAGAGAAGAATGTCCCAAAAGAACCTTAATCAACTAGTCTTCCTTACTATTCTCTATCCATGATCGAGTATGGGTAGTCACACGTCATACAGTTTTTTTTCCGGTGACTCTCATTCTAACCACTTAAGAAGACCTAGAGCTAAGGTTCTTGAAGTTGAACAATAGCTCTCAAGGAGTTTTAGAGTTTCTCAAACTAGAGAATTCACTCTATGCTTCTCAAATGATCTAAATAACTAAGAAAACTCACTCTCTATTTATAGTGGTTGAATTTGGGGTTAAACCTTATCAGATTAGGCCTTAAATTTTCAGTCTAGATTAACTTCTTATGAAAAAGCGTGCCAAAATTCATATACAAATTATCGCATGATCGGCAAGGCAATTTGGAAGATCAACCTATCGAACTTACTCCATCAATAGGCCAAAGTTTCCCGTCAACTTGCCAAACTTATGATAATTTTGATCCCTAAGAATATCTAATTTTTCACCCAAGAATCTTAGATAGAGCCTCAGTTTTAATTCAAATAATTCAATAGAAAAGTTATCTGATAAAAACAGTCATATCCAGATAATCCTATAGAAAATAAAATATTATCCAAATAATTCAACATGTTTATCTTGAATCAATTTACAAAATTAATTCAACTAATAAACTAACATGAATTATAAATCTAATGTTTCCAATCGTGGAGTCCCACTTTGATGACGAAAACAAACCATCTCCCGTTAAGGATGTAGACAACATAATAATTTTAACATGAATAAAGTACCCAACTTTATTCTCTTAATTGCAGATCTTGTGATTTAGACCATCACCTTTAAGATTTATGTCTTCCGCATAATCTGTCTATCATATGAACGATTCTTAAAGGTTTAGACCGACAGTCTCAAACTTTGCTTTGCATATCATACATTCAACAAAAATAAACATGAAGAGGACAACATTTGGTACATGAATAATAGATATAAACTTTATTGATAAAATATCTCTAAAAACATATTACAACATTTTACTCCTTAGGACACTATGTCTAACATTGGATGTGTCTAAAGTTATCGATGTTTGTTTATGTGTGTGATTATTGTCTATAAAATTTAGCTTTCATGTGAACATTAGATTTTAAGTTATAGATTTGCGAATTTCGTCGTTCGGCTATTATTGTTGATTTCCAGCCACGTTTTTTATGCTTGTGAAATCAAAAAGAAATAATTATATTAATCCAAATGACATGAAATTAAATCTGGTTACACATATAGATGTCTAGTATGTTGTGCTAAACTTTCAAACTTAGTGGAATTTTATGTTATTTTATAAAATTCTTTGATTATTGATTGACTGTGATGTATTCCAAAAACAGTTTTGTATGGTGATTTCTAGAATGTGAAAAAAATAGTTATATTACTCTAAATGCTATGAAATTAATTTTGGTTACATGCATATATTTGCTAGTATGTTATGTATCGGTCGTTAGAATTTCATATGGTTTTATAAAATTCATTGATTGCTAACTACCTATAGTATTATTTCAACAACGGTACTGTCATTAGTAAAATATGAAACTGGTACTTCTAGTAATTGGAAATTTATGTAATTAAATATGGTAAAAGTTTTGAATGTCTAGTGTTTTGTGTAGAAATTTCGTAACCATTGGAATTTTTGGTAATTTGGATTAGAAAATGTGAAAATGGTACTTACATTGATCCAAAAGTTATGAAATTTTATAACCCTCGTAAAAAGTCTCATTGGTACCACGACGGATGAATACACGATGGTTTTTTAACCGTCATAAAACCATACCATGACGGTTTAAACCGTCGTGTAATCTACAGTTTGTACTAGTGAATATTGGTACATTGTCATAGGTAATGATATATTAGATCGGGACATAAAGTTAATTGACTTGGATTAATAATTCCGTCTATACAAATCAATTCACTTTAAACAATCATATACATTGTTTCTTAATCCTAAAATGACTAATGGGCCTTATGTCATTTTATGTATCAAAGGGTAACATCCTGACTTTATAATAGTATACATACCAATACGTTTGAGACATGACTCTTGGTAGCATAGACCTATTATTCATCTATATGAATAGCTCTTTTTGTAGAGTTAATTATATTCTCTTATATGCGTTATCCTGTAATTGGAAGAGTGGAGTGCTTAACCATTCAGATGCATAGGTGTAACATAATGGTGTACTATCTTTAGATAATAAGTTTTCCAATGGTGAGATAATATAACATAAGATAAAATAATCAGGAAAATAAGATAGAATTCATCCCTAAGCCGATTATGAATATCCTATAGAGATACGACATATTATGATATGTTATGGACATTTAGCTTATTTGGAGCTTCGTAATTTTATATAGTTCAAGAGTATAGCTCTAAGCTTTTAGTGGAGTAGAATTAGAGTTGATAATTATAAAATATGTATCTGAGATATTGTATTTTATAATTATTGGAGCTTGAACTATATAGGTTTATTAGGTCCCTCTTTATTACTTCATAATTTCTTAGTTATTTAGATCAATTGAAAGGTTTAGAGTGAGTACTGTACTGTGAGAAACTCTGAAACTCCCTAAGGGATACTGTTCACAACCAAGAACCTTAGTTCTAAGTCTTCCCAATTAGTTGGAATGAGAGTTACCGATGGAAGAGCTGTAAGAGGTGTGCCCACACACACTTCAATCATAGATATAGATAGCAAAAAAAACCAGTTGATTGAGGCTCTTCTGGATTATTCTTTTATTCACTGATTACAAGAGCTCTTCAACATACAAAGATTATTAAGATTTGATTAATTTATGTATATAGTATGTCAAACTTATGTTTTAGAAAATAATTTGATTTAAAAATTTTTAAAATTCTGCTGTGTACTCATTTTTCAACAGGGATTTAGAAAGAAAGTAAAGAGAGAGTGTCTAAATGTTTATAGTACAATAAATGAAAGTCATGGGATCAATCCTTTATTTATAAAGGACAAATTTGGCTTCCTAATTGCCTAATGCTGGAGTTGATTCTGAGTTGATTACTTCTTCATTTGTTTCCATTTGCCTGTTTCCTTATTTGGCTTGAGGTTGCTTCTTCTCCAAGATTGTTATAATTCTTGCCTTAATTTGTAGATTTGGCTAATTTGGTCTTAGTGGGAAATTATGTTTTCCTGATTTATTTTATAGGGGTTGCGCTGGTCTTCAATCAATTATCAACTGCAGTTGTCTCGCCATCTTCAATTAATCTAGCCAGTTAACTTCCTCTAGTCGATTCTCCCAAGCGATCAGGTGACACATGCACAGTGATAACTAAGGTGTTGTTTTACCCTCAATACATAATACATATTTTAATAATGTTTCTATTTGAATTGTATAATTACATATTATTATTTTCATGATATCATTTTAGGACAAATGTGAAATATTTATAATTTGATGCCATATTTTAATTCTATAAATATAACCAGATCATTTGTTTCATTACCCTAATATGAAGAGGCCCAGGCTAGATCTCGCTCATTTTGGCACCTAATAAGAAATGCCCATAGAGCCTACAATTACGGAACGACACATCCCCATATAGGCGTAGCTTATCCTATTTCTAAACCCAAAAGAAAATTCCAGGGAAAAAGGTGAAATAAGAAAAAAGAAATGGAGGGCTGATACACCAATAGCATTCAAAATAGGAAACCAAACAAAAAACCTCTCTCACTCTATTTTCCACTCCAAACAATGCTCTTTCTCTCTCTCAAGAAATGTATAGCAGAAACCAGTGGATACTGCAAGGGCAAAGTTGGACTCACTCTATTTAGCCTACGATAGGGAGAATCTCTTCGAGCAATAGAGCATCAACACCTTAATGATGTCATTTTGTGAATCCTTTTTGTTGATTCGCTCCTATGACAACCGAGAATTTCTAACGCATTATATATGCAATAGTTATGAGATTATGTCAAGTAAATTATGTACAAATTTTGTAAGCTAAAGTTTATGCTCAAAAATTTATTATGTTAAGAGAATACACATATCGCAAGGATTATCCTTTAAATCTGATTGTCATGATAAATTCTATAAGAGTAAATATGAGATTTTGAAGGTTAAAATCATGTCATAGTTTTAAACAAGGAAGGAATAATATAGAAGTAAGCTAGAAAGATTAATTATTGCAGAAGATGTTGGAACAAACTTTAAGATGGAAATACAATAAAAGAAAAATAATATATGAAAAAAATAAATTATATAGTATAAAAATTAAGTAATACAAAATTATACAGTATAAGGATTATATTAATAAAGTTACACAGTGCAGGAATCTCACTTTATAGGGATACGGATATGTATGGAATGATATGTAAGCTTATAACTTGTAGGAAATATACCTACAGCATAGGAAAAATACTAGTAGAGTAAATTTAGAATGTGTAAAAATGAAGTAGGGCCATTTGATGACACCCCAAAGGAGGGAAAAATGCCACATCTCTTCCCTTGATGGCCTGATTTCATGAGTGGTAGAGAGCAATTGTTATATTTGCAATTTAGACCCTAGACATTATGTTTTTGTAATTAAGGGGCTTAAGCGGACAAAGTGCCACCCAAAAGGTGGACAACTTGGCACATTTCCCCCTAAAGGAACTAATTCTAACAAGTGGTGGTGCAAAGTTTCTTAATCATGATTGGATCCCTAGATTAAGTTATTTTTCAATCACAGACCTAAGTGATATAATTAAGTCTTAGCTCCATCATTTTTGCATGAAACATACAAAAAAATATCCATTTTCCTCTCTAAGAAAAGCAGGCTCTCTCAAATGTTTTTCATAAAACACAACCTCAAATCCAACCATAAAGCAAGTTTAAGTGTTGATGATCAAGGAATAGTCAATTTTGGAGGTAAAATCCTAACTTTTACTATGACCTTTTAGTATTTTCCTTGAGTTTTGGATAGATTTTGATAGGGTTTTGCCATGGTTTATATCAATGAGAATAACAAAGTTTAAGTACTTAAGAGACGGAACAAAACCCTTGGGATCCCTTGGGTAAATTCTAAACCCTAGCTTTGATTTAGTTTATGCATATTAAGTATTTAATATGTAATTTATGATGGACAATGGCATGTAAAGGGGACCTTATGGCATGATTACGTTGTGTGTTTTATAGATGACGACGATGATATGGAGATGAAAACTAGGGTTTTAAGCTCAAAAGGAAAGAATGTGACAAAGTAAGCATCTAAGGTGTTTGACAAAATTATTTATGCCATGTCATGCAAAGAAAATATTATGGCATGATTATGGTGCTTGATAAAGTATTTGGAAAGGTTTAGATGTGATTAAACCTAAGAAAAATAAGTTAAAGAAAGTTAAGTAGCAAAAAGTATATAAAAGGACATTTTTGAAATATTTAAGTGTTTGAGGTCCATGAAGGCCGAATTGTTTTCTAAGTTCAACACAAAATTTATTGGAAACATTGAGTCGAACAACATTCATGAAAAAATTCTGCTCAAATTATGATCAGATAAGCCAAAAAATATGGAGTTTGGTTCTGCTTATCCAAAAACTCTATAAAAATGAATGATTTTAGGAGAAGTTAAAAAAAAGAAAGTCGTAGATCTTGTCGAAACTGTTAACAAACATGAATAGATTGTTAAAATTCTACACGATTTATAACATATAAATTTTACGAGATTTAATCACAAAATTTCAAAACGATTAAATTAGGAAAACGGTTTTAAATTGTTTGAATTAGACCAAGGAGCTTTCATAAGTTTTAATCCTTATTAAAAATTGGACGTTTTAGCATAAAATAGTGATTTTTGGTTCTAAGGGGAAAAATATCAAAAGATGGAATGGGAATTTTCACTGTATAAAGATGGCTTCTAACACAGTTATGATTAGCAACATATCGTACGTTTTAAAGCCCAAAAGAAATTGAAATTTTTTTAAGGAGAACATGTCAAGGACAAAGTCATCAGGATTTTCATATGTGTGTCAAAACTATCAAGTTTAATCAAAATAGAGCTTTCATGAAAAGAAAACTGATGTTTTATTTTCCACAATGTCATGAGTAGCAAAGGAATGGAAGTTTGGTTAAAACTATTTTCCAAAATTTTTCTAAGACCTGCCAAGATCAAAATGGTCATTTTCCTTAAAAATAACTCCAGCAGATCTCGAAATGTCCGATTTAAGAAAACTCCCCTTAGTGAGAATTTTTTTCGATAACCTTTTATTGTCAATATGATAAATAAAATGAGAAGTTTAATAAAGTTACGTGATTCACAAAAAAACTTGTTAAACGTAAAATCATCATTTTTTATAAAACCACTAAAACGAACTCCGAACCCTCTGAATTAGCAAAATGCCCTTAGATAGAAAATGATCCGTATCATGTCAAGTAACAAAACCATCAAGTGAGACTAGAAATTCAACCAAGGAACAAACAGGTTAAGTAATAAAGAAGTAAACTAATAAAGTTAGTTTCACACCTCACCTATAGCATGAAGAAAATAATTTTCAAATGATTTTTATATGTTTGAAGTATGTATGCATTTGTTATGCATAATATTTTAAAAGTTCAAGTTATGAATTGCAATATGTTTGCAATTAGTATGTTTAACATTTTAGACATTAAGTTATGTCATGCAGAATGAGCACTAAGATTACAACATTGGTAATGTAAACTCTCAAGTTAAGATAAGTAAGTGTCATACCAGCCTTTTAGATGTGAGGTCTATAAGTTATATTAAATTTATGACCTCGTCACTCTATGGTCGTAAGTCTTACACAAAGGAAGCATTATGTTTATGATCTCATAATTGATGATGTTGGTACGAATAGTTAAGCCCACAAGTTTAAGTAAGATAAGAAGGATGATAAGAAGTTCAAGTAAGTTACAAATGATAATAAGAAGTTCATAAATGAGCAAAAATAGAATCATGCATTGGAAGAGCTCAACTTCTTCCTAGACTTCAAATCAAACAAACCAAAAATGGAATCTTCATCAATTAAGCCAAGTATGTATGAAATCTCCTCAAAATATTTGAAATGGAAAATCTAAAGCCAATGTCCACACCAATAAGCTTCTTAATCAAATTAGATAAAGGTGAAAGTGTTAAGGTAGTAGACATCACTAAGTATCGAGGTATGATCAGATCCTTATTTTACTTGATCACAAGTAGGCCAGATATCATGTTTAGTATAGGTTTGTATGCTAAATTTCAAGCCAATCCTAATGAGTCTCGTCTTAGTGTACGTAAGAGGATTTTTAGATTTTGATATCTAAGTGGCACTTAGAATTTGGGCTTTTTGTATTCAAAAAGCACACATATAGACCTTCTAAGCTATTCTGATGTCGATTGGGCCAAATGCACTATTGATCGTAAAAGCACTAGTGGCACTTTTCATTTTCTAGGTTTTTCACTAGTGTTTTAGTTTATCAACAAATAAAACTCGGTTACGCTATCAATCGTAGAAGGCGAATATATATCAGTGGCTAGTTATTGTCTACAAATTCTTTAGATGAAACAAACACTATTAGACCTAGGCTTAAGTTTCAGTCATGTGCCTATTATGTGTGATAACACTAGTGCTATCAACCTGTCCAAAAACCCACTCCTTTACTCATGCATTATGTATATAGAGATTGGACATCATTTCCTACATGATCATGTACAAAAAGGTGACATTACTTAGAGTTTAGCATCGACGAGTAACTTGCAGACATTTTCACTGAGCCTCTAGCTCTTGATAGATTTGCTTCTCTTAGAAGAGTTTCAGGAATTATTGATGCTATTGAATTGGATTCAAAGGTTTGAGTTCTTACATATTTTTGTTTTTCAAACTACCTTATGTGTTATTCATAATATTCAAACATGAAAATGAAGGCCCTTAGTCAACTACAACCAGTCTACTGGCCTATAATTATTAGCCTATCGATTACATGAAACCGGCATGCCAGTCTCTCGGGGTTGAAATACCTAAACACTACTGAAGTCCTCATTTTTTTGCCTTTTTCTTCTTCTCCTTACATCCATCACTCTCCAAAACCTTCAAAATCACTCACTAAAGCCTCTTAACTTCAAAATTTGTTGTTTCACTCAATATTAGTGATTATCACTTCATTTTCACCATTTTTCTCTCAAAACTCTTGAGTTTCAGCAAAAAAATCTCTCTTTTATCCCCCATATCCAAACTTTAGTTTTTCTATCTCTAAAACCCCAAAATTTTCACCAAAATTTTTTCATTTTCGTCCTTTGCTTCATTATTTGGAGATATGGCTTCTTCCTCAAGACTTTTCAAGCATCAAAAATTGATCACTCACAAAAATCATTCACGCAAGGTAAACTTTTTGGAGTTTACTAACAAGCATTACATAAAATTGCTTTATGATAGACGTATAATTGAAGCGAAATATGGGTATTTAGTGATTCACAAGGGCTTGGTTTGGAAGATTCATTTGATGCTCTAGTTTGGAGAATATTATGTCTATGAAATAAGATGTATATCCTAGATTAGTTAAGGTGCTTTATGTTAACATGATTTGTAGCTTTGAAAACAAGCTAGAGATTAGTGTTAGTCTTAAGGGAAAATCTATTGACTTGAATGCTCAAACCTTAGAAGAAATCCTTCAAATGCCTTTGGATGGTGATGTGGTTCATAGTACTAGGACTTGGACCTTTAAGACGGACACTATGTTGGTGTCATTTTTGAAAGATGATGGAGCTCCTAGGAAAATCACCTATTTGACACTTCCTTCCAAGGGTAGAATCCATCATAGACTAATCTATAATAACCTTCTTTATTTCAAGCACAAGGAAGTAGTTTCGTTCCTTAATCTCCACCTTACGTATTGCCTTCTATCTGGCACTCCTACCAACTTGCCATACACCATTGTTTGCAAATGATGGATATGTTGTGTGGTTCCAAGAGTACTAGCTTGCTTTATAAAATACTATTAAATAAATCTTTAAGCATTTCAATGTTAATCTTGATGATGAGTTTGACATGATTAAGTATAAGGCTTACTATTCTTTTGGAAATGGAACCATCAAGAAAATAGGTTTTGAGCAAATTCATGGTAGACGGGTTCCTACTAGAGGAGAAGCAAGAGGTAATATGACCAACAAAAACAAATGCTTGAGAACCAACAAAGAATAAGCCAAGACATCATTGCTATTCAAGAAGCTCATGATAGCTTTGAAATTAGCCAACACCATTGTGACAGTCATCTTTAAGAGTTTGGAGATACTCAATAATCAAATCCTTGAGCAACTCAAGCGTTTAAACATGGGTGGTAGTTCGTCTATCAATCAATGATTGTCTACATTCCTAGACTTTTTCATCTTATGTTATGCTTTTAGTATGTTTGCACAATGTGGTTTATAAGAAATTCATATGTTGTATATTTATGTGTGATTAGATATTTGGATTTTATGATTTGTGACTTGAATTATATATGCAATTTGTGCAAATTGGTCTATGATATGCATTTTTTGTTGTGGCTGTCAAAAAGGGAAAATGTTGTTTGATGGCATTAATAATTGTTTGAGTATGTGGTTGGATAATTTTGAAAATTATTTTGTATATTATAAAATTGGTGATAGGCATCAGGGAGTAGCAAATTAACCTTACTTAAAATGTTGTTATTGAATATAGTAGTGAGTAAGGATCGTTGCCATAAAGGATTGAATCTAATTAATTAGTTATTGAATCTTAACCTAAGACACAATAAAATTAAACACAATTGAGGGTTTCAAATTTAATTAACTAAATTACTAAATTAACAAAAACACAAGAAATTAAATATACAAGGCAATAATATTAACACAGGTCAAAGGATCATTCTCCACTACTAAACAATAATCATAAAATTAATTACAAAATTATTGCCAATTATTTATCAAAATTACCAACCATAGATAGCAACAAGCTCTGCTATCCTAATCTCTTTACTTAGTTATTAAGTAAAAGGAGCTCTTCACTTAATCTATTTCCCTCAAATAACCTAGAACAAGCTTTCTAAATTAAATTCAATGGAAGCATTAAGATAAGAGACATAAGTTGATCTAGCTAACAAATACATAATCTTGGATCGTTCAACTTAGATTATTTTCCACAATGAGACAATTACGCATCAAGCATTTGAATCTAACAATAGATTAATTTTAAGTTCTATTTAGCTGCACAGCTAAACAAAATAAGAAAATAATCGTGAACAATAATTTTAGAAGAACATTTAGAAATAATTCTATAAATTAATCATATAGTTATATCTAGGGTTTTAAAATTCCCTTCAACCCTAAATAAAATTAAACTAAAGACATTGAATAAGAAAAGAAAGAAAAAAGAAGAAGAAAGAATGATTTTAGCATTGAAAATTCTCCACACAGATGATATTTCTTGAGCCACCACTAGAGTCTCTCCTCCTCCTGCCCAAGGAACTGTGTGGCCGCTTCAAATCAAGCCTCGAACATGCGGCCCCATAGCTCCTTGGGTGCTGGCATATGTGTGCCTTTATTATGCGCTACTAGAGAGCGCCCTTTGCTATGCGGTCGTACGGTTGGCATGTCACATGGCACTGGCACAGTGCAGCTCTTATGGCACTATTTTTGTCTTTTTTGTTTGTTTCGTAGCCAAAGCACATGCCATGATTCTCAATAAATTCCAAATCAATACATATGATTCTTGAAGCTCTAAAATCTTCATTTTTAACCCTTTTTTCATTCCTTTATATTAAAACATGTATAAATCCCAAATAAGCATAATAAAACTCAAAAAACTTACAATAAAAATATAAGAAAGAATGATAAAAAAAATGTCAAATTATGCATTTATCAAACTCTTCCACACTTATCTTTTACTAGTCCTTAAGCAAAACCTAAGACAAGAAACAAAAGGACAAGAGACACTAACCTTGTAAATTTTAGTCTCAGAAAACGATAAGAGAATACGGCTTTGATGTCAAACAAGCATTGAATTAAATCATAAGTTATTCCCAAGCTAATAAATTTTCTAATAATCATGCTCAAGTATGTGTGTGAATAACTATTGTTACCAATATTAAAACAACACAAGTTTCAAAAAAGCTAAACCCCTATAGGCCTCATAGAAACAATCATCCAATCAAGATTGCGAAGCTTAAATGTCATAGGCTTTCCCTTTAGCATGAATCTCCACTACGATGAAGGCACCACTTGAAATTAAAAGGTCTTTGATATGGATTGTAACAGGACCAATGGGTAGTGGTTAAAAGAAAGAAAGAATAGGATGTCACAAAGGTTCTAAAAAAAATTTTTAAGAGAGAGACATTGTAAAATTCTTTAATGAACACCTCTTAAAACCCCCACAAAATTCTTGAATAGACCAAATATGACTGTGTTGGGCCTTTACTTTACTCTAACTAACCTTATGTTAACCAAAATAAAAATAGGAGAGCTCAGGATATTTATTTCCTTTTATTTTTTTTTTCTTTTGGTTTCTTTTTCTCTCTTTTTTCTTTCTTTTCTTTTTTTTGCAATTTGATTTTTTCTTTTTTTTTTCCTTTTTTTTCTTGAGCTACCTTTAAAAAAGTTCCTCCCTTTACTTTGTCTCAATTCTATCCTCTCCACCACACTTATCCTTTATCCCCAACTCAATTTACTGCAAAATCTCCCTTAAACATAAACAAGTTTCTAAGCTCCCATTTATCTTTAGAACAAGGGTGAAGATATAAGTATACCGAGCTAGTAAGAAGATAATATTGTTAGCAAAATAAAAAGGTTTACATAAAGGCTCAAATTAGCTTACTAGGGGGATGCTCTCTTAGGAACATGAATCAGGGCTCTGGTTGATTTGGCCTTAGTGCGAGAGAACCTAATGCCTCAATCATTTTCCAAGTGATGCTTTATTAGCCGTTTGCCTTGAAATACCTTCGGAAGAGTTTTAACATTCAACCTTGAGAAGTCAAAATTAAAGTAGAAGTTAATATAAAGGTATAAGAATTAACTTTTCCAACATGCAACTCTCATTACTGAATAACATAGCCATGTGCATAAAATGTGAGTATAATCATCATTAAACATATTAAAAAAAGAACTCCAATTTTGGGAAGATATTGAAAATTAAGGCACATCACACCAACTTGACTTAATCTTGTTGAATATGTTTGGGAGGAGAACTCCAATTTTCACTTAAGGTTGTAGAGGATGTAGTGTGATGCAGGTGGAACCAATAGAAAGTAAGGATCAGTGGTGGTGTATGTTGTTTTTTCATCGACGAGGACAAATCGATGATCTCATATTCTTCCTTGTCCACTAGTAGGTCTTGTGGTTCGACTTCATGAAGGAATTCTTCTAATATTAACCCTTCCAATTACTCTTCACTCTCAACTTGATTCTCCAAAACCAGGCTTGAGATTTGATCTTCACAGAATTTGTGGCTTTAAATAAACGTCTGTGACTTAGAAGGTGTAAATCGGTGTCGACCACACAAGTGTCAAGGTGTTGAGCTAAAGTAATGTCAATGGCTTCTATATGTTTGTCCCAAGGCTCGATCACCTCTAATGTCTCAAATTCCCATGAAGTTCCTACGTTATGCAAATTACGCTCCTAGTTGAAGTTGTTTGAGTCATTATCGTCCTTATGCCACTATATTTTCCACCTCTTGATTATTACCTTGTACCTCTAACCTACTTATAATGCTAGCCAATTGATCAATATGACATTGAAAATTTTGAAGGTTGGCAATCATCTTTTGTTAAAATTGTAACGTTTTAGTAGTAAACCTTAACTAGGTCTTCAAGAGATGTACTTGTAGGTGGTTGATCTATCAATGCTCTTCCATGCACGGTTTTGCATATCATAAGGTCGAGTGTCAACCCATGGCTCCAAATTATATTAATCCTACCCCCAACAGTGGTTGGTCCTTGAACAATTCCAACTTGGCCATGTCTTCCAATGTAAAGTAGGCTTCATCCACAGATTGTTGGTAAAAAGAGATGGTGTTGTTACCTCTTTCAACCCATTGTCTTGTGCTCACACATAAGCCATCAAGGAAGAATTGTACTTGCCACTTCTTTGAGAACCCATGATACGGAAACCGGATGAGCAAGTCTATATATCTCCATCAAGCAATATGGAAAGGCTTCAAGTCTCGTTAGGTAAAACTAGTGAGGACCCATCGATATAGCATCTCGAAGTACCTTGCACACAACAAACACCAAACACAAAAATTAAAATCACAAAAGGAAAATTAAACAAAACCAAAACCAAAACTAAAAACCAAAACAAAAACAAAAACAAAAAACTAATTAAATAGATAACCAATACCTGGCAACAGACAACAAAATTTGGTAGGCCTTGAGAAGGATCAAATTTGGTAGGCCTTGACTCTAAACCAAAGACACAATAAAACTAAAGACAATTGGGGTTTGGAATTTATTTATCTAAATTACTAAATTAACAAAAACACAATAAATTAAATAATTATGAAACAATTAAATTAAAACTGGTCAAATGAACATTCTCTTCCACTACATGATAATTATAAAATTAGTCGTAGAATTATTCTCAATTATATATTAAAACTACCAACCGTAGATAGCAATATGCTCTATTATCCCAATCTCTAGTCATTAAGCAAAACAAGCTCTTCGCTTAATCCTTTTCCCTCAAATAACCTACAATAATCTCTGTAGATTTAATTTAACAAAAGCATTAAGATAAGAGAGATTAGTTGATCTAGATAACAAACACATAAGCTTGGATTATTCTACCTAGGCTATGTTTCACATGTAATCATACGAAAGCTTGACCATAATCAATGACTATAATTTGCTACTGATGATTAGAAAAATTGGACAATTACGGATCAAGCATTCTAATGTAGCAATAGATTAAATTCAAGTCATATTTAGATGCCCACCCAAATAAAGCAAGAAAATAGTCATGAACAATAATTATAGAAGAGCATAAACAATTTTAGTTGAAAAATTGGAAAATAATTGTATAAATTAATCATATAATTATGTCTAAGGTTTTGAAATTCCCTTCAACCCTAAATAAAATTAAACTAAAAACATTGAAAAAGAAAAGAAAGAAAAAAGAAAGAAAAGAACGATTTTGGCATCGAAGAATTCTCCACACAGATGTGTTGGAAACAAAGTGCGCAGCGGAATTTTAAAAAATTTTTCATCAGAGTAATTTCTAAAATACAAGTTTGACATGTTATATGTATAAATTAGACAGATCTTACTAACCTCAGTGTGCCGAAGAACCTCCGCAATCCGTGTAGAGAAGTAACGTTCCAGAAGAGCCTCAATCAACTGGTCTTCTTTGCTATTCTCTATCCATAATCGGAGTGAGTGTGGGCTCACACGTACAGCTCTTCCACCGGTGACTCTCCTTCCAACCAACAGAGAGAACCCAAAGCTAGTGTTCGTGATTTGTGAACAAAAGCTCTCAGGGAGTTTTTAGATGCTCACTAGAAGAGTATCACTCTTAATCTCTCAAATTGATCTGAGTAAATCATGAGACTCACTCCCTTTTTATACCTATTGGTCCTGGGGTCAGTCCATATCAGATTAGGTCTCAAAAACTCGAAACAGAATCAAGTTCGGATCAATATCTGATAAGATCCGCGTGAAAAATGCGTAATCTTATCTCCGTTGATCGGCAGGCCAAACATTACGATCGGTAGGCCGAACATGTCATCCGGCAGGCCGAACTCCCGAGAAGAAATATTCGAGAATCTTTTATTTTTCGCCCGATATTCTAAAGGATAAAGTCTCAGTTTTGATTCAAATAACCCAATAGAGAAGTTATCTTATCAAAACAAACTTTATCAAGATAATCTCTAAGAAAATAAATCAATTCACAATAATTCTACAAGTTTATCTTGATCTAATTTATCCAAAATTAAATCAACCGATAAACAGACAAGAATTATCTGATCGCAATAATTCAACAAGTTTATCTTGAACTAATTTCTTACAAAATTAATTCAACCAACAATCAGACATGAATTATTTGATTCTTACAAATTTTAAACCAATCTGATAAATCCGACATAAGTCACCAATTATTGGAAAAGCACGCCGTGTCGTTACAGGATTTTGTGAGCTAGCAAAGGGGACCAAAATGGACCTATAAAGTTCAAGCTCATGATAATTATGAAACCTAATATCCCAGATATACATTTCACAATTATCAACTCCAACGCTACTCCACTAAAAGCTTGGAGCTGCACTCTCGAACTTTATAGAATTACGAAGCTCGTGTAGCTAGTCTCCATGATATATCATAGTGTATCGTATCCCCATATGATCATCCATAATCGGCTTAAGGACAAGTTCTGTCTTACCTTCCCGATTATTTTTATCTTAGGTTCCATTGTCTCACCATTAGAAAACTTACCATCCAAAGATAGTATACCATTCTGTTACACCTATGTATCCAAATGGTTGAGCACTCCAGTTTTCTAATTACAGGACAATGCATATAAGAGGATATCATTACTCCTAAAGAGGACCTATGGATTCCATATCTATGAATAACAAGTCTACGCTATCAAGAGTCATGCCTCTAACGTACCGGCATGCATACCACTATAGAGATGTGGGAGTCACCCGTTGGTACATCAAAAGACACAAGTCGAGACAACGGGCCCACTATTCATCTCAGGATTAAGATACAATACAAATGACTGTCTAAAGTGAATCGATTTGCCAATACAGAATTATTAATCCAAATCAATTCACTTTATGTCCTGATCCAACACATCGTCACCTATGACAACATGCCAATGTTTCTATTCATGGAGTCCAACTTTGATGGCCAAGACAAACCATCTCCCAAAAGGGATATAGACAACATAACAATCTTTACATGAATAAAGCGCCCAACTTTATTCCCTCGATTAAGGATCATACGTGTTAGACCGTCACCTTAAGAATCGTGTCTACCGCATAATCATCCCATCATATGCCCAATTCTTAAGGTTTAGGCTGACAGTCTTAGACTACTGTTTGCTTATCATACATTCAACAAATATGAACGTAAAGAGGACAAGATTTGGTATATAGACAAATGAATAAATTCTTTATTGATAAAAATTTTACTTCTTAGGGCATACATGTCTAACAATCTCCCACTTGCACTAAGTGAGTAAATACAACAAATTTCGCATCCCCATAGCTTCCACATGCCTCTCGAAGACTCTCCCAGTAAGTGTCTTCGTAAATGGATCAGCTAAATTGTCCTCTGACGCGATCTTTCACACTGTGACATGCCTGCCCTCAACAAAGTCCTTTATCACATGATACTTCCGATCAATATGCTTACTCTTCTTGTGAAATCTTGGTTCCTTAGCATTAGCTACCGCCACACTGTTATCACAGTACAGTGATACCACCTTATCCATACCAAGAACTACCTCAAGATCCCTAAGGAACTTGCAGAGCCACACTGCTTCTTTCGAAGCATCACTAGCAGCCACATACTCGGCCTCCATCGTTGAATCCGAAGTGCAATCTTGCTTCGCACTTCTCCAACTGATGGCACCGCCTCCCAGAGTAAACACAAACCCCGAAGTCAATTTCATAGAATCTAGACAGGATTGAAAATCTGAATCAGTGTATCCTAGAGGAGTTAAATCCTCACCCGAATACACAAGCATATACCCTCGAGTCCTTCCAGGTACTTGAAAATATGCTTTACCGCAATCCAATGGTTCGGTCCTGGATCTGCCTGAAATCGGCTTACAATCCCGACCGCATAGCTAACATCCGATCGTGTGCAAAGCATGGCATACATGAGACTACCCACTGTCGAAGCATAAGGCACCTTCTTCATGTATTCTCTTTCTTCATAAGACTTTGGAGAGTCTTTCTTAGAAAGAGTAATTCCAGACCTAGGTGGTTGCCCACCTTTCTTGGAATCCTGCATTGCAAACCTCCTGAGAATTTTATCTATGTAGCTGGCCTGTGACAAAGCTATCATTTTGTTCTTCCTATCCCGAATGATCTGGATACCGAGAACAAAATTAGCCTCACCTAAGTCCTTCATGTCAAACTGCTTGGTCAACCATAATTTGACCGATGACAATGCCCCAACGTCATTGCCAATAAGTAGAATGTCATCTACATAGAGCAGTAGAAAAACCATCTTCCCATCCTTTATGTGTTTATAAACACATGGTTCATCCACATTTTGTGAGAACCCATAAGTCTTGATCACTTGATCAAATCTTATGTTCCAAGAACGAGAAGCCTGCTTAAGTCCATAAATACACTTTAGCAGCTTACAAACCTTACCCTCTTGACCCGCGACCTTGAACCCGTCTAGTTGTTTCATATAAATGGACTCATCAAGATAGCCATTCAGAAAAGCCATCTTGACATCCATCTGCCAAATCTCGTAATCGAGAGCGGCAGCTATGGACAAGAGAATCTGGATGGACTTAAGCATGGCTACAGGCGAAAAGGTTTCCTCATAATCGATTCCTTCTTTTTGCGTATAACCCTTAGCTACCAGTCTAGCCTTAAAGGTTTCGACCTTTCCATCCATTCCTCTTTTCCTCTTGTAGATCCACTTACACCCTATGGGTTTTACCCCGTCGGGAAGATCCACAAGCTCCCAGAACTAATTAGTCTCCATAGACTTCATCTCTATGTTCATGGCCTCTGTCCAGAGTTTTAAATCAACATCCTCCATAGCTTCTGCGTAAGTATAAGGATCCCTGTCATGTTCATCCGGTTCAGCCAAAAAGACCTCCCCATTGAACATATATCTCTCAGGTTGATGCCCGATCCTCCCACTACACCGAAGCCCCTGAGATTGTTGTTCAGGTTTGTTTGGTTTTTCTACACCAATCGGAATGGTTTCATTCAGAACCTCCAGAGCGAACTGATCACCCCTTAACTCCTTAAGCACCACTTTGCTTCGAGGTTTAAAGTTGTCCATGTAACTCTCCTCAAGGAAAGTTGCATTAGTTGAAACCACGACTTTATTTTCCCTAGGGTTATAAAAATAACCCCCTTTAGTCCCTTTTGGATATCCTACAAACATGCAAACTTCTGAACGTGCATCCAACTTATTCGGATCCTTAAACAGGACATGAGCTGGACATCCCCATATGCGAATATGGTTTAAGGATGTCTTTCGTCTTGTCCACAACTCATGAGGAGTTTTAGGGACCGATTTTGAAGGCACATTGTTCAAAAGATAACATGCAGTTTGTAGTGCATATCCCCAAAAGGATAAGGGCAATGATGAATAACTCATCATGGACCAAATCATGTCCAACAAAGTCCTATTCCTTCTCTCCGCTACGTCATTCTGTTGCAGAGTGCCCGGCGCAGTCAAATGGGATAAAATCCCATTAGTTTCCCAAGAACTCATCAGAGAGGTATTCCCCACCTTGATCAGATCGAAGTGCCTTTATGGGTCTACCCAATTGTTTTTCCACTTCAGCCTGAAACTCCCTGAACTTATCATAATTCTCGCTTTTGTGGTGCATTAGGTACACATACCCATATCTTGAGTAATCGTCAATAAAAGAGACGAAGTACTCATACCCTCCTCGTGCCCGGATGTTCATCGGTCCGCAAACATCACTATGCACAAGTTCTAGAACACCTTCAGCTCTATTGCCCTTAGACCCGTATGGTCTTTTGGTCATTTTACCCTCCAAACAAGATTCACATTGAGGTATAGATTCCACCTTTAAGTGACTTAAAGGTCCATCCCTTACCAACCTTTGAATCCTATTCAGGTTAATATGACCAAGGCGCAAATGCCAAAGATAAGTTTTATTAGAGTGAGAAGTTTTAAGTCTTTTTGAGTTATTATCATTTATCTCAACATTAAGCAATAAGTTCATCTTAGGTTTGATAAAATATAGATTATTTTACATCCATCCAGAACAGATAAAAGATTTGTTTTTAAGAATCACCACTTTTTGATTAAAAGATACCACGTAGGAGTCTTTAAATAAAGAAGACATAGAAATTAAATTCCTTTTAAATTTAGGAACATAAAAACAATCTCGCAAAATTAAATTCCTATAATTATCGAAAAAAAGATGGACATCTCCCAGTGCTTCCGCTGAGACCAAGGATCCATCGCCCGTCCAAAGTGTTAAGTCTTCACGAAGTAGACTTCTCGTTTCCTTGAATCCCTGCAGAGAAACACAAACATGATTAGTTGCACCGGAATCTATGATCCAGATGTCACTGGATTTCTCAACCAAACAAGTTTCTAAATATAGAAGATCACACCTACCTCTCTTGGAAAGGAAGTCCTTGCAATGCTTCTTTATATGCCCGACCTTACCACAAAAGAAGCACTTAAGCTTCTTTGGGTTCTTCTTCTTCTTCTTCTTCTTGCTCTTGGTTGCTGGAGGAATAGAAGACTTCCCACTCTTGGCCCGTTGCTTCTTTCCATTCCCAGAGTTAGGATTGAAACCAAAAGCAGCTACCATATTGGCCTCACCACCAGCAGGAGACTCCCTGATCAACAGTTAAAACTCCTGTAACTGTTTCATCAGTTCTGTCAAGGTCATATCCCATCTATTGCTTAAATTAAAAGTAGCTCTAAACGGAATAAATTCCTTAGACGGAGTCTCAAAGACCATAGTCATCTGAGTTTCAGTATCGATGTCGGCTCCATTGGTTTGAGCCTCAGCGAGGTAACCCATGACCAACATCATATGCTCCTTTACAGATGTCCCCGGTCTTTGTCTACAGTTTAAGAGTTTCTGAAGCGCCCCTTGCCGCTTTGTTATGGCCTGGCCTCCAAACATGTCCTCAAGATTATCCAAGATCTGCTTCGCAGTCTCATAATCTTGATGTTAAGCCTACAGCACGTTGTTCATGCTGGCCATAACATAGCAGCGGGCCTGATCATTAGCATCTTTCCAGCGGTCGTACGCTTGGAATTGCTCATTACTTGAGTCCCCCGTAGGCTCGGGAGGACAAGGAGTTGTCAGAACATATTTCAATTTCTCAAAGGAAAGGACGATGTCTAGGTTCCGTTTCTAATCGTTATAGTTCTCACTGGTAAATTGGTTTTTGTCAAGTATCGATGATAAAGCATTTTTAGACATTTTCAATCTACAATAAAGAATCATATACCAAACATAAGCAAACATATATAATAATTTAGTAAGATAACACAATCATGTAAAAACATACAAATGTGTTTATGTGTCAAAACCTTGAAAATATCACAACCTTACAACGATAATTCCCAACTCAGAATTCAACAAGCTTCTAGGGGAGTCATGCCAAATTCAATCAGGAACACGGATCCCCTCCTAATTAATATATGCCATCCAGGACCCGTATGATCCAGCATATACTAATAATCGTTTCTTTGGCCATTAATTTTATTAACAGAGCTCCTAGGGGAGGTTAATAATAAAATTAACGTGAGTGTATAACCACCGTTTTAATATTTTATCCATGATTTATAATCACCACCTAGGGGTGTGCAACCATAAATCATACTAAAATACCTTATCCTTTCAGAGATCCAATCCGGTACATGATAGAACTCCCTTCCTAGGGGTCGGGACCACCATGTTCTTCCTATGGACCAACGATGGAGGCCTTAGGTCCTCTCTTCGAAAACCTTCTCCCACTCAATCTTTTGAATTCAAGGTTTTATTTTAAAATTATGCATGAACAAATTTAATATGAGCGGCACTCCCTATTCTATATGACATGTTATCAATATACATGGTAAATTATATTATAATGCAAACAAGCAAAGCAATCAAGTAAAGCTACAAGCAGAATAATAATAACCGTAATATTATGGTTCCACCCTAGAGAATAGAAAAACTAAGATTACAAGAGAATAATCGAGACATTTATCGATTCTTCATCCTTGAATCCTCAAGCTGTATCCTTCTTCATGTAATATCCATCTTCAAGTCTTCAATCTCGTATGAATCGAATACTTCATATTTTCAGTCATATCCAAATTTAATGTTTCTCATAATCGTCCCAAAAATAAAATTAAAACTGCATCGAAAAAATTGCACCTTTTTTGGACACTCGGCATCTCTCGGTCGGCAGGCCGATCTGGGTGATCGGCCTGCCGGTCTTGCTCCATCGGCCTGCCAATCTGATACATCGGCCTGCCGAACTGAAACTTCGGCCTGCCGGTAGAGCACCAAATTTTCTGCCCCACTATCGGCCTGCCGGACCACACGTCCGGCCTGCCAATCTATGACCTTCGGCATGCCGAATTGTAAGGTCCGACATGCCAACCGAGCAGAAAATCCTCAATCCAGAAAATACAATTTTAATGCAATACATCAATTTTATTTTCAACAATTCAAAAACATAAAATTAGAGACTCAGGAAATACCTGGGGGGCGCAATCATCAATCTTCTAGATCCGTCTTTTTTGAATAATTATTTAATTATAAAATTCTTACAAATTAAATAACAATTCCTAGACGAAGATGATAGTCTGCCATCTAATTACATGAAAAACCTAGATACACATTCTAACCTCTAAGAACCACAACCGATATGAATTAATTAATTAATAAATAATTAAACAACGATTTAATCAACCATAATTAATTAATAAATATTCACCACATAATCCATGACAACATATATATTATATAGAAACCTAGAGTGCCATCTCTCTATAAAATTCAATTCAAGCATAGGAGAGATTAAGATCACAAAATTTATGCATATAACATGATCACAAACTTGCAAATTTATGTAAAAACCTCGGCTTTGATACCAATTGTTGGAAACAAAGTGCGCAGCGGAATTTTAAAAAAATTTTCATCAGAGTAATTTCCAAAATACAAGTTTGACATGTTATATGTATAAATTAGACAGATCTTACTAACCTCAGTGTGCCGAAGAACCTCCGCAATCCGTGTAGAGAAGTAACATTCTAGAAGTGCCTCAACCAACTGGTCTTCTTTGCTATTCTCTATCCAGACCCGAAGTGAGTGTGGTCTCACACGTACAGCTCTTCCACCGGTAACTCTCCTTCCAACCAACAGAGAGAACCCAAAGCTAGTGTTCGTGATTTGTGAACAAAAGCTCTCAGGGAGTTTTCAGATGCTCACTAGAAGAGTATCACTCTTAATCTCTCAAATTGATCTGAGTAAATCATGAGACTCACTCCCTTTTTATACCTATTGGTCCTGGGGTCAGTCTATATCAGATTAGGTCTCAAAAACTTGAAATAAAATCAAGTTCGGATCAATATCTAATAAGATCTGCGTGAAATGCGTAATCTTATCTCCGCCGATCGGCAGGCCGAACATTACGATCGGCAGGCCGAACAGGCCAGTTCGTCAGGCCAAACTCCCGAGAAAAAATCTCCGCGAATCTTTTATTTTCCACCTGATATTCTAAAGGATAAAGTCTTAGTTTTGATTCAAATAACCCAATAGAGAAGTTATCTGATCAAAAAAAACTTTATCAAGATAATCTCTAAGAAAATAAATCAATTCACAATAATTCTACAAGTTTATCTTGATCTAATTTATCCAAAATTAAATCAACCGATAAACAGACAAGAATTATCTGATCGCAATAATTCAACAAGTTTATCTTGAACTAATTTCTTACAAAATTAATTCAACCAACAATCAGACATGAATTATTTGATTCTTACAAATTTTAAGCCAATCTGACAAATCCGACATAAGTCACCAATTATTGGAAAAGCACGCTGTGTCGTTACAGGATTTGATGAGCTAGCAAAGGGGACCAAAATGCACCTATAAAGTTCAAGCCCATGATAATTATGAAACCCAATATCCCAGATATACATTTCACAATTATCAACTCCAACGCTACTCCACTAAAAGCTTGGAGCTGCACTCTCAAACTTTATAGAATTACGAAGCTCGTGTAACTAAGTCTCCATGACATATCATAGTGTATCGTATCCCCATATGATCATCCATAATCGACTTAAGGACAAGTTCTGTCTTACCTTCCCGATTATTTTTAACTTACGTTCCATTGTCTCACCATTAGAAGACTTACCATCCAAAGATAGTATACCATTCGGTTACACCTATGTATCCAAATGGTTGAGCACTCCAGTTTTCCAATTACAGGACAACGCATATAAGAGGATATCATTACTCCTAAAGAGGAGCTATGGATTCCATATCTATGAATAACAAGTCTACGCTATCAAGAGTCATGCCTCCAACGTACCGGCATGCATACCACTATAGAGATGTGGGAGTCACCCATTGGTACATCAAAAGACACAAGTCGAGACAACGGGCCTACTATTCATCTTAGGATTAAGATACAATACAAATGACTATCTAAAGTGAATCGATTTTCCAAGACAGAATTATTAATCCAAATCAATTCACTTTATGTCCCGATCCAACACATCGTCACCTATGACAACGTGCCAATGTTTCTATTCACGGAGTCCAACTCCGATGGCCAAGACAAACCATCTCCCAAAAGGGATATAGACAACATAACAATCTTTACATGAATAAAGCGCCCAACTTTATTCCCTGGATTGCGGATCATACGTTTTAGACCGTCACCTTAAGAATCGTGTCTACCGCATAATTATCCCATCATATGCCCAATTCTTAAGGTTTAGGCTGATAGTCTTAGACTACTGTTTGCTTATTATACATTCAACAAATATGAACGTAAAGAGGACAAGATTTGGTATATAGATAAATGAATAAATTCTTTATTGATAAAAATGTCTCCAAAAACGTATTACATTTTTACTCCTTAGGGCATACATGTCTAACAAGATGATATTCCTTGAGCCACCAATGGAGCTTTTTCTCCTCCTCATCCTCTTCCTCTTCTTCTTCTTCTTCTTCTTCCTTTTTTAAGCCTAAGAAAACTAAGGAAAAGCTGATAAAAACTTATGTGTTTTTGTGTTTCTAAGTGTGGTATTTATAGTTTAGCATTTGGGGAATGAAAAGGGGCAAGTTTGGAGAACTCTTAGGTCAAAAATCAAGTAAAACATCGAAGCACTGCACGTGGCCATGCACAAAACACTTCAAATAAGGCTTGGGTGCAAGAATGCATGGCTCTTTGGGAGCTGGCGTGCATGTGCCTTCTTTGTGCACTAGATGTGCCTGGCGTCCATGCGATAGAGCACACCCTTTATTGTACGGTAGCATGATTGGCTCCGCACATGGCACTAGCACGGGGAACTTGCATAGGCATAACTCTTCTAGCACTATTTTTGTCTTTTTCATTTGTTTCACACCCAAAGCTTGTCCCATGACTCTCGATAAATTTCAAATCACTATATAGGATTCTCAAAGCCCTAAAATCCTTATTTTAACCCTCTTTTCATTCCTTGATATTAAAACACCTATAAAATACAAAAACACAAATAAACACAATAAAACTCAAAAAACTAACAAAATAAATATGAGAAAGAATGATAGAAAATTGGTCCAATTATGCACTTATCAATTAAAATTGAGCTCTTTTTGGTAAGAATTTTTAGCCAGGGGGAGTTATATAAAAGGGGAAGGATCTTGATCTCTCAAGATTTATATTTTTAAGATCTTACATATATTAAGGGGACATTATGGTAAGATTCATTTAATGCCAATTCTTTTTACATCTAAATCACCAAGCAATAAAAGTTGTTTGTTATACTCAAAAAAAGGAGTGATTGTTGGCCCCAATGTTTCATTAAATTAATATAATTTTGTTTTAATGATAACAAAACAATTTTACATAAAAATTGGTAATAAATTTCTTGAGTTTTTTCTAAGCTTAAAATTGAAGCAAATTATTGAAGCAAAATCATGCCTCCAAAATGATCAATTCTTGGAGCAAAATTAAAGATAGGTCTAAAGAAGAAGAACAAGAAGAAGAAGAAGAAGAAGAAGGAGCAAAAGAAAAAAATATTGAAGACTCAAGTTTATTAGTTTTACTTTTAAGTCTTCTTTGTAATTGTGATATGCTTTTTAAATTGGTATAATTTATGTAAGCTCAAATCACACACTCACTTGCATTCATAAATTTTCTAGAATTTGCATAAGGATTTAAAATTGCATAAACATTTCACTGAAGTGTTCAGATTATCTTAAATCTTTTGAAACTAGATTCCTACTTCGTGTCTAAAATGCAGTCTTGAAATCATACTAAAATTGCACACACTTTACTCTATCAAGTTTTCCATAAACTATATTTAAAACAATTTTTAGAGGCAGCCTAGTCTAGCAGGACCGGCCTACCTGTCTGTAATAGCTAGCTACAAAACATTCTCTCTACCGGCCTGTCAGTTAAAATCATAGAGTGCTTGTTTTTCTAGGCTCTCTAGCGCCCTACTAGTTGATCCACTGGCCTGTCGGTCATGATCACCAGCCTGTTGGATGTAGAACCGTTGAAACTATTTTGTCCAGATTTCAAATTTTGACCTATCGGTTTTCATTTTTTGGCTTGCTAGTTGGTCTGAATGACTAGTTTTTTTTACCATTGGGATTCATGCCACAATGGCTATTTTGGCTTGAAAATGACTCTCTTTGGTTTTGTGAGGCATAAAAACATATTAGAAACCATTCCAAGTAAAAAGATTGACATTTTAAGCATTCTTACATTGGTTTTCATTGTAAGCATTCAATTCTTACTCATTCTCTTGAGCTTACATATTTTATAGCTTTTCCAAAGAGTTGCTCACACCTTTCACTTGATTTTCATGTGCATTTATTATTTTTGGAGAGATTATTTTGTAAGTGAGCCAAACATCAAAATACCATCTGAGATGATAGGTTTCCAAGCCGTATAAATTAGGGCTTTTAGTTAGCCAATCTTTGAAAAAAAGAAATTAGCAGATTGTAGAGGTTTGGTGTGCCTCGGGTAAAAGAATTCACTAGATTGTACAAGGTGTGATCATAAGCAAAGTCAATCAATATAATGGAAGAGGCTGTGTCATGTATTTATTAGTGACAATGGACATAGGCATCTTGTCGAACCACTATAAATTGTATTTGCATTTTCTTCTCTCTTATCTCTTTTATTTTTGTAAATTTTATTTGATTGATACATTCTCTTAGTGATTTTTGTTAACAATGATTACTTGCTTATTTGTACCATTTTAGGTGTGCTGCTTAGTTTGGATTGTTTGATGATTTGTGTTCCTTTTCTCTTGATTATCTTATTCTTTTGATTTTGCGATTTGTTTTAATTTTGCAATAATTTGAAAAAATTTTAAAAAATCCAATTCACAAGAGTAGTCATTCTTGGGCTAACAGTTGCTTCACGCAATAAAACCCTAACTAGGCCTTCGTACTTATTTTCTCATCGTTTTCTCTTTTTATTTTGCTTTTTAAAAAAAAAAGAGTACGAAGACCATCAAAGAGGATTATATGAAGACCCATGAAGATTTTGAAGATTATATAGACTAGGAATTTATTCAATTTTTATTATTTCAATTTGGTTGTAATTTAAATATCTGAGGAACCTAGTCAAATCCATCTCTATTGCCAAATTGAATGCTTTAATTTTTTGTTCATAATTTATAGCATCTCCATGCATATAACATGTCATATTAGCTCCAATGTGCCTAGTCATGTGTTTTATAATATGTCATGCATACATTTGCATTTATTTATAGTATTAAAATTTTTTTATAAATATGGATTATGCACTGTAAATCGATTTAATAAGATTTAATAGATTACCAGTTGCAAATTTCATTTGCAAAATAGTATTATATGAAATTGAATTTTAGAGTTAAATTTAAGAATTTCATTTATATAGAAATATAAAATTTATATATTACTAGAAATTGTAATTCATGAGATGTTTTATGAATATGATACTAATTTGCAAAATATTGGGCGAAAGAGGGCTATATTACAATACGATCTATTGCTCTCCACCTTTAAAATTACACCATAAGGTTCAAATGTTGCTCCAAGACGTCATTGATTTTGTCCTTGCTAATGAGAGTATCTATTTGGGTCGATATAAGATTGTTATGCCTAGCAATAGGATTTTAGCATGTACCTCTAATTTGACCTACATATGACGGTGCTTTAGAGTTAAGTCTTTAGAATCTAAAACGGTGGGTTGCACTCATGAAGATTTAATTAAATGTTAATTGTACCCTGACCAAAATGACAATAGCTAATTAATGTTAAAAATATGAGATATTTTGAATAACATTTATTAATTGAGAATATATCGGTTTGATTTCCAAATGGTGCGACCTACCTTATGGCGGCACATTATTTGTGGTAAATTGAATTATCATCGGCAATATTAGCGCACATGTTTTTATGTATATTTCATGTACATTCATGCATCACATTTACTATGCCTAACTAAAGCTAGATTTGGTCTTTAGTAATCGTATTCATCTAAATTGTGCTACAAATTTCCAAGAATGCTACCAAATGAACATTAGGATCCTCACGAGACAAACCCCTAAGTTGGTTTTGTTGCACCAAATTAATCAAGGCCGGCTTTAACTTGAAATTATTGGCGTTGATATTGGCACCAAATCTCGGAATAATTTTTAGTGACAATAGGCATAAAGCAGTGAAGAAGAACCCATTGAAGATTTTATTCCTCTTGTGCCATGACTGCAATTGCTTGCCTCTTTTCTGGATTCTCTGAAGTGTTCTTTTGATTTCCAAATCCAATAGCAAGAGCAAAACATTTTTCTCTTCGTATCAACTGCCAAAGTCAACCAAAAAGACAATTTAAGCTAAAGGAATGCAAAAAATAAAAGGTCTAAATTAATATTTAAGTACTTAAAGTTTAAGAGTAATAAAACTTAGTAAATTCAATCCTTGGCAACGGTGCCAAAAACTTGATCGCGTGTAAGTATACACGGTTGTAAGTAATAAAATTGGGAGTAAGATTGTTAATTTCCACAAGGATTGGTTTATTAAGTTTTTACTATTTATCGTGGTTTAACTACTTCTAATTTTATCTAGACAATCACAATTTAAAAGTTATTTTAATTAATTTGCAAGAAATTAAAGTAAACTATAAAAGTGCAATCCAAGTAATAATTAAAATTAAATAACCAATAATAAAAAGGGCCTAGTAGAGCTATTTCACCTAGTTTTTATTATGCTGTGTAATTGCCTAGATCATTATCAATTTTACTTCCCTAATATATTGGCCAAGAATTTTCGTGTATTCCAACTTTCCGCTCCTAAGTACACAATTAATAAGTGTTCACATTAATTAATTCCAATATCCTTATTTAGAATTGGTTATTAAGAACTCATTAAGTAAAAATTCTATTAATTAGTCACAAAGAAAGTCATGAGTCTCACAACTCTATAATCACCTAGATTGTGTTTTCCAAACATATATTTAGAATCCTCATCTCCCAAGAAATAATTCTAAATATTAAATCAATCAATTGGAGGCATTAAAATGAAATAAACACAAATAAAATGGAAATGGAAATGGAAATTAAATTGTAATAATCAAAGGCAATTATCCAAACATAATTTCAACTTGGTTCTATAGCCCTTTAGACAAACAAGTTTTAACTGCTCATAATTTTAAACAATTCCAAAATAAAAAAACCTTAGCATCAAAATGAATTCCATAACAATTCTCGAGAAATTCAAAGAAAGAAAAGATAGAAGAGCCAATCTAATTGGTTGAGCTTCTAAAATGTCTTCTAGCCCTCCTTCTCATCTTGAAATCCTTCAAAAGTGGCCCCTAAGAATCTCCAAATTAGCTCCCCCACAACCGCCCCTCCCCCCAAAAAATCTCTTTTCAAAGCCTTAAAATGGCTATTTATATGAGGTCCAAAAATTGAGGAGTTTCTCCCAAAAGCATAAAAATCAACAATTTCTTGTGTCAAATGTAAAGTGACACTAGGGCGCTGCTTCATTGGCACAGCCTTACGTGTCAGATTAGATAGAGCTAAGACGAGATTTGGAAGCATACGGCCATGTGATTCAATTTGTGCTGGGTCTCGAGTTCAACAATTGCTGGCCCTAGGCTTCCTCTCGCATACGGCCATGTGTTTGTTGTTAGGCTTTCTCATCTTAGTGCTTTCGTTAGCTTAAATCTAAAGAGCCTGTTTTAGGTTATTTAATAGAAAGAGATTACTTAAAAAGCTTATTTTGTTTTACAATACAATAAGAAAAGTTTATAATAGAAAAGCTTGTTGTTATATACGCTTGGTAGTTTGGATAGAAATTTGGGAATGATTTTGTGATTTATTACATACTTATTGTCTAGTAATGGAGAATGATCTTTCAACTAACTTCATCATTATTGTTTACAAACTTTTAAATCCTTGTTTTGTTTTATTTATTTTTGTGTATTTTATTTAATTTAATAACTAAGTTAATTATTTCAAAACCCTTAATTTACTTAGAAAATTGATAACTTATTAATTAAGACCAATCCTCTGTAGGAATGATCTTTGTTTGCTAATAAACTTAATAAACATCATAACATTAGCAAGGTTAAATTTGGTACTCCTTAGGAACCTATCAACACCAATCTGAATCTAAACTAAATTGTTTGGTTTAAACCGGTAAACCGAACATCATATAAATATAGGGTTAGTTATAAAGCTAAACCTCCTAGTTTTAATTATTTTTCAATTTATCATTCTGTTTTTAGAAACTACAAAAGTATATTTTGAATTTGAACTACTTGTTTCAATTTTACTCCCTACAAACTTTTTTGACAGAAAAAACATGAAGATAAAATAAAGATATTCTTAATGAAACCAAATTCGTTTATGAGATATTTTTTTCTTCTTATTTTTTTTAAAAAAATGTTTTATATTTAAAAAGCCACAAAATTTAAGATCCTTTTTTAAATAAGATATTTTGTTTTAAGATTTTTTATGTTTTGAATCCATAAAATATTTTTCATAACTATTTAAGAGTAGTTATGTTGTTTTGCTTACTTTTTTCATTTACAAGGATGATATTGAAATTAGTTTTTTAAAATTTAAAAGATATCTTTGTAGTTTCTAAAAACAAATGATAAATTAACAAATAATTAAGACCATGAGGTATAATTATATAATTAACTCTATAAAAATATTGTTTGTCTTTCTAATAGTGGAATAGGTAGCTCCTCCCCTCGAAAGGGAACCAAGTAGCCCACTTTTTGACAAATTATGCTTTTTATATTTAATACTTCTATTATGTGGACCAATATAGCTCGGTTCTATACTAGCACTGTTATTAAAGTTGATGACTTTTAAATGAAATCCATTTCATTAATTAATAAATCATTAAAAATACAAAAGATGAATACCTTATATGCACGACAGCGTTCACTAAAGCCCTAACTAATGAACGGACAAGATTAACTGGAAAGGACAAAAAAAACTATTAGAAAAAAAGTACTATGATAGCCAAAATGCATATTTGGGCTAAGAATTAGTAAATAATATCATATGTTTTCAAAATGTGTAATAAATGACATATTATAAGAAATGGAGATATATCTTATGAGTAATTGAAAACAAAAACCCCAAAATATCCTTATATTTTTCTCCTCTCCATCTTTCACTCTCATGACCGAGAAATACTATATTTGCATTTAATATTGTATTTTTAAATAATGTAAAAAATTTTACCAAGAACGTTACCAATTACCACAAGCACCAACGATATCACTCGCGGCCAAAAAATATTATATTAACATTTAAATACTATATTTTCATATAAATACAAAAATTTATCAGCAGCCTTGCTGTACCTAGGAAATATCGTATTAATATGTTAATACTATATTTCCATGTAAATACATAAAGTGTGTTTGGTAATCTCAGTTTCAACTAAAATTTTTGGTTGCTATAGTTTAAAGGCTTCAAATGCTACAACGTTGAGAAAAAATAAGTTACATTGTAAAGTTCTCAAAGATGGCACTAACAGTTGTGAAATACAATATCTACTGTTAGACATGTATGCTCTAAGGAGTAAAAATGTAATTTTTTTTTGGAGAGACATTTTATCAATAAAAGAATTTATTTATTATTTATATACCAAATCTTGTCCTCTTTACGTTCATATTTGCTAAATATATGATAAGCAAATAAAAATCTAAGACTGTTGGTATAAACCTTTAAGAATTGGGCATATGATGGGCAGATTATATGAAAAACATGATTCTTAAGGTGACGATCTAAATCATAAGATCCACAATCGAAGGAATAAAGTTGGGCACTTTATTCATGCAAAGATTGTTATATTGTTTATATCCCTAACGGGAAATGGTTTGTCTTAGCCATCGGAGGAGCACTTCGCGAATAGAAACATCGGTGCATTGGCATGGCTGACGATACATTATGAATAATAGGTCTACGCTATCAAGAGTCATGCCTTCAACGTACTTCTGACGATGCATTGACATGGCTGACGATACACCTATGCATCCAAATGGTTTAGCGCTCCAGCTTTCCAATTACAAGATAATACATATAAAAGGATATCAACTACTTCTGAAGAGGAGCTATAGATTTCATATATATGAATAATAGGTCTACGCTATCAAGAGTCATGCCTTCAACGTACTGGCATACGTACTAGCGTAAAATGTGGATGTTACCCTTTGGTACATCAAAAGACATAAGTCAAGACAATGAGCTCACTGTTCCACTCAGGATTAAAATACAATACAAATGATTGTCTAAAGTGAATCGATTTCCTGAGACAGAATTATTAATCTAAATCAATTCGCTTTATGTCCTGATCCAATGCATCGTCACCCATGACAATGCACCAATGTTTCTGGTCGCGGAGTCCTTCTTCGATGGCCAATTCTTAAAGGTTTAGATTGATAGTCTCAGACTACTGATTGCTTAACATACGTTCAACAAATATGAACGTAAAGAGGACAAGTTTTGGTATGTAAATAATGAATAAATTCTTTTATTGATAAAAATGTCTCCAAAAACATATTACATTTTTACTCCTTAGGGCATACATGTCTAACAATCTCCCACTTGCACTAAGTGAGTAAATATGACAAATTTTGCATCCCCATAGCTTCCACATGCCTCTCAAAGACTCTCCCAGTAAGTGTCTTTGTAGATGGATCAGCTAAATTGTCCTTTGACGTGATTTTGCACACAGCGACATGCCCATCTTCTATGAAGTCCTTTATCACATGATAATTCTGATTAATATGCTTACCAAATGGTTTAGTCCCAGATCCACCTAAAATCAACTTACAATCCTGACCGCATAACAAATATTCGGTCGCGTGTAAAGCATGGCATACATGAGACTACCCACTGTTGAAGCATAAGGCATCTTTTTCATGTATTCTCTTTCTTCCTCAGACTTTGGAGAGTCTTTCTTAGAAAGAGTAATTCTAGACCTAAATGGTTGCCTACCTTTCTTGGAATCCTGAATTGTAAACCTCCTAAAAATCTTATCTATGTAGCCAGCCTGGGACAAAGCTATTATTTTGTTTTTCCTATCCTGAAAGATTTGGATACCTAGAACAAAATTAGTCTCACCTATGTCCTTCATGTCAAACTACTTGGTCAACCATAATTTGATAGATGACAATGCCCTAATGTCATTGCCAATCAGCAGAATGTCATATACATAGAGCAGTAGAAAAACCACCTTCCCATCCTTAATGTGTTTGTAAACACATGGCTCATCCATGTTTTGTGAGAACCCATAAGTCTTGATCACTTGATCGAATCTTATGTTTCAAGAACTGGAAGCCTGCTTAAGTCCATAAATTAACTTTAGCAGCTTACAAACCTTACCCTCTTGACCATTGACCTTGAACCCGTCTAGTTGCTCCATATAAATGGACTCATCAAGATAGCCATTTAGAAAAAATCGTCTTGACGTCTATCTGTCAAATCTCGTTGTCGAGAGCGGTAGCTATGGACAAGAGAATTTGGTTGGACTTAAGCATGGCTATAGGCGAAAAGGTTTTTTCATAATTGATTCCTTCCTTTTGCGTGTAACCCTTAGCTACCAGTCTAGCCTTAAAGGTTTTGACCTTTCCATCCACTCCTCTTTTCCTCTTATAGATCCACTTACACCTTATGGGTTTTACCCCTTCGGGAAGATCCACAAGCTCCGAAACCTGATTAGTCTCCATAGACTTCATCTCTGTGTTCATGGCTTCTGTCCAGAGTTTTGAATCAACATCCTCTATAGCCTCTACGTAAGTATAAGGATCCCTATCATGTTCATCCAATTCAGCCAAGAAAGCCTCCCCATTGAACATATACTCTTGGGTTGACTCCTGATCCTCCCACTATGCCGAAGCCCCCTAGGTTGTTGTTTAAGTTCGTGTGGTTTTTCTACACTGATCGGAATGGTTTCATTCAGAACCTACGGAGTGATTGGACCAATCCTTAAGTCCTCAAGCACCATTTTGTAGGCTTAAAGTTGTCCATGTAACTCTCCTTAAGGAAAGTTGCATTAGTTGAAACCACGACTTTATTTTCCTTTGGGTTATAGAAATAACCCCCTTTAGTGCCTTTTGGATATCCTCCAAACACGTAAACTTCCGAATGTGCTTACAACTTATTCAAATCCTTAAACAAGACATGAGCCGGACATCCCCATATACGAATATGGTTTAAGGATGTCTTCCTACCCATCCACAACTCATGAGGAGTTTTAGGGGCCGATTTTGAAGGCACATTGTTCAAAAGATAATAAGCGGTTTGTGGTGCATATCCCCAAAAGGATAAAGGCAATGATGAATAACTCATCATGGACCTTACCATGTCTAATAAGGTCCTCTTCCTTCTCTCTGCTACGCCATTCTGCTGCGGAGTGCCTGGCATAGTCAAATGGGATAAAATCTCATTATCTAATAAGTGTCCCAGAAACTCATCAGAAAGGTATTCTCCATCTCGATCAGATCGAAGTGCCTTTATGGGTTTACCCAATTGTTTTTCCACTTCAACCCAAAACTCCCTAAACTTGTCAAGAGTTTCGTTTTTGTGGTACATCAGGTGCACATACCCGTATCTTGAGTAATCGTCAATAAAAGTGACAATGTACTCATACCCTTCTGGTGCCCGGATATGCATCGGTCCACACTTATTGGCCTTAAACCAGAATGGTCTTTTGGTCATTTTACCCTCCAAACAAGATTCACATTGAGGTATAGATTCCACCTTTAAGTGACTTAAAGGTCCATTCCTTACCAACCTTTGAATCCTATTCAGGTTAATATGATCAAGGCACAAATGCCAAAGATAAGTCTTGTTAGAGTGAGAAGTTTTAAGTCTTTTAGAATTTTTATCATTCATCTTAGAATTAAGCAGTAAAACCATCTTAGGTTTGATAAAATATAGATTATTTTGCATCCATCCAAAACAGATAAAAGATTTGTTTTTACAAATCACCACTTTATTATTAAAAAAAACAAATAGGAGTCTTTAAATAAACAAGCTATAGAAATTAAATTTCTTTTAAATTTAGGAACATAAAAACAATCTCACAAAATTAAATTCCTATAATTATCAAAATAAAGATGGACGTCTCCCACTGCTTTCGCTAAAACCAAGGATCCATCGCCCATCCAAAGCATGAAGTCTTTATGTAGCAGACTTCTCGTTTCTTTGAACCCCTGTAGAGAAACACAAACATGATTAGTTGCACCAGAATCTATGACACAAATTTCATTGGATTCCTCAACCAAACAAGTTTCTAAATGCAGAAGATCACACCTACCTCCTTTGAAAAGGAAGTCCTTGCAATGCTTCTTTATGTGCCCGACCTTCCCATAGAAGAAGCACTTAAGCTTTTTTGGGTTCTTCTTCTTCTTCTTCTTACTCTTGTTGTTAGCAGGAATAGAACACTTCCCATTCTTAGCCCGTTGCTTCTTTCCATTCCTAAAGTTAGGGTTGGAACCAGAAGCAGCTACCATGTTGGCCTCGCCACCCACAGGAGACTCCCTGATCAACAGTTCAAACTCTTGTAACTGTTTTATCAACTTTGTTAAGGTCATCCCGCCTATTGCTCAAATTAAAAGTAGCTCTAAATGGAATAAATTCCTTTATCTAATTAAAACAACTTTATCTAAATAATCTCTAAGAAAATAAATGAATTTCTAATAATTCTACAAGTTTATGTTGATCTAATTTATTCAAAAATTAAATCAACTGATAAACAAACAAGAATTGTCCGATCCCAATAATTCAACAAGTTTATCTTGAATCAATTTTATCACAAAATTAATTCAACCGATTATCAGACATGAATTATTTGATTCTTCTGAATTTTAGCCAATTTGATAAATCTGACATAAGTCACCAATTATTGGAAAAGCACGCTGTATCGTTACAGGATATTGTAAGCTAGCAAAGGGGACCAAATGGACCTATATAGTTCAAGCTCTTGGTAATTATGAAACCCAATATCCCATATATACATTTTAGAATTATCAACTCCAACACTACTCCACTAAAAGCTTGGAGTTGCACTCTCGAACTTTATAGAATTATGAAGCCAGTATAGCTAAGTCTTCATGACATATCATAGTGTATCATATCCCCATAGGATTATTCATAATCAGCTTAAGGACAAGTTCTGTCTTACCTTCCCGATTATTTTTATCTTACGTTTCATCATCTCACTATCGGAAAACTTATCATCGAAAGACGATATACCATTTGGTTACACTTATGTATCCAAATGGTTGAGCGCTCTAGTTTTTCAATTCAGGATAACGCTTATAAGAGGATATCACTACTCCTAAAGAGGAGCTATGGATTTCATATGTATGAATAACAGGTCTATGCTACCAAGAGTCATGCTTCCAACGTAACGGTATGCATACCACTATTAAAATGTGGGTGTCACCCTTTGGTACATCAAAAGTCACAAGTCAAGACAACGAGCCTACTATTCATCTTAGGGTTAAGATACAATACAAATGATTATCTAAAGTGAATCGATTTACCGAGACAGAATTATTAATCTAAATCAATTCACTTTATGTCCTGATACAACACATCGTCTCTTATGTCAATGTGTCAATGGTTCTATTCACAAAGTCCACATCCGATGGTCAAGACAAACCATACCCAATGCGGATATAGGTAACATAACAATCTTTATATGAATAAAACGCCCAACTTTATCCCCTCAATTGTGGATCTTATGATTTAGACCGTCACCTTAAGAATCGTGTCTTCTGCATAATCTGTCCATTATATGCCCATTTCTTAAAGGTTTATATTGACAGTCTCAAACTATTGTTTACTTAATATATATTCAACAAATATGAAAATAAAGAGGACAATATTTGATATATTAATAATGAATAAATTCTTTATTGATAAAAATGTCTTCAAAAACATATTACATTTTTACTCCTTAGAGCATACATGCCTAACAGTATATACATGTACATATTATATTTCTATGTAAATACAAAAATTTATCATTGATTTCACCAAACTACCAACAACCAAAAAATACAGTATTTCCTGGAAATGTTATATGTATATACAAAATCTTACTGGCGACATCACCGGACACCAACAACATTGCTGGTGGCCAAAAATACCACATCTCATTGTAAATGTTTCATTTTTCATACAAAAAAATTAAATATTGCACTACAAAAACCACAAAAAAGGAAAAATAGTTTCTACCGCCACACACCAGCCATTGCTGTAGGTGGTCCGACATAGTCCTCTCCACCATGGTCAGACATCGGCGATTTACAAAACTAGGGCAACGATTTGATGAAATTCAACAGACTCATTCCTTACGATCGCTATCTACATCTATCCTTAACGATCTTTCTCTTTGAGATCCGAAGACACTGCTTCTTCAGGAGCTTACATATGTGCACGATTCGATGATCTCCCTCTCACCAGCAATAGTGGGATCTTGGCATCTTTGTCATAGAAATTAGAGATAATGTGATTCGAGTTTGTCAATGGCCTCCTAGAATTTGAGGACATCGTCTCTGTTAGGATCTTACACCTACGCACAACTTAACATCAGTAACGCCTGCGATGGTGGCAATGGCGACAGCAGTAGAGTGTATAAGAGATGAGAACTAGTGGATTGCAAGCTTCTCAGATCGTTCTTCTTAAATCTTTCACAATTCTGAAGCTCCATCATTGAAGATGAGAGAGAGATAAAGGAGAAAAGGGGAAGAGAAAGAGGAAAGAAAGAATCAAACACATAAAAGATAGAGCATTGAACAAGACGAGAGAGGGAGAAAGAAAGGGAAAAAAAAAGAAAGAAAAATGCTTCAAATAGGGATTTTTTTGGATTTCAATTGGTTTAAATTACTGTTTTGTTAGAAAATGCTATTTACTTTACTATGTCAGAGCCCCTGACATAATTTACTAATAGCCTAAAATTTACTATTTTCAAGGATGAAAATGTCCACAATATTGTCGATATTTCCATAACAATATCCACATTTTGAAGCCTCGATATGTATATGGAGGGAAGGATTTTTCTTTCAAGATATCTGTAAAATGTCCACAAATATCCATAATGCTGCTGAATATTCGTGAAAATCCAAGATATTTTTGAAAATTTCCACAAAATGTCCCAAAAAGCCTAGAACATTTTCTTTTTTACACATAAATCAATATTCTATGACTTTGTAAATTATTTTTCAATAAAATGTGACCAATATTTTCAACCTAAATACAATTAAAAAGGTATTTATTAAGACTTACATAGACTTCAAATAACTTTTACCTTTAAAATGAATAGTTTGTGACTCTTATGAAGAGCCCATGTTATGTTACATGCAGATGTATATACTATATTTTTGCTATTTTTGTCTATTGGTTCCAATTATTGATCTTCATGGAGCACATGAAAACATGGTACAAGTCAAATGAGTCAAATTAATGATAATTCTATTACCTTGAGTTTTGACTTTATGAGCTTAATTAGGAACTAATTAAAGTTCTTATAGATAATATTCATTATAATTCTCAAACAGGGACGAGTTCAAAAGTAGAAAACAAAGATGGTTCTTTGATATACTTGTATATCCTCCACCACAAATTAGTGTTGAGATATCATTACAATTCATGAAGACTGCTCATTAAGTTAGATAAATCAACAATATCCAATTACAATTAACAGAAAGAAGATATCAATAAATATACATACGGTTAACAATAATTACCTATTAAACTATTTAAGCAGAATATCCTGATAGATGTATCATTTAGATGAAGATTAAAAATCACGTAATGCTTTTCAACTAGCTAGAAACTCTTTTTAATATTAAACGCTTTAAGTTTGTGTATACTTGATTATATTTGGCAGTAGTTTTTATACACTCTAACATTATTGTATCTTTTTTGTAATGAATATGTAAAACAATATTAAAATCATAATTAATATACATGATGATGGAATCCTTTTATAGTAAGCCAAATAACTCTTATATTAGACAAATAATCAAATGCTTGAATTCTATATTCAATTATTTAAGAACTTGGGCCCTCAAATCACCGTTGAATGGATCTATAAACTCGAATTTACTTGCTTGATTTAGAATGAAATGAACAAAATAAAAGTGCAATAAGAATGACATAGAGAATTTGTAGTGGTTCACTCTGTTAATTAAGAGCTACGTCCACTGTAATTTACTATGATTTCTGAGTATAAATTACAAGAAGTGTGAGGGCAAATTGGCAGAGTTTTAGTATACGATTTTTGTGTGTCATACATCAAAGTAGTCTTCCTCTTATATAGAAGATGAGAAAGGATAGTGGCTCTCAACCGTCTGACGGAGTGGGATAGAGCATCATAAGTAACTACAATAGTGGGACACGTATCGATCGGTGATAGGCTGCAAAAATCACGCCTCGCCCACGATTCGGTTCATGACTAGACGTGCTGTAACCGTCTATTCGTGCAGATAACTGTCATTTCGAGACGATCAATCCAGTCGAATGAAGACATGGAAACGAGTGTGAACTATGCTCAATAAGAGCACAGCGACTCAAACCATGAAAGGCAATCGAATCAAGCGAACAATGTAAACTGTCAATTCGATTGGGCTTCAATGAGTAGATTTTAGTCGATCTATTCGTTTAGTATCAGCGTTGGGCCACACGGGCCTGTTAGCAATTTGGGCCTCACTAAATTGCACCCTAACAGATAGCCCCCCACTCCTTAGTCGATGTAATGGACTACAGGAGTGAATGAAGATCAGGCCCAAATTCGATGGCACGTGACTTGACTGATATCTTACATCTATAGCTGAATCATTACCTTCCCTTAGGAAATCGTGATACTTAATTACCCACAACACGTGTCATCAACCAATTGGCAGCTCCTAAAAACTGCTGCAACGCTGATGCATGAGTCTGATTTGAAAGAACACCACCTCGGTTTGAGCAGGAACTCAAAAAGACGCGAAACCCTAGCCCTTAGATCAGATAGCTCTGAATCAATTTCAACTATCGATCTGGCACCCTCAGGTGGTATATAACTCGCGCTTTTCTCTCACCTCTTTCATTTCATCTCTCTCTTCGAACTCAAGGCAATTTTCCTCTAGTTTCTCTCAATTTCTCTAGGATGTTCAGGCAAGATTTTCTTTTCTCTCCTAATTTTCTTGCAATTTTCTTTCTGAAATCTTGTTTTTCTTCCAATTTCAAGCATTTTGATACCAAACACGTTTCATTTCCTAAGAAAATTAGTGACTTTTTGACTTGTTTAGCTGTTGCGACCCTAGAATACTCAGGAATAGTTGAAGCCTTCCAAGTTTTAGGATTCTTCAGCTTTTTGATCTTTGAATCCCTAGTTTTCCTTTAGTAGTCTTGTTTCTGCAAAAATGTCGAAGGCAATTATCATTAATTCGAGCTCCAACAATGGCGAAGACCCCTGGTCGAGTAGCAACAAAAGGGAAGTCGATGAAATGATTCGTCAACAAACCATGATCGAATCACGCACGTGGATGACTGGAACCGAGAGTAGTGGAGAGGCGACGAGCCAAAGAGTAGAACGAAACTAGCCAGCTGATCCCTCAACAAGGATCGGTAATATCAAATAGCTCGAAAGGAGGAAGTATATTTCTCCAACCAAAGGATTATCATTTTTCACCAAGAATCCAGAGTCTGTTCTGACAGAGGGGGACTTGTTGACAGTAAGATCGAAGTATGGAATGCCAACCTCGGTTGAAGTATTATTACCTTATCCGGGGGAGCGTGTGGATACACAAAATGACAACTGGTTTTGTGCGTACACAAAATGGTTCGAACTTGGACTTCGACTGCCAATTTTAGAATTCATGATTGAGATCATTAGGTATTTTTACATTTCCATGACTCAACTCATGTCGAATGGGGTTCGATTACTTATAGCCCTTATGGTCTTGATAGATGAAGTTGGAATTGATTTTGATATATTCGACTTCCTCAGGTGCTATTACCTTAAGCCGAAGAGTAAAAATTTGGGCCGTTTCTATTTTGTATATAGGCAGTCGAAGCAACTCATAACAGAGTTTGTAAACACTGATAGCCATTAGGAGGAGCGATACTTTTTCATGTCGATTAACCGCAACTCCTTTGAACTAACCACTCAATTTCCTTTTCCATTCACTTTTGATCATATTGGTAAGTATCATTACTTCTTATATTTTGAGCAGTAATTCCATCTAATAAACAATCTCTTTCCTTGCAGATTATAAATTGAATCACCCGCTCCAATCGATGAAAGGTTCCAGGTGCGGTTGGAAGCATTACTAACTTTAAACAGATGGACTTGGGCAAAGATCTCACAACCCGATCGACTCCAAAGGTCTTCGATTTGGAAACGATTTAAAGAAATCCCCACAGGTATTCCTATTTGATTTTTGAAATAAGTCGATTAGGTCTTTGTATGCCATGGTGCACTTCAGCGGCTGTATGGCCTATCAAAGTATATTACACCACTATCTGATGAGGACATTCATCTCAGAGAAGCCGCATTGTCAACCATGAAGGTAACACTGCTCTTAATAGAAGAGATGTGAAAGAAGAGGCATACGGACAAAGCCATAAAGAAAAAAAGAAGCGAAAAGGGCGAACCATCAGTACAAGAAGTTACTCTTCCAGCCACTTCATCAAATCTTCCTCCACCTCCCCCTTTCGACATACAGCCTCCACCATCTAAGAAAAGAAAGGGCATTGGAACTTCAACTTCAACTAGAGACACAGAATAGAGTGTTCCCGAGAAGACCCTTGATGTCTTAATAGATGTAAGCATCATGCAAGACAAGGAGGCGGCAACAAGAGCAGCCATAAACTTTTACTTCGACAAAGACGAGGAGCTTCTTAGTGGGACAGGTAAATCTCAAGCATGTTAATCTTTTTGGCTTCTATAGCATCGCACCTACTGAGATTCCATCATGTAGGGTCTTCTACTTCATAATCTATTCGCAAACAAAGCTACTCACAAATATGAGCAAGAGGTACTTAGATGTAAAAAGCTTGAAGAAGAGCTGAAGAAAATGGAAGTTGAGGGGGACAACAAACAGGAGGAGCTTAATGATGTGGCTGATGCATTGAACAAGTCAAACTAGAAGGTACTGAGCTTGTCTAGTAGCCTTCATCTTTCCGACGAAAAAGTTGACGGCCTGAAGAATACTTTGACTGCGAGAGACAAGGATATCGAAGACATCAAGGAGCAGCTACTGAAGGTCTATGGCACTTCTTCCTTCAAGGTGTGACTCAAGGCCTTGTTGGATTCAAGTTGGGCCAACTTAGCATCGAAACAATACACGAAGAGATCAAGGATTTACAAGAACTACTGTCTCAAGATGACTCGTATGTTCATGGCAAATCCGCCAGTCAAGATGTCCTTGTCGAGCCCCCTGCTCCCGAGTCCGATGCTGTAATGATTCCAACTGGTGATGCCACTAAGCCTCCAACCATCGAGCCAACTGAGGGTGAAAATGTTCAACTTGCGGATGGAGGAAATTCGTGAAAGATTCTTGTTGTTTTTTTTAATATTTAAACTGCTATTTTTGCTTGGTTTGTATCAACGTTTTATTCTAAAAAATTGGAAGTTCAAATTGAAATTCAACTTTTGAATTCAGCATTAGATTAGCAACGCTTTTATATCATATGCACTGATTAATCTTAGTTAATTGAAAAGCAATTAGACCACCAAAGCGATAAATGGAAGTATTCAATCCAAAAGAATAATGTTATGATATAATTCTTTTAAAATAGATCGAACTAGCCTTGAGTCAAGAAAAACTTAGACCAAGAGATCGAATTATATAGGTTGATTTTCTTGGTCTTATGAACCTTGATTACTGAATAGTAAAAACATTTTGGATCGAATTTGTTGAATTTAAACGATAATTATGGTAGCACGAGTCATACTAATTGAACTCATCGAGTCCAAAATTTGGTCCTAAATGGCTGGATGAGATCGGTTGAATTCAAAATTGAGCCAAAAAGATGGCAAAATGAGTCTGGATCGAGTACGTCGAATCCAAAAACTTAAAAATGGCATGCTTGAATTTACGGATCGAGCTAGTCGGATCCGTAGTTGGGGGCCATGAAGATGGCAAGACATAAACAATTTTAAATTCTAATTGAAAGTAAATAAAAGTGATAACACAGAATAAAGTTTAATTTGGATTGCTGTTACCAATTTTATAGATTTATTATTGGCGCGCCACGGTAATTGCACCTATCAAAGCGGCTAAAAGAATTATCGAGATGAATTCAAATGGAAGAAAAAAATCTGTAACCGTATGGATCGAGCTAGTTGGATCCACAGTTGGGGCCATGAATATGGCAAGATTAACTGTATGGATCGAGCTGGTCGGATCCACAGTTGGGGCCATGAATATGGCAATTCAAGAGCTTAGATCGAGCTAGTCGAGTCCAAAATGCCATGAAAATGGCGAATGGAGCTCAGATCGAGCTTGCCGAGTCTGAGGTTAAGCCATGAAGATGGCTATTTGAGTTCAGACTGAGGTGGTCGGATCTGCAGATGACCCATGAAGATGGCAATTTGAGTTTGGATCAAGCTGGTCAAGTCTGGATGAGCCATGATGATCACGATTTGAGTTCAGATCGAATTGGTTGAGTCCGAAGCTAAATTATAAATCATTGTCGCATTCCTTGAGGAAGGAATTTGTCAATATATCAAGGAAATAAAATTTGAATTAATAAAGCGACTGCACTCGTTTATATCATTTACGAGCTGCCTACGTACCCCAAGTTTGGGGATCAAGCCAAATGTAGTTTAATTACACAAAGCAAAACGAATACTACATATAGTACTTCCTCAAATGATTCTCATTCCAGCTCTTGGTAATGAGGGATCCATCAAGCTTTTCCAACTTGTATACTCCGTCACGAATGACTGTCTTTATTCGATAAGGTCCCACCTAATTTGCTGCCAATTTTCCAATGTTAGCTTTTCTTGTATTTTGAAAGACTTTTTTGAGCACAAGATCTCCTTCCTGGAATTTTTTGACCTTGACCTTCTGGTTGTAGTATCTGGTGGCAGCCTATTGGTACCGACCTAAGCGATAGAAAGCTTTGTCCCTTTTCTCCTCTATCAAATCCAGTGCATCCTGCATCATCTCATCGTTTCCTACCTCGTTTAGAAGAGAGTAATCGACTCGAAGATCTTGAGCAACAATTTCTGTAGGAACAACAACTTCTATTCCATATACGAGCAAAAATGGGGATTCACCGGTAGCCCTTCTTAGAGTCATTCGGTAGGCCCAAAGCATCATCAGTAGTTCCTCGACCCAACGCCCTTTTCTTGCCTTAAGTTTCTTCTTTAGATTCTTCATGATTTTCTTATTCATTGCTTCTGCCTGGCCGTTTCCTTGCGGGTACCTTGGTGTTGAGAAGCTTAAAACAATATCCCAATCGCAACAAAACTTCTTGAAGGACGAGGAGATGAATTAGGAGCCGTTGTCTGTGACGATCTCCCTCAAAACTCCAAACCGACAAATGATATTTCTCCAAATGAAACTTTCTACATCTTGCTCTTTAACGTCTACAAATGCTTTAGCTTTGACCCATTTGAAGAAATAATCGGTGAGGACAAGCAAATACTTGACCTGTCCAGGAGCTGGTGGGAACAGTCCGACCACGTCCATCGAGTACTTCATGAAAGGATATGGTGAGCTGACGGAGGAGAGTTCTTCCACCGGTTGGTGCATGACGGGAGCATGCCTTTGGCAACTATCACATTTACGAGCAAAGCTTTCGCAATCGCTCTGCATTGTTGGCCAAAAGAATCTTTGCCTCTTAACCTTGTTGCACAATGATCTGCCACCTAAATGATTCCCACACAATCCCTCATGAACTTCTTAAATGACTTTCTCGATCTCGTCATCCTCAAGGCATCGGATATAAGGTCCCGTGAAGGAATGCCTGTAGAGTTTTCCATCGATCAGGCAGTATCTCGCGGTTTGTACTCTGATCTTTCTCACAGCCTGCTTGTCCTCCGGGAGCCAGCCATCACTGATGTACCTTTTTAGTTCTTGGCATGCTGATTCACATTGCTCGTTCCATTTGAACTTCGTGTTCTTTTTAAGTAGCTAGAAAAAAGGAAGACACTTGTCAGAACTTCTGGCAATAAATCGACTTAGTGTAGCTACTTGACCAGTTAGCTTTTGAATTTCTCATTTGGTTCTTGGTGAAGGCATCAATTGAAAGGCTTTAATTTGATCAGGATTTGCCTCGATTCCGTGCTTCATGATGAGATAACCTAAGAATATGCCGCTCGCCACCCCAAAAGTGCACTTCTCGAGATTCAACTTCATGCCATATTTCTAGAGAACGTTGAAGCATTCTTGTAGATGCTGCACGTGGAGACGAGCCTGCAAAGACTTAACCAACATGCCATCAATGTAAACCTCCATATTCTTACCAATCTATTGCTCAAACATCATATTGACAAGTCGTTGGTAAGTTGCTTCCACGTTCTTCAATCCAAAGGGCATGACCTTGAAGCAAAAGATCCCTTGCTCTATTATAAAAGCCGTCTTCTCTTGGTCTTCAAGATGCAAAAGGACTTGGTTGTAGCCAGAGAATGCATCGAGGAAACTTAGAATATCATTTCCAACTGTTGCGTCAACAAGTTAATCGATATGTGGCAACAGATAGCTGTCTTTTTAGCAAGCTTTGTTTAGGGCGGTGAAATCAATGCACATGCGCCACTTCCCATTCTTTTTCCTTACAATTACCACGCTGGCGAGCTAATCAGGATACTGGATGGGGCGTATAAAGCCTACTTTAAGCAATCTCCTAACTTCATCTTTGGCGACGTTGTTTCATTCGATTCCATGTTTCCTCCTCTTCTGCCGACTAGTTTGTGGTCTGGATCGACGTTTAGTCGATGTGCAATTATGCTCGGGTCGATTCTAGGCACATCTACGTGGGACCATGAAAAACAATCAACATTAGCTTGAAAAAAATCAATTATTTGGGACTTGATACTCTCATTGAGTTGCGATCCGATCTTCACTGTACGCCTTTTATCCTCTGCGTCAATCTGGACTTCGTCTAATTGCTCGAGAACTGATTCAATATAGCTTTGGTGGTTCATCGTGTTCTACTGTATGGCTTGTAATTGCTATAAAGCTTTTTTCTACTTCATAGCCATGACATAGCAGCTCCTAGCTACCTCCTGACTTCCTCGAATCTCCTGAATGCCTCGCTTTGTTAGAAACCTGATCGTTTAGTGGTACGTTGAAGGTACCGCCTTCATGGAGTGTATCCAAGGCTGCCTTAAAATGATGTCATACCCCAAAGGGCAATCCATGACTAGGAAGCTGGTAAGCTTATTCTCCCCCCTGCATACACCGAAAGCTTGACTCTTCCAATGGCTATTGCCGCCTTACCATTGAAACCTACTAATGACGTTGAGGATTTCTCAATTTCCTCCTCGTCGATTTCCATCTCTTTCAGTGTTGAGAGGAACAAGATGTTGGCTGAGCTTCCATTGTCAACTAGTATTCTGCTAATCTCACAATTCGTAATGTTGAGTTTAATAACAAGCGCATTGTCATGCAGGGCATCGAGCCCAAATGCCTCGTCGCTGGGAAACGAAATTACATGCTTGCAGTGTTCGTTGTGAATCGAACTGACAGTCTCTTGATTAGCTTTCCTCTAACACGCCTTCATTTGGTTCATCGAATCACCGTTGAAAACCGAGCCTCCACAAATGGCTCTAATTATCTTCCTAATTGGTGGTGGTGATGGTGTCTTCTCACGGGCTTGGTGGTCTCTCCGTACTCCTCGCTCTTTGTCGAGCCCGTACGTCTTCCTTCCCCATTCCGAGAGGTACTCTCTCAAGTGTCCTTTCTTGAGTAGCTCTACTATCTCGGATCGCAAGGCTTTGCAGTCGATCATCAAGTGCCCTATATCTTGAAGAAACTTGCAATATTTAGATTGATCGTGAGAACGGCTTGGTGCCATTTTTCTTGGCCATCGGACGTAATCTTTCCCTTCTAGCTGGGCAAATAGCTCGAATGGCGATATGCTGAGGGCATATTTTGGTGGCGACAATAGTCTGTTAGACATATATGCCCTAAGGAGTAAAAATGTAATAAGTTTTTGGAGACATTTTTATCAATAAAGAATTTATTTATTGTTCATATACCAAATCTTGTCCTCTTTACATTCATATTTGTTGAATGTATGTTAAGCAAACAATAGTCTAAGATTATCGGTCTAAACCTTAAGAATTGGGCATATGATTGACAGATTATGTGGAAGACACGATTCTCAATGTGATGGCCTAAATCATAAGATCCACAATCGAGGGAATAAAGTTGGGCGCTTTATTCATGTAAAGATTGTTATGTTGTCTATATCCCAATTGGAAGATAGTTTGTCTTGGCTATCGGAGGTAGACTCTATGAAAAGAAACATTGGCACGCTATCATAGGTGACAATGTGTTGGATCAGGACATAAAGTGAATTGATTTAGATTAATAATTCTGCCTCGCAAATCAATTCACTTTAGACAATCATTTGTATTGTATCTTAATCCTGAGATAAATAGTGGGCTCGTTGTCTTGACTTGTGTCTTTTGATGTACCAACGGGTGACACCCATATCTTAATAGTGGTATGCATGCCGGTACGTTGGAGGCATGACTCTAGATAGCGTAGACATGTTATTCATAGATATGAAATCCATAGCTCCTCTTTAGGAGTAGTGATATCCTCTTATATGCGTTATCCTATAATTGGAAAAGTAGAGCGCTCAATCATTTGGATACATAGGTGTAACCGAATGGTATATTATCTTTGGATGGCAGGTTTTCTGATGGTGAGATAATGAAACTTAAGATAAAAATAATTAGGAAGGTAAGACAAAACTTGTTCTTAAGCCGATTAGGGATAATTATATGGGGATACAATACACTATGATATGTCATGAAGCCTTAGCTATACAGGCTTCGTAATTCTATGTAGTTCAAGAGTGTAGCTCCAAGCTTTTAGTGGAGTAGCGTTGGAGTTGATAATTATGAAATGTATATCTAGGACATTGGGTTTCATAATTATCGGGAGCTTGAACTATATAGGTCCATTTGGTCCCCTTTGGTAGCTCACAACATCCTGTAATGAAACGGCGTGCTTTTCCTATAATTATTGACTTATGTTAGATTTATTAGATTGGTTAAAATTTAGAAGAATCAGATAATTCATGTCTATTTATCGGTTGAATTAATTTTGTGATAAAATTAATTCAAGATAAACTTGTTGAATTATTAGGATCAGATAATTCTTGTCTGTTTATCGGATGATTTAATTTTGAATAAATTAAATCAAGATAAACTTGTAGAACTATTAGGAATTCATTTATTTTCTTAGAGATTATCTAGATAGAGTTGTTTTAATCAGATAACCTTTTTCCATAAATTTATGCATATAACATGTCAAACTTGTGTTTTGCAAAATATTCTGATATAAAAATTTTAAAATTTCGCTGCATACTATTTTTCCTACAATTGGTATCAGAGACATGGTTTTTACATAAATTTACGAGTTTGTGATCATACTATATGTATAAATTTTGTAATCTTAATCTCTTCTATGCTTGAATTTAATTTTATAGAGAGTTGGCAGTCTAGGTTTCTATATATTATATATATTGTCATGAATTATGTGGTGAATGTTCATTAATTAATTATGGTTGATTAAATAGTTATTTAATTATTTATTAATTAATTAATTTATATTGGTTATGGTTTCTTAGAGGTCAAAATGTGTATCTAAGTTTTTTCATGTAATTAGATGGCAGACTATCATCTTCATCTGGGAATTATTATTTATATTTAAATTTGCAAGGCTTTTGAAATTAAATAATTATTCGGAGAAGACAGATCTAGAAGGCGGATATAAAAGATTGATGATGGTGCTCCTAGGTATTTCCTGAGTCTCTAATTTTATGTTTTTGAATTGTTGAAAATAAAATTGATGAATTGCATTAAAAATTGTATTTTATGGAATGTGAGATTTCTACTCGGTCGACATGCCGAACCTCACAGTTCGGCAGGTCGATGGTCAGAGATCGGCAGGCCAGACGTGAGGTTTAGCAAGCCATCAGTAGGGCATAAATCAAGAGGCTCTAGCGGCAGGCCGAACCTTTAGCTCGGCAGGCTGATTTTTCATGAGTCGACAGGCTAATCTTTCTTATCAATAGGGCGATGGGTCGTAACCGGTAGGCCGATCACCCAGATCGGCTTGCCGACCGAGAGCTGAAAAATTTCCAGAAAAGGTGCAATTTTTCTAGTGCAGTTTTAATTTTATTTTTGGGACGATTCTGAGAGACATTAAATTTGGATATGACCAAAAATATGAAGTATTAGATTTGCATGGGATTGAAGACTTAAAGATGGACATTACATGATGAGAGATATAACCTGAGACTTCAAGGATGAAGAATCGATAATATGTTTCGATTATTCTCTTGTAATTTTTTTATTTCTATTCTCTAGTGTGGAACAATAATATTACGGTTATTATTACTTTGCTTGATTGCTTTGCTTGTTTGCATTATAATATGATTTGCCATGTATATTGATAACATGTCATATAGAATAGGGAGTGCCACTCATATTAAAATTATTCATGTATGTTCTTAAAATAAAACCTTGATTTCAAAAGATTGAGTGGGAGAAGGTTTTCGAATAGAAAACCTATGGCTTCCATCAATGGTCCATAGGCAAAACATGATGGTCTTGACCTCTAGGAAGGGATTTCTATCATGTATCAGATTGGATCTCTAAGAGGATAAGGTATTTTAGCATGATTTATGGTTGCACACCCGTAGGTGGTGATTATAAATCATGGATAAAATATTAAAACGATGGTTATACACTCACATTAATTTTATTAGTAACCTCCCCTAGGAGCTCTGTTAATAAAATTAATGGCCGAAGAAACGATTGTTAATATATGCTGGATCATATGGGTCCTAAATGGCATATATTAATCAGGAGTGGATCTGTGTTCCCGATTGAATTTGGCATGACTTCCCTAGGAGCTTGTTGAATTCTGAGTTGGGAATCATCGTTGTAAGGTTGTGATATTTTCAAGGTTTTGACACATAAACACATTTGTACTTTTTACATGATTGTGTTATCTTACTAAATTATTATTATAAGTTTGGTATATGATTCTTTATTATAGATTAAAAATATTTAAAAACGCTTTATCTTCGATACTTAACAAAAACCTATTAACTAGAGAGAATTATAATAATTGGAAACGAAACCTGGATATCGTCCTCTCCTTTGAGAAACTGAAATATGTACTGACAACCCCTTGTCCTCTCGAGCCTACGGGAAACTCAACTAATGAGTAATTCCAAGCGTATGATCGCTGGAAAGATGCTAATGATCAGGCCTGCTGCTATGTTATGGCTAGCATGAATAACGTGCTGCAGGCTCAACATCAGGATTATGAGACTGCGAAGTAGATCTTCGATTATCTTGAGGATATGTTTTGATGCCAAGCCCTAACAAGGCAACAAGGGGCGCTTCGAAAACTCCTTAACTGTAAGCAGAGACCAGAGACATCTGTAAGGGAGCACATGACGTTGGTCATGGGTTACCTCGCTGAGGCTCAAACCAATGGAGCCAACATCGATGCTGAAACTCAAATGACTATGGTCTTTGAGACTCTGTCAAAGGGATTTATTTCATTTAGAGCTACATTTAATTTAAGCAATAGACGAGATGTGACCTTGACGGAATTAATAAAACAATTACAAAAGTTCAAACTACTGATCAGGGAGTCTCCTGCGGGTGGAGAGGCCAACATGGTAGCTGCTTCTAGTTCCAATCACAACTCTAGGAATGGAAAGAAGCAACGGGCCAAAAACAGGAAGTCTTCTATTCCTACTAGCACCAAGAGCAAGAAGAAGAAGAAGGAGAACCTAAAGAAGCTTAAGTGCTTCTTCTGTGGGAAGGTTGGGCACATCAAGAAGCATTGCAATGACTTCCTTTATAAAGGAGGTAGGTGTTATTTTCTATATTTAGAAACTTGTTTAGTTGAGGAATCTAGTGACATTTGGGTCATAGATTCTGGTGCAACAAATCATGTTTATGTTTCTCTGCACGGGTTTAAAGAAACGAGAAGTCTGCTACATGAAGACTTCACGCTTCGAATGGACGATGGATCCTTGGTCTCAGTAGAAGCAGTGGAAGACGTCCATCTTTATTTTGATAATTATAGGAATTTATTTTTGCAAGATTGTTTTTATGTTCTCAAATTTAAAAGGAATTTAATTTCTATAACTTGTTTATTTAAAGACTCCTATTTGGTTTCTTTTAATGATAAAGTAGTGATTCGTAAAAACAAATCTTTTATCTGTTCTAGATGGATGCAAAATTATCTATATTTTATCAAACCTAAGATGGACTTATTGCTTAATGCTGAGATGAATGATAATAACTCTAAAAGACTTAAAATTTCTCACTCTAATAAGACTTATCTTTGGCATTTGCGCCTTGGTCATATTAACATGAATAGGATTCAAAGGTTGATAAGGGATGGACTTAAAGGTGGAATCTATATCTCAATGTAAATCTTGTTTAGATGGTAAAATGAATAGAAGACCATTCGGGTCAAAGGACAATAGGGCCGAAGGGGTTCTAGAACTTGTGCATAGTGATGTTTGCGGACCGATGAACATTCGGGCACGAGGAGGCTATGAGTACTTCATCACTTTTATTGATGATTACTCACAATATGGGTATGTGTACCTGATGCACCATAAAAGCAAAACTTTTGACAAGTTCTGGGAGTTTCGGGCTGAAGTGTAAAAGCAATTGGGTAGACCCATAAAGGCACTTCGATCCGATCAAGGAGGAGAATACTTTTCTGACGAGTTCTTAGGACACTTATTAGAGAATGAGATTTTATCCCATTTGACTGTGCTGGGCACTCTGTAGCAGAATGGCATAGCGGAGAGAAGGAATAGGACTTTATAATGAGTTATTCATCATTGCCTTCATCCTTTTGGGGATATGCACTACAAACCGCATGCTATCTTTTAAGCAATGTGCCTTTAAAATCGGTCCCTAAAACACCTCACGAGTTGTGGACGAGTAGGAAGACATCCTTAAACTATATTCGCATATGGAGATGTACGGCTCATGTCCTATTTAAGGATCCGAATAAGTTTGAAGCACGTTCAAAAGTTTGCGTGTTTATAGGATATCCAAAAGGGACTAAAGGGGGTAATTTCTATAACCCAAAGGAAAATAAAGTCGTGGTTTTAACTAATGCAACTTTCCTTGAGGAGACTTGCATGGATGACTTTAAACCTCAAAGCAAATTGGTGCTTGAGGAGTTAGGAGTGATCCGATCACTTCAGAGGTTCCGAATGAAACCGTTCCGATTAGTGTAGTAAAACCAAACAAACCTGAACAACAACTTAAGGGGCTTAGGCGTAGTAGGAGGATCAGACGTCAACCTAAGAGGTATATGTTCAATGGGGAGGTCTTTTTGGCTGAACCGGATGAACATGACAAAGATCCCTATACTTATGCAGAAGCTATGGAGGACGTTGATTCAAAACTCTGGACAGAGGCCATGAACATTAAGATCAAGTCTATAGACACTAATCAGGTCTAGGAGCTTGTGGATCTTCCTGAAGGGGTAAAGCCCATAGGGTGTAAGTGGATCTACAAGAGAAAAAGAGGAGTAGATAGAAAGGTCAAAACCTTTAAGGCTAGACTAGTAGCTAAGGCTTATACGCAAAGGGAAGGAATCGATTATGAGGAAACCTTTTCGCCTGTAGCCATGTTTAAGTCTATTCAGATTCTCTTGTCCATAACTACCGCTTTCGATTACAAGATTTGGTAGATGGATGTCAAGGCGGCTTTTCTAAATGGCTATCTTGATAAGTCCATTTATATGGCATAACTAGACGCGTTCAAGGTCAAGGGTCAAGAAGGTAAGGTTTGTAAGCTGCTAAAGTGAATTTATGGACTTAAGCAGGCTTCCTGTTATTGGAACATAAGATTTGATTAGGTACTCAAGACTTATGGGTTCTCACAAAATACAGATTAGCCATGTGTTTACAAACACGTTAATGATGGGAAGGTGGTTTTTCTACTACTCTATGTAGATGACATTCTGCTAATTGATAATGACATTAGGGCGTTGTCATCGGTCAAATTTTGGTTGACCAAGTAGTTTGACATGAAAGACTTGGGTGAGGCTAATTTTATTCTCGATATCCAGATCTTTTGGGATAAGAAGAACAAAATGATAGCATTGTCCTGGTCTGGCTACATAGATAAAATTTTCAGGAGATTTGCAATGTAGGATTCCAAGAAAGGTGGGCAACTATCTAGGTCTGGAATTACACTTTCTAAGAAAGACTCTCCAAAGTCTTATAAAGAAAGATAATACATGAAGAAGGTGCCATATGCTTTGGTAGTGGGTAGTCTCATGTATGCCTTGCTTTGCACACGACCAGATATTAGTAATGCGGTCAGGATTGTAAGTCGATTTCAGACGGACCTAGGACCGAGCCATTAGGTTGCAGTAAAGCATATTTTCAAGTACCTGAGAAGGACTCGAGGGTATATGCTTGTATATTCGGGCGAGAACTTGACTCCTCTCGGATATACTGACTCAGATTTTCAATCCTGTCTAGATTCTAGAAAATCGACTTCGGATTTTGTGTTTACTCTAGCGGTAGTGCCATCAGTTGGAGAAATGCCAAGCAAGATTGCACTTTGGATTCAACAATGCAGGTCGAGTATGTGGCAGCCAGTGATGCTTCTAAAGAAGCAGTGTGGCTCCGTAAGTTCCTTGGGGATCTTGAGGTAGTTCCTAGTATGAATAAGGCGGTATCACTTTATTGTGATAACAGTGCGGTGGTAGCTAATGCTAAGGAACCAAGATTTCATAAGAAAAGTAAGCATATTAATCGAAAGTATCATGTGATAAAGGACTTTGTTGAGGGCAGGCATGTCACAGTGTGCAAGATCGCATCAGAGGACAATTTATGTTATCCATTTACGTAGACACTTACTGGGAGAGTCTTCGAGAGGCATGTGGAAGCTATGGGGATGCGAGATTTGTCATATTTGCTCACTTAGTGTAAGTGGGAGATTGGGGGAATAAAGTTGGGCGCTTTATTCACGTAAAGATTGTTATGTTGTCTATATCCCAATTGGAAGATGGTTTGTCTTGGCCATCGGAGGTGGACTCTGTGAATAGAAACATTGGCACGTTGTCATAGGTGACAATGTGTTGGATCAGGACATAAAGTGAATTGATTTGGATTAATAATTCTGCTTCGGCAAATCGATCCACTTTAGACAATCATTTGTATTGTATCTTAATCTTGAGATGAATAGTGGGCCCGTTGTCTTCACTTGTGTCATTTGATGTACCAACAGGTGACACCCACATCTTAATAATTCTGCTTCGGCAAATCGATCCACTTTAGACAATCATTTGTATTGTATCTTAATCTTAAGATGAATAGTGGGCCCGTTGTCTTCACTTGTGTCATTTGATGTGCCAACAGGTGACACCCACATCTTAATAATGGTATGCATGCCGGTACGTTAGAGGCATGACTCTAGATAGCACAAACCTATTATTCATAGATATGGAATCCATAGCTCTTCTTTAGGAGTAGTGATATCCTCTTATATGCGTTATCCTGTAATTGGAAAAGTAGAGCGCTCAACCATTTGAATACATAGGTGTAATCGAATGGTATACTATCTTTGGATGGTAAGTTTTCTGATGGTGAGATAATGGAACTTAAGATAAAAATAATTGGGAAGGTAAGACAAAACTTGTTTTTAAGCCGATTATGGATAATCATATGGGGATACGATACACTATGATATGTCATGAAGACTTAGCTATACGGACTTCGTAAATCTATGTAGTTTGAGAGTGCAGCTCCAAGCTTTTAGTGGAGTAGCATTGGAGTTGATAATTATGAAATGTATATCTAGGACATTGGGTTTCATAATTATCGGGAGCTTGAACTATATAGGTCCATTTGGTCCCCTTTACTAGCTCACAAAATCCTGTAACAATACGGCGTGCTTTTCCTATAATTTGTGACTTATGTCAGATTTATTAGATTGGTTAAAATTTAGAAGAATCAGATAATTCATGTCTATTTATCTATTGAATTAATTTGTGATAAAATTAATTCAAGATAAACTTGTTAAATTATTGAGATTGGATAATTCTTGTTTGTTTATTAGATGGTTTAATTTTGAATAAATTAAATCAAGATAAACTTGTAGAGCTATTAGGAATTTATTTATTTTCCTAGAGATTATCTAGAAAAAGTTGTTTTAATCAGATAACCTTTCTATTGGGTTATTTGAATTAAAACTGAGACTTTATCCCATAGAATCTCGGGTGAAAATTAAAAGATTCATTGAGATTTTAATCGGCAGTTCGGCATGCCGATCCTTAAGTTCAGCCTGGTGATGGGGCCTGTTCGGCCTGCCGATCATCCTGATCGGCCTACCAATGAGCGAAGGATAAGATCATACATTTTTACATGGATCTTATCATATATTGATCCGAATTCGATTCTGATTCGAATTTTGAGACCTAATCTGATAAGGACTGACCCTGGACCCAACCTCTATAAATAGGGAGTAAGTCACATAAGTTTTTTAGATCAATTGAGAGATTAAGAGTAATACTCTGCTGATGAGAATTTGGAAACTCCCTGAGAGCTCTTGTTCACAAATCACGAACACTTGCCTTAGGTTCTCTCAATTGGTTGGAAGGAGAGCCACCTAGAGGAAGAGCTGTACGTGTGAGCCCACACTCACTCCAATCATGGATAGAGAATAGCAAAGAAGACCAGTTGGTTAAGGCTTTTCTAGAACGTTACTTCTCTTCACTGATTGCAGGAGCTTTTCGGCACACAAAGGTTAGTAAGATCTGGTTAATTTATGCATATAGCATGTCAAACTTGTGTTTTACAAAATACTTTGATATAAAAATTTAAAATTCTGCTGCGTATTATTTTTCCAATAATTGGTATCGGAGACATGGTTTTTACATAAATTTACGAGTTTGTGATCATACTATATGTATAAATTTTGTGATCTTAATCTCTCCTATGCTTGAATTTAATTTTATAGAGAGTTAGCACTCTAGGTTTCTAAATATTATATATGTTGTCATAAATTATGTGGTGAATGTTCATAAATTAGTTATGGTTGATTAAATGGTTATTTAATTATTTATTAATTAATTAATTTATACCGATTATGGTTCCTTAGAGGTTAGAATGTGTAGCTAAATTTTTTCATGTAATTAGATGGTGGACTATCATCTCAGTCTAGGAATTCTTATTTATATTTAAATTTGTAAGATTTTTGTAATCAAATAATTATTTGGAGAAGATGGATCTAGAATGCGGATATAAAAGATTAATGATGGTGCTCCTAGGTATTTCTTGAGTCTCTAATTTTATGTTTTTAAATTGTTGAAAATAAAATTGATGAATTGCATTAAAAATTGTATTTTTTGGAATGTGAGATTTCTGCTCGGTCGGCATGCCGAACCTCACAGTTCGGTAGGCTGATGGCCACAGATCGGCAGGCTAGACGTGAGGTTCGGCAGGTCATCAACGGGGCAGAAATCAAGAGGCTCTGGTGGCAGGCTGAACCTTTAGTTTGGTAGGTAGATTTTTCATGAGTCGGTCGGCCAATCTTCTTGATCGGTAGGCCGATGGGTAGTGACTGGCAGGCTGATCACCCAGATCGACAGGCGATTACCTAGATCGGCTTGCCGACCGAGAGCTAAAAAATTTTCAATAAAGGTGTAATTTTTCCAATGCAGTTTTAATTTTATTTTTTGGACAATTTTAAGAGACATTAAATTTGGATATAACCGGAAATATGAAGTATTCAATTTATATAGGATTGAAGACTTAAAGATAGACATTATATGATGAGAGACACAACCTGAGAATTCAAGGATGAAGAATCGATAATATGTTTCGATTATTTTCTTGTAATTTTTTTATTTCTATTCTCTAGGGTGGAATCATAATATTACGGTTATTATTACTTTCCTTGTAGCTTTGCTTGATTGCTTTGCTTGTCTGCATTATAATATAATTTGTCATGTATATTGATAACATGTCATATAGAATAGGGAGTGCCACTCATATTAAAATTATTCATGTATGTTCTTAAAATAAAACCTTGATTTCAAAAGATTGAGTGGGAAAAGGTTTTCGAAGAGAAGACCTAAGGCCTCCATCGTTAGTCCATAGGTAGAACATGATAGTCCTGACCACTAGGAAGGGATTTCTATCATATACCAGATTGGATCTCTAAGAGGATAAGGTATGTTAGCATGATTAATGGTTGCACACCCTTAGGTGGCGATTATAAATCCTGGATAAAATATTGAAACGATGGTTATACACTCACGTTAATTTTATTATTAACCTCCCCTAGGAGCTCTGTTAATAAAATTAATGGCCAAAGAAACGATTATTAATATATACTAGATCATACGGGTCCTTGATGGCATATATTAATCAGGAGAGGATTTGTGTTCCTGATTGAATTTGGCATGACTCCCCTAGGAGCTTGTTGAATTCTGAGTTGGGAATTATCGTTGTAAGGTTGTGATATTTTCAAGGTTTTGACACATAAACACATTTGTACTTTTTACATGATTGTGTTATCTTACTAAATTATTATTATATGTTTGCTTATGTTTGGTACATGATTCTTTATTGCAGATTAAAAATGTCTAAAAACACTTTATCTTTGACACTTAACAAAAACCTATTAACTGGAGAGAATTATAATGACTAGAAACGGAACCTAGATATCGTCCTCTCCTTTGAAAAATTGAAATATGCACTGATAACCCCTTGTCCTCCTGAACCTATGGAAAACTCAACTAATGAGCAATTCCAAGCACATGATCGCTGAAAAGATGCTAATGATCAGGCTCGCTGCTATGTTATGGCTAGCATGAATAACATGTTGTAGGCTCAACATCAGGATTATGAGACTGCGAAACAGATCATCGACAATCTTGAGGATATGTTTGGAGGCCAAGCCATAAAAAGGCAACAAGGGGCGCTTCGAAAACTCCTTAACTGTAAGCAGAGACCGGAGACATTTGTAAGGGAGCACATGATGTTGGTCATGGGTTACCTCGCTGAGGCTCAAACCAATGGAGCCAACATCGATGCTGAAACTCAGATGACTATGGTCTTTGAGACTCAGTCAAAGGAATTTATTCTTTTTATAGCTACATTTAATTTAAGCAATAGACGGGATATGACCTTGACGGAATTAATAAAACAGTTACAAGAGTTCGAACTATTGGAAAAAGAGTGCGCAGCTTATTTTAAAAATTTTATTTAATATCAAAGTAATTTCTAAAACACAAGTTTGACATCCTATATGTATAAATTAACCAGATCTTACTAACCTTTGTGTGCCGAAGAACCTTCGCAATCTGTGAAGAGAAATAACGTTCTAGAAGAGCCTCAACCAACTGGTCTCCCTTGCTATTCTCTATCCATGACTGGAGTGAGTGTGGGCTCACGCGTACAGCTCTTCCACCGGTGACTCTCTTTCCAACCAATCGAGAGAACCCAAAGCAAGTGTTCGTGATTTGTGAACAAAAGCTCTCAGGGAGTTTTTCAAATTCTCACTTAGCAAAGTATCACTCTTAATCTCTCAATTGATCTTCTTAGTAACTTGTGAGAATCACTCCCTATTTATAAAGGTTGGTCCAAGGGTCAGTCCTTATCAGATTAAGTCTCAAAACTCGGATCATAATCAAATTCGGATCAATATCTGATAAGACCTGTGTGAAAACGCGTGATCTTATCCTTCGTTGATCGGTAGGCCGAACCACCTGATCAGCAGGCCGAACAGGTCCCATCGGTCGGCCGAACATGCCCATCGGCAGGCCAAACTGCCGTATAAAAAATCTTGCAAATTTTTTATTTTCCACCCGAGATTCTATAAGATAAAGTTTCAGTTTTAATTCAAATAACCCAATAGAAAAGTTATTTGATCAAAACAACTTTATCTAGATAATCTCTAAGAAAATAAATTAATTCCTAATAATTCTATAAGTTTATCTTGATCTAATTATCCAAAATTAAATCAACCGATAAACAAACAAGAATTATCCGATCTCAATAATTCAACAAGTTTATCTTAAATTAATTTTATTACAAAATTAATTCAACCGATAGACAAACATAAATTATTTAATTCTTCCAAATTTAACCAATCTGATAAAGTCGACATAAGTCACTAATTATTGGAAAAGCACGTTGTGTCGTTATAGGATGTTGCAAGCTAGCAAAGGGGACCAAATGGACCCATATAGTTCAAGCTCTCGATAATTATAAAACCCAATATCCTAGATACACATTTCATAATTATCAACTCCAACGCTACTCCACTAAAAGCTTGGAGCTGCACTCTCGAACTACATAGAATTACGAAGCCCATATAGCCAAGTCTCTATGACATATCATAGTGTATCATATCCCCATATGATAATCCATAATCGGCTTAAGGACAAGTTCTGTCTTACCTTCTCGATTATTTTTATCTTAAGTTCCATCATCTCACCATTAGAAAACTTATCATCCAAAGACAGTATACGATTCGGTTACACCTATGTATCTAAATGGTTGAGCGCTCTAATTTTCAAATTGCAGGATAACGCATATAAAAGGATATCATTACTCCTAAAGAGGAGCTATGGATTCTATATCCATGAATAACAAGTCTACGCCATCAAGAGTCATGCCTCCAACGTACCAGCATGCATACCACTATTAAAATGTGGGTGTCACCCTTTGGCATATCAAAAGATACAAGTCAAGACAACAGACCCACTATTCATCTCAGGATTAAGAAACAACACAAATGATTGTCTAAAGTGAATCGATTTATCGAGACAGAATTATTAATCCAAATCAATTCACTTTATGTCCCAAACCAACACATCGTCACCTATAACAACGTGCCAATGTTTCTATTCACGAAGTCCATCTCCGATGGTCAAGACAAACCATCTCCCTAAAGGGATATAGACAACATAACAATCTTTGCATGAATAAAGCGCCCAACTTTATTTCCTTGATTGCGGATCGTATGATTTAGACCATCACCTTAAGAATCGTGTCTTTTGTATAATCCGTCCATCATATGCCCAATTCTTAAGGTTTAGACCGATAGTCTCAGACTATTTTTTGCTTAACATACATTCAACAAATATGAACGTAAAGAGGACAAGATTTGGTATATAAATAATGAATAAATTCTTTATTGATAAAAATGTCTCCAAAAACTTATTACATTTTTACCCCTTAGCATTAGCTACCACCGTACTGTTATCACAATACAATGATACCACCTTATCCATTCGAGGAACAACCTCAAGATCCCCAAGGAACTTGCGGAGCCATACTGCTTCTTTTGAAGCATCACTAACTGCCACATACTCAGCCTCTATCGTTGAATCCGAAGTGCAATCTTGCTTAGCACTTCTCCAATTAATGGCACCACTGCCCAAAGTAAACAGAAAACCCAAAGTCGATTTCCTAGAATCCAGACAGCATTGAAAATCTGAATCAATATATCCTAGAGGAGTCAGGTCCTCACCCGAATATATAAGCATATACCCTCGAGTCCTTCCCAGGTACTTGAAAATATGCTTTACCGCAACCCAATGGTTCGATCTTGGATCTACTTGAAATCGACTTACAATCCCGACCGCATAGCTAATATCCAGTCGTGTGCAAAGCATGGCATACATGAGACTACCCACTGCCGAATGTATTCTCTTTCTTCATAAGGCTTTGGAGAGTCTTTCTTAGAAAGAGTAATTCCAGACCTAGATGGTTGTCCACCTTTCTTGGAATCTTGCATTGCAAACCTCCTGAGAATTCTATCTATGTACCCAAAGCTATCATTTTATTCTTCCTATCCTAAAAGATCTGGATACCGAGAGCAAAATTAGCTTCACCTAAGTCCTTTATGTCAAACTGCTTGGTCAACCATAATTTGACTGATGACAATGCCTCAATGTCATTGCCAATTAGCAGAATGTCATCTATATAGAGCAGTAGAAAAACCACATTCTCAACCTTAACGTGTTTGTCAACACATGGTTCTTCCACATTTTGTGAGAACCCATAAGTCTTGATCACTTGATCAAATCATATGTTCCAAGAACGAGAAGCCTGCTTAAGTCCATAAATTGACTTCAGCAGCTTACAAACCTTACCGTCGTGACCCGTGACCTTGAACCCGTTTGGTTGTTCCATATAAATTGACTCATCAAGATAGCCATTCAAAAAAGCCATCTTCACATCCATCTACCAAATCTCGTAGTTGAGAGCAGCAACTATGGACAAGAGAATCTGGATGGACTTAAGCAAGGCTACAGGCGAAATGGTTTCCTCATAATTGATTCCTTCCTTTTGTGTATAACACTTAGCTACCAGTCTAGCCTTAAAGGTTTCGACCTTTCCATCCACTCCTCTTTTTCTCTTGTAGATCCACTTACACCTTATGGGTTTTATCCCTTTGGGAAGATCCACAAGCTCCTAGACCTGATTAGTCTCCATAGACTTCATCTCTGTGTTCATGGCCTCTGTCTAGAGTTTTGAATCAATATCCTCCATAGCTTTTGCGTAAGTATAAGGATCGTTGTCATGTTCATACGGTTCAGCCAAGAAGACCTCCCCATTGAACATATACCTCTCAGGTTGACGCCTGATCCTCCCACTACGTCGAAGCCTCTTAGGTTGTTGTTCAGATTTGTTTGGTTTTTCTACATTGATCGGAACGGTTTCGTTCAGAACCTCCGGAGTGATCAAATCACTCCTTAACTTCTCAAGCACCATTTTGCTTCGAGGTTTAAAGTCGTTCATGTAACTCTCGTTCATGTAACTCTCCTCAAGGAAAGTTGCATTAGTTGAAACCACGACTTTATTTTCCTTTGGGTTATAAAAATAGCCCCCTTTAGTCCCTTTTGGATATCCTATAAACATGCAAACTTCCGAACGTGCTTCCAACTTATTCGAATCCTTAAACAGGACATGAACCGGACATCCCCATATGCGAATATGGTCTAAGGATGTCTTCCTACTCATCCACAACTCGTGAGGAGTTTTAGGGACCGATTTTGAAGGTACGTTGTTCAAAAGATAACATGCGGTTTGTAGTACATATCCCCAAAAGGATAAAGGCAATGATGAATAACTCATTATGGACCTAATCATGTCCAACAAAGTCCTATTTCTTCTCTACACTATGTCATTCTGCTGCGGAGTGTCTAGCGCAGTCAAATAGGATAACTCTAATAAGTGTTCCAAGAACTCATCAGAAAGGTATTCCCCACCTCGATCTAATCGAAGTGTCTTTATGGGTCTACCCAATTGCTTTTCCACTTCAGCCCGAAACAACCTGAACTTGTCAAAAGTTTCAGTTTTGTGGTGCATCAGTTACACATACATATATCATGAGTAATCGTCAATAAAAGTGATGAAGTACTCACACCATCCTTGTGCCCGGATGTTCATGGGTCTGTAAACATCACTATGCACAAGTTTTAGAACCCCTTCGGCCCTATTGCCCTTAGACCCGAATGGTCTTTTGGTCATTTTACCCTCCAAACAATATTCACATTGAGGTATAGATTCCACCTTTAAGTGACTTAAAGGTCCATCCCTTACCAACCTTTGAATCATATTCAGGTTAATATGACCAAGGCGCAAATGCCAAAGATAAGTCTTATTAGAATGAGAAGTTTTAAGTCTTTTAGAGGTATTATCATTCATCTCAGCATTAAGCAATAAGTCCATCTTAGGTTTGATAAAATATAGATTATTTTGCATCCATCCAGAACAGATAAAAGATTTGTTTTTACGAATCACCACTTTATCATTAAAAGAAACCAAGTAGGAGTCTTTAAATAAACAAACTACAGAAATTAAATTCCTTTTAAATTTAGGAACATAAAAACAATCTTGCAAAAATAAATTCCTATAATTATCAAAGTAAAGATGGATGTCTCCCACTGCTTCCGCTGAGACCAAGGATCCATAGCCCATCTGAAGTGTGAAGTCTTCATGCAGCAGACATCTCGTTTCTTTGAATCCCTGTAGAGAAACACAAACATGATTAGTTGCACCGGAATCTATGACCCATATGTCACTAGATTTCTTAACCAAACAAGTTTCTAAATACAGAAGATCACACCTACCTTCTTTGGAAAAGAAATCCTTGCAATGCTTCTTGATATGCCCAACCTTCCCACAGAAGAAGCGCTTAAACTTCTTTGGGTTCTTCTTCTTCTTCTTCTTGCTCTTGGTAGTAGCAGGAATAGAAGATTTCCTGTTCTTGGCCCGTTGCTTCTCTCTATTCCTAGAGTTAGGATTGGAACTAGAAGCAGCCACTATATTGGCCTAACCACCCGTAGGAAACTCCCTGATCAACAGTACGAACTCTTGTAAATGTTTCATCAATTCTATCAAGGTCATATCCCGTCTATTGCTTAAATTAAAAGTAGCTCTAAACAGAATAAATTCCTTAGACAGAGTCTCAAAGACCATAGTCATCTGAGTTTCAGCATCGATGTCTGCTTTATTGGTTTGAGCCTAAGCGAGGCAACCCATGACCAACATCATGTGCTCTTTTACAGATGTCCCCGGCCTTTGTCTACAGTTTAAGAGTTTCCGAAGCACCCCTTGTCGTTTTGTTATGGCTTGGCCTCCAAACATATCCTCAAGATTATCCAAGATCTGCTTTATAGTCTCATAATCCTGATGTTGAGCCTGCAGTACGTTATTCATGCTAACCATAACATAGCAGCGGGCCTGATCATTAGCATCTTTCCAGTGATCATACGCTTAGAATTGCTCATTACTTGAGTCTCCCGTAGGCTCAGGAGGACAAGTGGTTGTCAGTACATATTTCAGTTTCTCAAAGGACAGTACGATATCTAGGTTTTGTTTCCAATCATTATAGTTCTCACCAGTTAATAGGTTTTTGTCAAGTATCGATGATAAAGCGTTTTTAGACATTTTTAATCTACAATAAAGAATCATATACCAAATATAAGCAAACATATAATAATAATTTAGTAAGATAACACAATCATGTAAAAATCATACAAATATGTTTATGTGTCAAAACCTTGAAAATATCACAATCTTACAACGATAATTCCTAACTCAGGATTCAACAAGCTCCTAGGGGAGTCATGCTAAATTCAATCAGGAAAATGGATCCCCTCTTGCTTAATATATGCTATCTAGGACCCGTATGATCCAACATATATTAATAATCATTTCTTGGGCCATTAATTTTATTAACAAAGCTCCTAGGGGAGGTTAATAATAAAATTAACGTGAGTGTATAACCATCGTTTCAATATTTTATTCATGGTTTATAATCACCACCTAGGGGTGTGCAACCATAAATCATGCTAAAATATCTTATCCTTTCAGAGATCCAATCTAGTACATGATAGAAATCCCTTCCTAGGGGTCGGGACCACTATGTTCTACCTATGGACCAACGATGGAGGCCTTAGGTTCTCTTTTTGAAAACCTTCTCCCACTCAATCTTTTGAAATCAACGTTTTATTTTAAGATCATGAATGAACAATTTTAATATGAGTGGCACTTCCTATTCTATATGACATGTCATCAATATACATGGCAAATCATATTGTAATGCAGACAAGCAAAGATACAAGCAAAATAATATATAATCGTAATATTGTGGCTCCATCCTAGAGAATAGAAAAAAACTAAGATCACAAGAGAATAATTGTGAGATATTATCGATTCTTTATCTTTGAATCCTCAAGCTGTATCCTCCTTCATGTAATTCCATCTTCAAGTCTTTAATCCCATATGAATCGAATACTTCATATTTCCAGTCATATCCAAATTTAATGCTTCTCAAAATTGTCCCAAAAATAAAATTAAAACTGCACTGAAAAAACTGCACGTTTTCTGAAAATTTTTCAGCTCTCGGTCGGCAGGCCGATCACCTAGATCAGCCTATCGGTCATGCTTCATTGGCCTACCGATCAGGAGGATCGGCCTACCGACCCATGAAATTTTGGCCTGTCGGCAGAGCCGCCTGATTTCTGCCCCACTAACGGCCTGCCGAACCACACGTCTGGCTGGCTAGTCTATGACCTTCAGCCTGTCGAACTGTAAGGTTCGGCATGCCGACCGAGCAAAAATCTCCATTCCAGAAAATACAATTTTTAATGCAATTTATCAATTTTATTTTCAACAATTCAAAAACATAAAATTAAAGACTCAGGAAATACCTAGAAGCATCATCATCAATCTTCTAGATCCGTATTCTCTGAATAATAATTTAATTACAAAATTCTTACAAATTTAAAACTAAATAATAATTCCTATATGGAGATGATAGTCCACCATCTAATTACATAAAAAAAAAACTTAGATAAACATTCTAACCTCTAAGGAACCATAACCGGTATAAATTAATTAATTAATAAATAATTAAATAACGATTTAATCAACCATAATTAATTAATAAACATTCACCACATAATCCATGACAACATATATAATATATAGAAACCAAGAGTGCCAACTCTATATTAAATTAAATTCAAGCATAGGAGAGATTAAGATCACAAAATTTGAACAAATAACATGATCACAAACTCGTAAATTTATGTAAAAACCAAATCTCTGATACCAATTGTTGGAAAAAGAGTGCGCAGTAGAATTTTAAATTTTTTTTTTAATATTAGAGCAATTTCCAAAACACAAGTTTGACATGCTATATATATAAATTAACCAGATTTTACTAACCTTTGTGTGCCGAAGAACCTCCGCAATTTGTGAAGAGAAATAACGTTCTAGAAGAGCCTCAACCAACTAGTTTTCTTTGCTATTCTCTATCCATGACTGGAGTGAGTGTGGGCTAACACGTATAGCTTTTCCATCGGTGACTCTCCTTCCAACCAATCGAGAGAACCCAAAGCAAGTGTTCGTGATTTGTGAACAAAAGCTCTCAGGGAGTTTTTCAAATTCTCACTTAGCAGAGTATCACTCTTAATCTCTCAATTGATCTTCTTAGTAACTTGTGAGAATCACTCCCTATTTATAGAGGTTGGTCCTAGGGTCAGTCCTTATCAGATTAAGTCTCAAAACTCGGATCAGAATCAAATTCGGATCAATATCTGATAAGATCTGCGTGAAAACACGTGATCTTATCCTTCACTCATCGACAGGCCAAACCACCTGATCGGTAGGCCGAATAGGTCCCATCAGCCAACCGAACACGTCCATCAGCAGGCCGAACTGCCAAATAAAAAATCTTGCAAATTTTTTTATTTTTCACCCGAGATTCTATAAGATAAAGTCTCAGTTTTAATTCAAATAACCCAATAGAGAAGTTATCTGATCAAAACAACTTTATCTAGATAATCTCTAAGAAAATAAATTAATTCCCAATAATTCTATAAGTTTATCTTGACCTAATTTATCCAAAATTAAATCAACCGATAAACAAACAAGAATTATCCGATCCTAATAATTCAACAAGTTTATCTTGAATTAATTTTATTACAAAATTAATTCAATCGATAAACAGACATGAATTATTTAATTCTTCCAAATTTAACCAATATGATAAATCTGACATAAGTCACCAATTATTGGAAAAGCACACCGTGTCATTACAGGATGTTGTGAGCTAGCAAAGGGGACCAAATGGACCTATATAGCTCAAGTTCCCGATAATTATGAAACCCAATATCCCAGATATACATTTCATACTTATCAACTCCAACGCTACTCCACTAAAAGCTTGGAGCTACACACTCAAACTACATAGAATTACGAAGCCCGTATAGCCAAGTCTCTATGACATATCATAGTGTATCGTATCCCCATAATCGGCTTAAGGACAAGTTCGGTCTTACCTTCCCGATTATTATTATCTTACGTTCCATCATCTCACCATTAGAAAACTTACCATCCAAAGACAATATACCTTTCAGTTACACCTATGTATCCAAATGGTTGAGCGCTCTAGTTTTCAAATTACAGGATAACGCATATAACAGGATATCATTACTCCTAAATAGGAGCTATGGATTTCATATCTATGAATAACAAGTCTACGCCATCAAGAGTCATGCCTCCAACGTACCGGCATGCAAACCACTATTAAGATGTGGGTGTCACCCTTTGGTATATGAAAAGACACAAGTCAAGACAACGGGCCCACTATTCATCTCAGGATTAAGATACAACACAAATGATTGTCTAAAGTGAATCGATTTGCCAAGACAAAATTATTAATACAAATCAATTCACTTTATGTCCTGATCCAACACATCATCACCTATGACAACGTGCCAATGTTTCTATTCACGGAGTCCATCTCCGATAGTCAAGACAAACCGTCTCCCTAAAGGGATATAGACAATATAACAATCTTTGTATGAATAAAGCGCCCAACTTTATTCCCTCGATTGCGGATCGTATGATTTAGACCATCACCTTAATAATCGTGTCTTTCGTATAATCCATCTATCATATGCCCAATTCTTAAGGTTTAGACTGACAGTCTTAGACTATTGTTTAGTCAACATACATTTAACAAATATGAACGTAAAGAAGACAAGATTTGGTATATAAATAATGAATAAATTCTTTATTGATAAAAATGTCTCCAAAAACTTATTACATTTTTACTCCTTAGGGCATACATGTCTAACACGAATTGCTGATTAAGGAGTCTCCTGCGAGTGGAGAGGCCGACATGGTAGCTGCTTTTGGTTCCAATCACAACTCTAGGAATGAAAAGAAGCAACGGGCCAAGAACGGGAAGTCTTTTATTCCTACTAACACCAAGAGCAAGAAGAAGAAGAAGGAGAACTTGAAGAAGCTTAAGTGCTTCTTCTGTGGGAAGGTTGGGCACAACAAAAAGCATTGCAAGGACTTCATTTCCAAAGGAGGTAGGTGTGATCTTCTGTACTTAGAAACTTGTTTAGTTGAGGAATCCAGTGATATTTAGGTAATAGATTCTTGTGCAACTAAACATGTTTGTATTTCTTTGTAGGGGTTCAAAGAAATGAGAAGTCTGCTATATGAAGACTTCACGCTTCGGTGGGCGATAGATCCTTGGTCTCAGCAGAAGCAGTGGGAGACGTCTATCTTTATCTTGATAGTTATAGAAATTTATTTTTGCAGGATTGTTTTTATGTTCCTAAATTTAAAAGGAATTTAATTTTTGTAGCTTCTTTAGTAAAGACTCCTATTTCGTTTCTTTTAATGATAAAGTGGTGATTCGTAAAAATAAATCTTTTATCTGTTCTAGATGGATGCAAAATAATCTATATTTTATCAAACCTAAGATGGACTTCTTGCTCAATGTTGAGATGAATGATAATAACTCTAAAAGACTTAAAAATTCTCACTCTAATAAGACTTATCTTTAGCATTTGTGCCTTGGTCATATTAACCTGAATAAGATTCAATGGTTGATAAGGGATGGACCTTTAAGTCACTTAGAAGTAGAATCTATACCTCAATGTGAATCTTGTTTAGAGGGTAAAATGACCAAAAGACCATTCGGGTCTAAGGGCAATAGGGCCGAAGGGGTTCTAGAACTTGTGCATACTGATGTTTGTGGACCGATGAACATTCAGGCATGAGGAGGGTATGAGTACTTCATCACTTTTATTGACGATTACTCAAAATATGGGTATATGTACCTGATGCACCACCAAAGCGAAACTTTTGACAAGTTTAGGGAGTTTCAGGCTGAAGTTTAAAAGCAATTGGGTAGACCCATAAAGGCACTTTGATCCGATCGAGGTGGAGAATACCTTTCTGATAAGTTCTTAAGACACTTATTAGAGAATGAGATCTTATCCCATTTGACTGTGCCGGGTACTCCGCAGCAGAATGGCATAGTGGAGGAAAAAAATAGGACTTTATTGGACATAGTTAGGTCCATGTTGAGTTATCCATCATTGCCTTCATCCTTTTGGGGATATGCACTCCAAACCGCATGTTATCTTTTAAACAATGTGCCTTTAAAATCGGTCCCTAAAACACCTCACAAGTTGTGGATGAGTAGGAAGACATCCTTAAACCATATTTGCATATGGGGATGTGCAGCTCATGTCCTATTTAAGGATCCGAATAAGTTAGAAGCACGTTCAGAAGTTTGCGTGTTTGCAGGATTTTCAAAAGGGACAAAAGGGGGTTATTTCTATAACCCAAATGAAAATAAAGTCGTGGTTTTAACTAATGCAACTTTCCTTTAGGAGAGTTACATGGATGACTTTAAACCTCAAAACAAATTGGTGCTTGAGGAGTTAAGGAGTGATCCGATCACTTCGAAGGTTCTGAATTAAACTGTTCCAATCAGTGTAGAAAAACTAAACAAACCTAAACAATAACCTGAGGGGCTTTGACATAGTGGGAGGATCGGGCGTCAACCTGAGAGGTATATGTTCAATGGGGAGGTCTTTTTGGCTAAACCGGATGAATATGACAGGGATCCTTATACTTACGCAAAAGCTATAGAGGATGTTGATTCAAAACTCTAAACAGAGGCCATGAACATTGAGATGAAGTCTATGGGGACTAATCAGGTCTGGGAGCTTGTGGATCTTCCCGAAGGGGTAAAACCCATAGGGTGTAAGTGGATCTACAAGAGAAAAAGAGGAGTAGATGGAAAGGTCGAAACCTTAAGGCTAGATTGTTAGCTAAGGGTTATACGCAAAAGGAAGGAATCGATTATGAGGAAACCTTTTCGCCTGTAGCCATGCTTAAGTCCATTCGGATTCTCTTGTCCATAGTTGCCGCTTTCGATTACCAGATTTGGCAGATGGATGTCAAGACGGCTTTTCTGAATGGCTATCTTGATGAGTCCATTTATATGGCACAACTAGACGCATTTAAGGTCAAGGGTCAAGAAGGTAAGGTTTGTAAGCTGCTAAAGTCAATTTATGTACTTAAGCAGGCTTCCCGTTCTTGGAACATAAGATTTGATCAGGTACTCAAGACTTATGGGTTCTCACAAAATGTGGATGAGCCATGTGTTTACAAACACATTAAGGATTGGAAGGTGGTTTTTCTACAGCTCTATGTAGATGACATTCTGCTAATTGGCAATGACATTGGAGCATTGTCATTGGTCAAATTATGGTTGACCAAGCAGTTTGACATGAAGGACTTGGGTGAGGCTAGTTTTGTTCTCGATATAAAGACTTTTCGGGATAGGAAGAACAAAATGATAGCTTTGTCCCAGGCTGGCTGCATAGATAAAATTCTGAAGAGGTTTGCAATACAGGATTCTAAGAAAGGTGGGCAACCATTTAGGTATGGAATTATACTTTTTAAGAAAGACTCTCCAAAGTCTTATAAAGAAAGATAATACATGAAGAAGGTGCCTTATGCTTTGGCAGTGGATAGTCTCATGTATGCCATGCTTTGCACATGACCAGATATTAGTTCTGCGGTCAGGATTGTAAGTCGATTTCAGGCGGATCTAGGATAGAACCATTGGGTTGCAGTAAAGCATATTTTCAAGTAACTGAGAAGGACTCGAGGGTATATGCTTATATATTCGAGTGAGGACTTGACTCCTCTAGGATATACTGACTCAGATTTTCAATCCTGTCTAGATTTTAGAAAATCTATTTTGGGTTTTGTGTTTACTCTAGGCTGCAGTGCCATCAGTTGGAGAAGTGCCAAGCAAGATTGCACTTTGGATTCAACGATATAGGCCAAGTATGTGCCAGCTAGTGATACTTCTAAAGAAGTAGTGTGGCTTCGCAAGTTCTTTGAGGGTCTTGAGGTAGTTCCTGGTATGAATAAGACAGTATCACTATACTGTGATAACAGCGCGGCGGTAGCTAATGCTAAGGAACCAAGATTTCACAAGAAGAGTAAGCATATTGATCGAAAGTATCATGTGATAAAGGACTTTGTTGAGGGCGGGCATGTCACGGTGTACAAGATCACGTCAGAGGACAATTTAGTTGATCCATTTACGAAGACACTTACTAGGAAAGTCTTCGAAAGGCATGTGGAAGCTATGGGGATGCGAGATTTTGTCAGATTTACTCACTTAGTGTAAGTGGGAGATTGTTAGACATGTATGCCCTAAGGAGTCAAAATGTAATAACTTTTTGGAGACATTTTTATTAATAAAGAATTTATTTATTATTCACATACCAAATCTTGTCCTCTTTACGTTCACATTTGTTGAATGTATGTTAAGCAAACAATAGTCTTAGATTGTCGGTCTAAACCTTAAGAATTGAGCATATGATGGATAGATTATACGGAAGACACGATTCTTAATGTGATAGTCTAAATCATAAGATCCGCAATCGAGAGAATAAAGTTAGGCGCTTTATTCATGTAAAGATTGTTATGTTGTCTATATCCCAATTGGGAGATGGTTTGTCTTGGCCATCAGAGGTGGACTCTGTGAATAGAAGCATTGGCACGTTGTCATAGGTGACGATGTGTTACATCAAGATATAAAGTGACTTGATTTGGATTAATAATTCTGTCTCAGCAAATCGATTCACTTTAGACAATCATTTGTATTGTATCTTAATCTTGAGATGAATAGTGGGCCCGTTGTCTTCACTTGTGTCTTTTGATAACCAATGGGTGAGACCCACATCTTAATAGTAATTTGCATGCCGGTACGTTGGACGCATGACTCTAGATAGCGTAGACCTGTTATTCATAGATATGGAATCCATAGTTCCTCTTTAGGAGTAGTGATATCCTCTTATATGCGTTATCTTGTAATTGGAAAAGTAGAGCGCTCAACCATTTAGATACATAGGTGTAACCGAATGGTATTTTGTCTTTGGATGGTAAGTTTTTCGATAGTGAGATAATGGAATGTAAGATAAAAATAATCGAGAAGGTCAGACAAAACTTGTTCTTAAGCCGATTATGGATAATCATATGGGGATATGATACATTATGATATGTCATAGAGACTTAGCTATACGGGCTTCGTAATTCTATGTAGTTCGAGAGTGCAGCTCCAAGCTTTTAGTGGAGTAGCGTTAGAGTTGATAATTATGAAATGTATATCTAGGACATTGGGTTTCATAATTATCGAAAACTTGAACTATATAGGTCCATTTGGTCCCCTTTGCTAGCTCATAACATCCTGTAATGATACGACGTGCTTTTCCTATAATTGGTGACTTATGTCGATTTATTAGATTGGTTAAAATTTGGAAGAATCAGATAATTCATGTCTGTTTATAGGTTGAATTAATTTTATGATAAAATTAATTTAAGATAAACTTGTTGAATTATTAGGATCGAATAATTCATGTCTGTTTATCGGATGATTTAATTTTGAATAAATTAAATCAAGATAAACTTCTAGAATTATTAGGAATTCATTTATTTTCCTAGAGATTATCTAGATAAAGTTGTTTTAATCAGATAACCTTTCTATTGGGTTATTTGAATTAAAACTGAGACTTTATCCTATAGAATCTCGGGTGAAAAATAAAAGATTTGCTGAGATTTTAATCGACAGTTTGGCATGCTGATCCTCAAGTTCGGCCTACCGATGGGGCCTGTTCAGCCTGTCGATCATCCTGATCGGCCTACCAATGAGCGAATGATAAGATCATGCGTTTTTACGTGGATCTTATTAGATATTGATCTGAATTTGATTCTGATTCGAATTTTGAGACCTAATCTAATAAGAACTGACTATAGACCTAACCTCTAAAAATAGGGAGTAAGTCACATAAGTTATTTAGATCAATTTAGAGATTAAGAGTGATACTTTACTAGTAAGAATCTAGAAACTCTCTAAGAGCTCTTGTTCACAAATCACAAACACTTGCTTTGGGTTCTCTCAATTAGTTGGAAGGAGAGCCACCTAGAGGAAGAGCTGTACGTATGAGCCCACACTCACTTCAATTGTGGATAGAGAATAGCAAAGAAGACTAGTTGGTTGAGGCTCTTTTGGAACGTTACTTCTCGTCACTGATTGCAGGAGCTTTTCGGCATACAAAGGTTAGTAAGATCTGGTTGATTTATGCATATAGCATGTCAAACTTGTGTTTTACAAAATACTCTGATATAAAAATTTTAAAATTTCACTACATACTATTTTTCCAACACGGTCGGGTTGTGGACCAGGATCTGTCTTCTTTCCGTCTCCGTTCTCTCTTTGGCTGCGTCGTCGTTCGCTCCTTTTGATCTGGCTGAAATTTTTGCTTCCGATCTGATTTGCTCTGATTTTTGGTTCTTCCTAGTTCTTGTTCACACCTTTCATTTTCCTCTTCAAGATCGATCCATCCTTTTGCTTTGTTAAGGGCTTCCTGGATGGTGTGTAGGTAATTAGAGCAAATACTTTCTTGAAAAGGGACCTGTGCAAAAGTCCTTTCTTCAATGCCTCCCTAGCCATTTCATCTTCCAAATCCAAAATATCTGAGAGTGCTTTGTTGAATCTTTTGATATAAGCCCTTAGTGATTCGCCCGGGCTCTGGATGACAGACCACAAATCTTTGGTCATCTTTCTTGTCTGAATATGTACCGAATATGCTTTGACAAATGAATCTGCCATGTCTTCTAAGTTGTCGATCGATCCAGTAGGTAAGTTACTGAACCATCGAAGTGCTGGACCTTTAAGTGACTATGCAAACAACTTGCACATCATCTCATCAAGAATCAAGTCTGGAATGTTCGTGGCATTAACCACGTTCTTATACTGCAGCAGGTGGTCTTTTAGGTCCGTAGTTTCATCAAATCGAGCAAACACGAGGTTTCTATATTTTGGGGGTACAACCAAAGTGATCCTCTTTATGAGTGGGGTATCTCGAATGTTCTTCGAGATGTCGTCTAGTGCAGGGGTCTTGCTTGTGGCTTTCAAAACCTTTTGCTCTATTTTCTCTTCTACGAGTTTGTAATTCTGCTCGAACATTTCTCTCATCATCAATTGGATCGACTCAGGTGTTATCAAAGAGACAGCTTGTGTTTCTTCAGAATGAGCGATCGATTCTGTCTCCTCGTTTCTTTCAATCAAATCATCATTTCGATTGAATTCCAAACAAGCACTTGTTGTCGTGATAGTTGTCATTGCGGGGGTGGCTGTGGCTGTAAAAGCTGCTGATGTTGTTGCTAGTGCTGGAGTCGAAGGCGTATACAAGGGTTGCATCCTTTCAATTGGGCTGTAGGGCTGTCGGGTTCCTAGTTGCGACATCTGAGATTGTCACTGTGCTACTGACGAAATAGGGATCGTCGAATATCCATAGTATGAATAATAGTATGACTGTGAAGCCATCTGAGAGTTTTGATAACTAATTTGGCTTCTCAAAGCCAAATTCTCATTGCTAAGTTGCTCAATCCTTTTGTCACGTTCCTGGGATTGAGCTGTCTGCTCCTGGAGCATCTTCTTAAGAGTCTTGACTTCTACTGCAAGGGCTTCTATTTGTTGTTTGTCTTAAGGAATTGGTTTAGTCTCTTTTACTATGGTCTCTAGAGTATGTTGGTTGTCGATATTATTTGCCATTTGGATCCGAGTCTAAATATCTTGGAGTTGATGACTTGAAGGCCCCATGGTGGGCGTCAAACTGTAGACGATGAATCTACAATCAAATGCCTGAATTCTGGATTGAATTATTTAGGAACTTAGGCCCTCAAATCACCATTGAATGGATCTATAAACTTGAATTTACTTGCTTGATTTAGAGTGAAATGAACAAAATAAAAGCGCAATAAGAATGACGCAGAGAATTTATAGTGGTTCACTCTATTAATTAAAAGCTACGTCCACTATAATTCACTATGATTTCTAAGTAAAGATTACAAGAAGTGTGAAGGCAAATTGGCAGAGTTTCAGTATACAATTTTTTGTGTGTCGTACATCAAAGTAGTCTTCCTCTTATAGAAGATGAGAAAGGATAGTGGCTCTCAACCGTCTGGTGGAGTGGGATAAAGCATCATAAGTAACTGCAATAGTAGGACATGTGTCGATCGATGATAGGCTGCAAAAATCATGCCTCGCCCACGTTTCGGTTCATGACTAGACGTGTCGTAATCATCTGTTCATGCAGATAACTGTTATTTCGAGACAATCGATCTAGTCAAACGAAGACATGGAAACAAGTGCGAGCTATGCTCAACAAGAGCACAATGACTCAAACCACGAAAGGCGATCGAATCAAGCGAACAATGCGAACTGTCAATTCGATTGGGCTTCAATGAGCAGATTTTAGTCGATCTATTCGTTTAGTATCAACATTGGGTCATACGGGCTTGTTAGCAATTTGGGCCTCACTAAATTGCACCCCAACAATTTATGTTATTAGTTTAGTTTAAATTAAGGGTATATTTGTTTCATGCATTTTTTGAACTCAATTGACTCAAATTTGGATTCAAGTATTAAGAATCTTTTGGATACACGTTTGTTTCCCTCAAAACCTGAATAATTTAAATATCAATAATTTAAGTTTTCAGAGTTCTCATCCCTTAAACTTTTGATACTCAGATATTTTTGCTACAATAAAAACTAAAATTCTCTCACTCATATTTGAGGAAAAAAATCATAACTTCTTCATTTGATATCCAATTGAGATGATTCTTTTTTTATTGTGTTTTTAATGAAGAGAGGAATAAATTAAGACCCATATTGCATATTTTTTAAGATCATTAACATTAAGATTTTATTAGATTTATTAAGAAATCAAAAATTATCTTCACTATCTCTCCAAACACAAATTCTAATTTTATTTCATACTCAGATTAAAATTTAAATATACATCCAAACGTCAATTCAAATAATAATTCAAATCACTAAACTCAAATCCTAATTCAAATCATACTAACTCAAATTAAATCATTAATTAAAATCATTTATCAAACAGATCATATATAATATTGATTATTTTATTATTACGTAAAATTATAAGAATAATTCAAGTTTTTCTCATATTGTCAACTCTTTTTCATGAATATTTGTCAACATCGACAATAACAGATATTATCTACAAATAAAAAAATTGACAACCTCAGCGCGAAATCGATATCTTTGTCTTGGTTAAACGTTTAATTTCCTATTTTATTTCATAATTTTCTTTAAAGGACAGAGCAATTAAAAGCTAGCCCACTCCCGATTGAGAGAGATACAGAGAGAGAGAGAGCGGGCAAGCCAAGCCAAGAGTGGGAAGTGCTATGTGGGAGAGAAGAAAGAAAACAGCTCGACAAACCCTAATATTTTCTCCCAAGAATCTCTCTTTTTCTCACCAAAACTCGAGGAATTTCGCTTGTTGCTTTTTCTACCTTCTCCAATCAAAATGGTAAGCGACTTATATCGCCTTTCGCGTCTTTCGATTTCATTTTTTTAAGTCGAGATTCTTGATAATCGTTTCTGAAGAAATTCTTCAGTTCGTATTCTTTGAGTTTCTGTTTCAAGATCTATATATATATATATATATATATATATATATCTATTTTCATTTCTCTGTTTTCATTAGAAATGAAATTATTTAATCATAATCAATCAATCCTGTTTAGCTTAGTTAAGAAGAAAAAAGTTATCTGCTTCAAGAAAATAGTAATTCGTTTGCAAATTATGTATTTTGTATCTTTTTTCCGCAAAAATTAAAAAAATCCTAAAATTTTAGTAGATCATTTTTTTTTCCCTGGCTGGCGAAAAAGGTATTTATTTATTTTGTTATTTATTTTTTCTTTCTTTTTTTTTTCTTTTTTTTAATATAGGCTTATCTTGGGTTACTTTTTTTTTTTTTACATCATTTTTTTAATCTTTTCGAGTGTGATTATTGCATGAGGACTTGAACTAGCGTGTGTGTAATTATTATACCGTGCGGAATTCAAATTTTTCTGTGTTAGTGTAAACTATGTTTCTATTTTTTAACATCCTCAGTGGAGAAACTAAAACCTCCAAATTCAGCGTATAATTTTATGGAGAAAATGACGAGAGGGCCTTTGTGTGTGGGTGGGTGGGTGGGGTGGGGTGGGGTGGGGTTGGAGTTGTGTGCTTGGGGGGTTGGGTTGGGGGAGCTTGTGGGAAGTCAAGAAGGAATGGTTTACAGATTTGATTTGTTGGGAAGTGATCTCTGTTTCGAAAGGGTATGGCGCATTGAGAGTGGGAAATATGAAATCGAGTTTTGCTTTCATGGGTAATTGGTGGTTGAGGTTTCATTTAGAAGAGATTTCTTATGAATTTGGACGATTAAGTGTAGTCAGATGGTTTTTATTTTCTTAATTTTCTTTTTTGTTAAGAAACTGAAAAGTTTTATTACTAAAAGAAGAAATGATTGCAGCAGAATGATGGAAAAAAACAGAAGAGGAAACAAGAGGGAAAGAGACACCCCAAAAGGAAACATGAATACGAGTACTAGAATACTTATATCATACAAAAACTAGTGGCTGGAACTCACATATTGTGAATTGTATCATGGCTTATTATCGAAGTCAGTGGAAGTTTGTTTCTTAGGGTCTGCCTCATTTTTTTTTAATGTATTTTTATCCTATTTGGTGGCGGTTCCTTAATTAGCTCTTGGATGATGGACAATTATCTCTCAAGGTCCCATTGCTCTAAGATTTTTGTGGTGACAGTGGTGGCAATTAAATGAAAGCTGGATGCTTTTGGGTTATTCCTCAACGGGCTCAATCTTTGTTGGCAATGTCTTTTGTAGTTTTTGGTTGAAGTGAGGGAGGAAAAGTGTTGTGGGTTTGTACAGTGAATGCCTTACTTTAGCTTTGGGGACGGAAAAAAATTGGAGGCTTTTCCAAGCAGTTATATAGGAAGAACCATTTTTGTGGGAGAAAGGTAAGGGCGTTGTCGTAAGGTTCTGCCACTAAAGATTTTGGAGACATCCCTTTGTCCTTATTCATTTGGGCTTAGCCTTTGGAGGTGTGTTGTTTCATAGCTTTTGATCATAGTTTCTGACTTCTACAAATGTTGAGTTTGTTGATGCTTTTATTCTCATACCCTTTTCTTTGTTTTTTCTTCTTCCTCTTCTATTTTGTTACTTGAAGATTTTCTCTCCTTGTACTTCTATTCTCTCTTTGTGTGTATTTTCTCTTTTAATGCATTTTGAGTTCCTTAAGGAAAAAGTGTGTTTCTTTCAATATTGCTTTTGGTAGTATTCTTTTTTGGATTTGTCTTTGTCTATTGAGATTATCTATATTAATGGACTAGATTTTGATTTTTTGTCTTATGTTATATGTATTTTCATATATATATATATATGTATATATATTGAAAACAAACTGGAGGAGAAGTCAAATCTCATGCATTGCTTTTTATATGTAAGCCATGTAGATTGTTCCATCCTCAAGTTTCTCCTTAATGAAATGTCTATCAACCTCAACATGTTCGGTTCTATCATGTTGAACTGGGTTGTGTGAGATGTTGATCGTAGCCTTATTGTCAAAATATACCCTCAAAGGAATCTTCACTATTACTTTTAATTCTTCTAGTAAGATTTTTAGTCATAAGATCTCACATATCTCGTGTGCCACTGATCTCAGTTCAGCCTAAGCACTACTGCATGCAACCACTGATTGCTTCTCACTTCTCCACGTTACTAGGTTTTCCCAGACAAATTTACTATATCCTGAGGTCAATCTTCTATCCTCCATAGCTCCTGTCCAATCAATGTCCGTATATACTTCTATGCTTCTTTCCTCAGATTTACCGAAGAACAAACCTCAACTAGGCATACCTTTCAGATATCTCAAAATTCTGTAGACTGCCTCCATATGTGCTTCTGTTGGAGATTGCATGAACTGACTCACACGGCTTACCGCGAAGGCAATATCGGGCTTTGTATGTAAAAGATAAATTAGTCTTCTAACTAAGCATTGATATCTCCCTCGATCTATCGGATCATCTGTTTCCTTTATATTGAGTCTCACATCTGTTCCGACCAGGGTCTCCATTGGTTTACATCCCAACATTTTAGTTTCATTTAAAAGATCCAAGACATACTTATGTTGTGAGACAGAAATTCCAGACTTGTTTCTTGCTATTTCTATGCCCAAAAAATATCTCAAGTTCCCAAGGTGCTTCATCTCGAATTCGGTTGCAAGTTTTCCATCTCCACTGTATCACTCCTTGTTAGTATTATGTCAACAACGAAAACAATAAGTATGGTGATCTTACCATCTCCATGTTTGCGGAACAAGGTACGATCAGCCTGGGCTTGTTTATACTTGTGGCTTCGAATTACCTTAGTAAATCGATCAAACCGGGCTCTTGGAGATTGCTTCAAGCCATACAAGGATTTCTTTTTCTCCTTATCGAATCCCGGGGGTAACTCCATATAGACCTCTTCTTCCAAGTCTCCATTCAAGAAGACATTCTTTACGTCCAACTGTTGCAAGGGCCAATCCAGGTTTACAGCAAGGGACAGTAACACTCGTACTGTATTCAATTTTGCCACTGGTGCGAAGGTTTTTTGATAGTCAACTCCATACGTTTGAGTGTAACCTTTTGCAACTAATCGTGCCTTATACCTCTCAATTGATCTGGCCGCCTTATACTTGATAGAGAAGACTCATTTACAGCGTACTAGAACTTTATGTTCTAGTTTCTTCACAATCTCCCATGTTCCATTTTTTTAAGGGCGTCCATCTCTTCCTTGATAGCTTTTCTCCACTTAGAGTTCTCCCATGCCTCTTGTATATTTTTTGGAATTTCTTCACTTGAAAGGCTAGACACAAGAGTCTGAATAGGTCTTGATAGGGGAGAATAGGTAACAAAATTGGATATCGGATGTTTTGTATAGAAGCGAACTCCTTTTCTGATTGCAATTGGATCTGCAAACTTTGGATTAGGTTTCTGAGAGATATTTTGTTTTGGTGGATCTTCAAATACTGGATCACTTTGGTGAGAGATATCCGGCTCTGTTTCCAAACCAGATTCAGTTCGATTTTTGGCAGTGGCGTTGAGGGATATTAGGTCCTTTTTTATTTGTTGAACGTTGCCTCCATGAGTGGGTGAGGTCAAACGGCTGTAATCTACCTCCCCCGTCGTTTGACTTTCGTGAAAATTAGGCTTAGAATTCGAGTGAGATTCGGTTGGAGGGGAATTTATTTTTGAATTGTTAAAATCGGAGGTACCCGAATTTGTGAGAGGAAGCGAATCTTGAATGGGAGGATTTGTAGGGAACGAATTGGCAAGAATTGTAGGATTTGTGGAATCTTTTTCAAACACAAGGTTTGTAGGAGGAGAGATAGGATTTGCGGAATCTTCCAGGGATGGATTGACAGAATCTAGTCGTGCAAAAGTGAGATTTGGTGGGGAGAGATTGGCTGAATGTTGGAGAAAAAAATACGGGAAAGAATTGGGGGAAAAATCCGAAAATATTCCTAATGATTTGGGGGCCATTTTGTGCCTGATTCAGAGAGAAAATCATGAAAGGTCTCCCCCTTAACCGAATTTTTCTTAAAAAAGGGTTGAGATTCAAAAAATGTGACATATTTAGAGACAGTACTTTTGTTTATTTGGAGAGTAACATTGATATCCTTTTTGAGTCGATGAATAACCGAGAAATTTGCACTTATGGGAACGAGGATCAAGCTTAGTGCGAGTCGGGACAAGATTGTGAACAAAAGCCGTGTGCCCAAAAATTTTTAAATCTAAGTTTGAAAAGAAACGTGAGTCAGGATAGGCCTTTGAAAGACAGTCTAAGGGAGTTTGGAATTTTAAGACACGAGATGGCATCTGTTTAATCAAGTAGCAAGCTGTTAGAATTGCATCCCCCCAAAAACATTTTGGAACATTTGATGTGAACAATAAAGAACGTGCTACCTCTAAAAGATGGTGATTTTTAAAAGAAAATTTCCCAAGAATGGAGTTAACATATTCTGCACCATTATCGGTACAGAGTATTTCAATATTTTCATTATATTGGGTTTTGATCGTTGTATGAAAATTTTGGAACACACTTTCTGCTTCAAATTTTTCTCTTAAAAGAAACAACCAACAAACATGAGTGTGGTCATATGTAAAAGTAATAAACCATCTTTTAATGGTAACACTTAAGACACGTGACGGACCCCAAATATCACGGTGAATTAACACAAGGTTTGGAAGCATGATAAGGTTAAGGGGAAAAGAAACACGTTTATGTTTCGCTAATTGGCAAATTTCACACTGAAATGAGTCATCTTTGTGGAATAGCATAGGAAATAAATGTCTTAAATAAACAAAGCCCGGATGCCCTAGCCTATAATGTAAAAACATTATTTTTTGTCGCCTAGACATAGAAAGATTTCCTACAGTCTGTACTCGAAATAGTAGAGACCTTAAATCTCTTTAGCACTACCAATCCTCTTTCCTAAGATCTGATCCTGGAAAACACACATAGAAGGAGAGAAATTAACCACACAGTGCAAATCTTTAGTAATCTTGCTAATTGACAACAAATTATAGGAGAGGCCAAGCACATGGAGATCATTTTTAAGAGTAAATTTAGAGCGAAGATTAATGGTTCCTGTTCGTGCAACAACAGAAAACGACCCATCAGCGATCTTAACTTTATGATTATCGGGACTAGGAACATAAGAAGTAGATATCTTCTAACAGCCTATCATATGGGCTGTTGCTCTTGAGTCTGATCCAAGGCTCACCTTTTTCTGTTAGACTGCCAAATGCGGTCAAGTTGGTACCTTTTTGTGCCATAAATGACGTGGAGGACTGAGAGGCAGATATCATTTGTCTGAGTTGGTCTAGTTGTTCTTTTGAAAAAGGCCCTGCGGTTTCTGGGTTTTTTTTTTGGAGTTAATCTCAGCAACAATTTGAAGTCCTTTCCCTTCACGATTACGAGACCGGTTAGGAGTCCAATTCGCCGATTTGCCATGTATTTTCCAGCACATCTCCTTGGAATGGTAGGGTTTGTGACAGTGCTCACACCACTCGTATCCTTTAGAGTCACTGCTCTTATTCCCATCGCGATCACCGCGCAGTTCTACACCTCTAGCCACTAGTCCCAAGGTTTCCAATATGGGAATGTTGGATCCACTTAGCATCACACGGCGACAACTCTCCTCTCTTCTTACCTCAGCGAAGATCTCCTCTATTTGTGGTAACGGTTTGATCTCCACTAGGTGCCCACGAACGTCTTCCAAGTCTTTTTTAAGTCCAGCCAAGAAGTCATAGATTCTATCGCATCCCACCATTTTCTTGTAAATGATTGCATCATTGGGGTCCTTCCAAGATGAAGTGGCAAAAAGGTCTAACTCCTGCCAGATTTTAGTCAGGTCGTTGTAGTATTGGGTGACTTCGTTTTCTCCTTGTCTTAGATTTCTAGCTTTATTTTTGAGTTCAAACATTTGAGAGGAATTTTCCAAGTCTGAGTAAGCGAGTGTTATAGCATCCCAAATCCGTTTGCAGTAGGAAAAAGTATGTAGGTGTCTGCAATATTGTCTTCCATGGAGTGAATCAACCATGCCATCACCATTGAGTTTTGAGACTCCCAATTCGGATAAGGATAATCATGGCTTGGTTGTTTGATTGAGCCATCCAATAAGCCTAGTTTACCTTTCCCCCGAACCACCGCTAGAATCGAACAGGACCATTTTAAAAAATTTGTCCCATTTAACTTATGAGTGGTGAGTTGGAGAGAGGTATGATTTGAGTTTTCTGGAATTGCAGTGGGAACAATTGTGGAGGCTGATTGCAAAGTGCCGGAGGTCACTTCGGAACCCTCAACTCCTCTTGCTCTTGCCATAGCCATTTTCTCTCAACTCTAAATTCGCTTTGATACCATGAAGATCAAACTAGAGGAGAAAGTCAAATCTCATGCACTGCTTTTTATTAAACTGGAAAACTTAAAATACAAAGACCAGCCTTTGCCTTTTATTTTGCTTCCTCAGCAAGTAGGAAGAGATCACACCTAACTAACTAACGCAGATATCAGGAATCTAGGATCGATCATGCTTGTTTATTTTCTCAACATCTAACTACTGTAACATAACGAAACTAAATTAGACATGCTAACATATATATATATATATATTACAGAATAAGTTGGGTAGGGGCCATCGTGACAAAGTCCAGCAGTTCATGACGATAACTGGTGCAAGGTACTGATAAACAAATCTTTCTCTGTATCATAAGTTAATTATGGGGATGGTATGTAAATCATTTGAAGTTTGCTTCATGTAAAAATGAACCTTTTGTTTTATGCAGTGAAAAAGTTGCTCTGCAGGCTTTGAAGGCCAGTGATTGGCATCTTGAAGGAGCATTTGATGTATTCTATAGCCACCCCCAGTTTAAATCATTTACTGATACCAGACACTTGGAGGAGCTTTACAATAGATATAAAGGCAAGGTTTAAATTTCCATTTCTCCCCTTCAAGATATAACTATATGCTTTCTACAGTACTCGCTAGAAAGTCATGGGACCATATAATATTGCCAAGCATGTTTTGTATGTTTATCAATGATTTTGTGTGCATTTAGTTCTTGTATACTTGGAAGTGTAGCATCAGTTTAGCCTAATCATGTCTTTTCTTTATTAGAAAAGAAGAAAGTAGAAGAAGAGGCAGAAGGAAGAAAAACTCATTTTGGTAAAAAGAAAAAAATAGGCATGAGTTTTCTGCTCTCTGGTTGGAGCGGATATAGGAAAAGGAATCAGTGAAATGTGCTATGAGCTTGGGGAAGTGTGTGAGTGAAAATGTATGCCAACGGGTGCTAGGCCAGTTGGTAAGGGTGGGGTGGGATTAAGGGGGAGGTCCCAGGTTGAAATTCTGGAAACAACTAGCATTGTATCAAAAAAATAAAATGTATGTAGTTTAGCAGAATTTCTGGTTGCTTAAATACTGAAGCCTTCTTACAGATCCATACGTCGATATGATACTAGCTGATGGGATTACTCTCCTTTGCAACGATCTTCAGGTAACACTTTGATTGTTACAAAATTCTTCATAGAGTATAAATTATAATTGCTCTGGTTCAACCATCTTTCATATATGTCAAGAAAATATATGGTTTCTCGAGATTTAAAAAAGAGAAAAAAAAAAAATAGTATAGTACTGCTCAAGCTGATGTCTTGTATTGTATTGTTCTCATCATTATTTTCCACTTAAATGATGTTTGGCCCCACTGTATTGGACAGGTGGATCCTCAAGATATTGTCATGGTATGTATATATTATATATTATATCTAAATAAACTTGCATTCAATTGATGGACATTAGAAATATATTTCCCTTATAGTTTCTTTCCCTGTGGCGACAAAATAATTAATTCTTAAATTTTCTTTTGCATTATTTTCTGACATTTAAATATTGTCAACACAATGGCCATTTGAGTTGCAATATATCCGGAATGTTTTGAAATTTGTGCAACATGTGAAGGTTTTCTATTAGGTTGGGTGTGTGGTCCCTTTATTTGTAAGCCTTGTCTTTATTCTCCTGTTGTTTTGAGCTGATAATCACTTTTACATAAAAGAGAAGAAACGAGATGCAGAGGAGAGATGAATAGCAGAGAAGAAAGAGAAGTGAGCTGGTAGAAGGAAGGGAGACAGTTATAAAAAGTCAAGAAAAGAGTAGTGAGTAGAAAAAAGGATAAGAACAAGAGCCTTGAATTGAAGGAGCGGAAGCAGGAATAAAAGGGTCAAGAGCAGATGATTGACGAGAAAAACTTGAGCTAATATAAGATAAGATAATTTGAGCTAATTTGAATGAGTGTCAGATAAGATAATTCCAAAGTGAACAAATATAAGTTTATGCAAATGGAAACTTAACAAATAATTATACTTGCCGCCTTTCATTACCAACAATTCTCTTTGGGAGGAAGGGTCACCAGGTATGTGGGGGATGAATCTTTGAAGACTTTTGTGTCAATACAAATGAGGAGTATCACAGTCCAAGAATAAATAAGAATCCTTTGATAATGCCAATATAATGATCGTCGTTTCTTATTTTTTTATTCCGCCGCTTCCAAAATTTATGAATTTTTTTTGTTGTTTGTTTATTTATATATCTATTTGTTTCTTTTTGTTTTTTGTTTTTTGTTTTTTTTAAGCTAGGCGGTTAAAAAATTTGGTAAGGTATATTTTTGGATGGAAGTGCTCCTGGTTCTGTGACAAGAGGTTAAATTTGTATAGAACTACTATAAAACAGGAAAAAGAGTTTGCTATATGTATATGTAAGATGTTAAATGAGCTTTAATCAATATATAAGTTTCTTTAAATTTTCACCCCGAATATATTTGTTTGCCTGTATATCTCTTTCAACCTCTGATAACAATTTGGCTGGTTTTTTTGGACCATGGGTTCAAACAGCTAGTTGTTTCATGGCATATGAAGGCCGCCACCATGTGTGAATTTTCCAAGCAGGAGTTTATAGGAGGACTACAAGCATTAGGGTGAGTTTTGAAATATTTGATACTTTCTTTGTTTCACTTATAAATTTAAATGTCAAAAAGTAGAATGCGAGACAATAATTGAGTTTTTCTTTTTAATGGCAGGATAGATAGTCTGGAAAAGTTTCGTGAAAGAATATCTTTTATGCGATCAGAGCTGACAGATGAACGTAAGTGTAGAAGTGCTGTAATTGTATTGTGGACTTGTAGCATGCTGTATAAATGTATTATAATGTTGTATTTTATGGATATATTAGTTGAAAATCCTCTAGCTTTTTTTCCTCCGAAAGATATGGTAGATAAAGCCTTGCATTCTTTTTATAAAACAAATAACTTTTTGCTTTTTTGCTTTTTTTTTTTTTTTAATTTTCAGAAAAGTTCCGAGAGATATACAACTTTGCTTTTGGCTGGGCAAAGGAAAAGGTATGTTTTTTTATAGATAAATTGGTTTTCTATCTTGATGCTCGAAAATGCTGATTTAAAGGTTAAATTATATAATAAATCTTATGTTCAAATATTACATCTCTAGTAGAGCTAGATCCCAGTATTCTTTGCGTATATAAACTAAATGCACACACACGCAAACAAGTCCTCTCTTAATGTTCACATAAGCATGAACATATTTAGCTTCAGGATCAGCCCTCTTTACACACTATCAAATGTGTTTTTTTGTTTAATCTGGGCCCTTTTTTGTGACCTTACGGAAATTAGTTACCCTTGGTAGAGTCATACTTGAATCCACTATTTTGATATTACAATTTAAAATTAGAATAATGGGGATTTTTTTTCCCCTAAACATTTTCACATTCAGGTGGTCTATGTCTTAAGCTGTCGGCATTGCCAATTAGATATACTTGTTCCTAGATGTTCTGTCTGTGCAAATAAATTGCTATCCCCTATTCATCTTTATGCTTCTATTCCTCTAATCAGGGTCAAAAGTCTTTGGCTTTGGATACTGCTATCGGGATGTGGCAATTACTATTTGCTGAAAAGCAGTGGCCACTGGTGGATCACTGGTGCCAGTTTTTACAGGTAACTACGGAGTAACTATATGTTTCTGTTGAGTGTTTGTGCAAAATTAGTACTTATGCCATTTCATTAGCTGTTCAATATGTGATAGAGCTAAGTCTTTGTTGGGTTCAGCTACTGTCGCATGCAACATTCTTTGCTATTTAATCAGCGGTCAATGTCTGTTTAATCATTTCCCTACATAGCGCCATTGGTGTTGGAATTACCGTCCAGTATTGTATAGTTGGACGATGGGAAAGCCTGACATATATTATACTGAATTGCTTTGTGAGTGTGTTGCTTTGTGACATATAGTGATGTAGGACTGGGATAGATTTAAGAAGAGGGATAGAATTTAGAGAGGAACAAAGAAGAGAACAAGTAGTCAAGAGGAAGAACTGTAAATCTCAATTTCATTAATCTTCAAAACTGAAAATAAATGAACATAAATGTCCTATTTATAAAGTTAGAAAATCCTGAAGCATTTCAAATTCGAAACCAAATCTAATTCTTAAATTTAAATAACCGCAAAAGTTAATGATAATCCTAAATAAATGATTTTTGATTATTGATTCTATTTTCATATTCTGTGTCATCAGATAGTGTGCTCCATGGTTTCACCATGGTAATTACATAAAGTTTTTTATAGTAATCAAACTAAGTTTTATTACCTGATCGGGCTCCTATCTAATAGGGTGTTTAGCAAGGTGGTTAGAACCGTTGGTAAGAACTTGTTTTTACTGTAGCATGTAAGAGATTTACACTGTAATGATTTATTTATTATTACTGTTGCATGTGAGAGCATTACATTATTCATAACTGAAAAAGTGGTCTGGACCACAACTTGCCAAACACCCCATAAATAATTTCGCGTTTGCTCTTTCTGTTCCTGATCAAGGCAATTCAATTTAATAAAAGTTCAATTCGTCTTTGTAGAAGGAAATGTGATATTAATTGGAGATTTTAGTATAAATACTTGTTATAGATTTTGTCAACGTTATATCTAAACATTGTAATAACTTGAGTCAATATTGACAAACTCTTTCATATTTGCTTATAATTTGTTCACTAGGAAATATTATGGTTGTATTCATCCAGTTTCAAGTTTCATCTTTATGCAGAACTATTATCTCATTCTTAAAAATATGGCGATATACTTTTCCATTTGATATTTGTTGCATGTATCCTTGTAACAGTTAAAAAAATTGTGATGCTTAATGGTTTGTTCTCTTTTCCAAGGGTAGAAGCTGAAAGAAATTTCGAATGCAGTGGTATCTTTTTGTAATTTCTTGAATATGTTGGGATTTTTTCAAAATGTTCAAATTGCAGGTTGTGTAATTGTAATTTGCCCTTCTTCTTATGTACCTCTTTTTCCCGGGTATCCTCAGTATGCATTTTTTCTTCAATTTTGAGGATTTATATCTCTTCAAATTATTTTCTGAATCTTCTTTTCTTCTTTGTTGTTAAACATATTTTTCTCTTTAATTTTAAGGAGTATTATTTCTCCAATGATTCCCTCCTAATCTCCAAGGGCTCTGAATCTTTGCTTCTATTTACAATAGAATTGAATGGAGAGTTTGTGATAGCCCCATCTTTCTATGGTTTATGATCATTGGTTGAGGTTGGGTCAGTGAACTTCCAAGCATTCAGGCTTCAGTATGGACCGGAGTTTTTTATGATAAGTATTAGGTCCTCTATTATTAGGATTGCTTTTTATTATAGGTTTTCAAGCTTGCTTATTTTATGTTTCTGAATGCATCGATTTATTGTTATTCTTTTCTGCTCTGGGTATTTTATCTCTATTATCTTGAAAATATTCATCTTGATTCAGGCTCGGCACAATAAAGCAATCTCGAGGGACACATGGTCTCAACTATTGGAGTTTGCAAAGGTAATATTATGCATCTAATGTACTGCTTATGTCATTTCTTTTTGATGGAGTCCGAAGGCTTCAATCAAACATACACGTCTACATGAAATTAGGTGAGGTACCTGTTCCTATGATTGCTAGTCTGCTTGCTGGAACAAGTCTCATCTCCCACATATACCTTGCCACCCACCTCCCCGGTCTTTTTTTCTTTTTTGGCATTCTGCTTCTCATGTATGATCCTTGTTCACTCTGTCTTACGCTTACTAGACAAGAGGTTTAGGAATACTGACAAGAGAAGTCTTCTATATAAACGATTATTGCATATATATCTATAGAATGTATCTATCTCAAAGTAACAGTTTGGGATTGTTGTGCTTTTGGAAGTAGTTCTACTTTTTGGTGTAGCAAAAGGAGAAATTGAAGCAAAAGTTGAAAATAATAAAAATAATAAAAAATCTAATTTCTCTAAATAATTTTAGGCATTGGTGTCTGTGCAAAGTATTTTATGCATTTTCACCAAACACGTTACTTGTATAGTGTTATGTGCATGGTAGTTTTAGGGCTTCCAAAAGCAACGCCAAACTTGCTTGGCACTGAAACCAAGTCCTAAAGTTGCTGGGTATCAGTTTTGAGTCGCTACAGGGAGTGGTCTCTTCATGATGCCTAATGAAGTATATTAAAAGTACAGTAACATAAAAATATATGCTACCTTGAGCATGTGTAGGAATTGGACTTGCGCTGGTTGATGCAAATTAGAAATACTAATTGGTTTCGATCGTCTTTGTTTGCAGACGGTAGATCCATCACTGTTAAATTATGATGCAGAAGGTGCTTGGCCGTATCTTATTGATGAGTTTGTGGAGTACTTGGTGGAGAATAAATTCATCCAAGACGATCAGATGACTGATTTGAACCAGAAGCGATGATTTATTGGTGGAATGATGAATTAGGAATGTTATTCTCATTTTTCGTTGGTGTGATGAAGTGCTGCCATGTGATTGTGCTTGGATTGTCTGGCAAAATAAGACCAAAAAGGGATAAGAAAGGGGAAAAAAGGAAAAGGGAAAGAAAAAAGTTCTGATTCAAAACCATGTTTCAATTGGGATTGTTGATAATCAGTAAATGAGAATGTTGGTATGGTATATGCAATTTGCGTTTAAATAAAAAACAGGGACTGAATGCTTACGTTTTGGTATCTTTGTATTGTCCTTAGATTTCATGTGTATCATGTTTATGCATGTAAATATATACAGCCATGGCTTTGTGGGATTAGTTCAACTGAAATCAGTTCTCAAGTCAATTTCTTGGTCGGTAGATTAGTAAATAAACTCCAAAATGCAAAGGTGGGTGAGTTGATTGTGTAACCTCCGCCTTGTGTCCCCGGGGTGTGCTAGCCTCACATCTGATCCGTCACTGGCATCTGGGAGTGAAGAAGATGTATTTACTTTTACCCTTTAAAAAATAAAAACCCATAACCCACATAATCGACGTGTAAAAATGATGTACTCAACCCATATACAATCAATATGACATTTGACCCTTGTCCTAATTCTCACCCTTTCTGTCAAATCAGATGCTCCCTCTTCTCTCACTTTCGCTCTCTAGAAGCCTCTGCTTCTGGGCTCTCTTTCTGCCGGATGTTGCAAGTAAGAGAGTGTTAATTTTCAACGATTTAAGTTGGTTGTTTGGCTTAAAAGGTTCAAGGAGACTCTAAATCTCATTCGCAGGAGGCTTAAGTTAAATATCATTTAAATTGAAGCTCTTCTGATTTCTTAGAATCAAGATTTCCTTTTTTTTTTTTTTTTCTTTCTACGATCTGGGCTTCTTTTTCTCATTCTTTTTTTGTCTCGCTCCTCTCTAAGTTGTGAGCAAATCAAGTTGTTGTCTCTTTTTTTTTTCAGGAAAATTTTTTAATTATGCAAAGTAAACTTTAATGTTGTATAAACATAATATTAAGATTTTTGAACTATATGATTCTTACATAATAATAATTAGACAAGAAATCATACCTTGATCCATGATAAAAACTTATGAAAATGATTGATCACAAAAGACCTTTGAAGAAAATTGTGTTTTTCTCTCGTGACCCCTCTTAGGTTTGACAGCATACTTTTGAGAAAAATATATCGTTAATGGGTAGAGAGGATCAATTTCTATTAAGATCTTTTTATAACTAACATACCATTAATAAATGCAGTAAATAAAAAATATCTTTCTTATGACCAATAGGATCTCGACACCTAATAATTATTAAAGCAGAATTATTGTTCTTTAAATAAATAAAACAATTAATAGGAATATGATACGTGGACCACAATAAAAAAATATTTAACATTCTTCCATTTGGTTTATGTGACATTATCCAACTTCATGGTTTAATAATAGAACATAATGCGCAAAGTATAAACCAAATCCCTTCGTAAATTAGTCAAATCATAAATCACTATTAAGTAAAAACTAATAAAGATCATAACAGTTATATGTCATTAGATCAACATAGTCTCTTTTATGTATCACAACATCAATTCTATACTTAATATGACCCGTAATGAGAGATATATCATAATGGTCCAACAATAATGTCTTTGTTAGAGACAAATCCTGTTATGTCAACATAATTCATTCATGTATATACAACAACTACTATAATGAAAGAGGATGTATTAAAATATCAGAAACACAAACTAATTGAGCTCAAAGTGCCAAATAAATAAAGAACATAAAACATCATTATATAATGTCAATAATGGTTTTCAGTGATGCCCATTCTTTCGACAAGTTCATTAAATGTCTTCGGTGGCAACCCTTTTATCAACGGATCTGCAATTATGAAATTGGTGCTAATGTATTCAATTGACACTCTTTGATCTGAACTTCCTCTTTAACAACAAATTATTTTAGTTCTATATATTTAGCACCTCTTGAATACTTGTCGTTTTTAGAGAGGAAGAGTGTTGCGGCATTATCACAATAAATTTTTAGTGGCTTAGCAATATTGTCGACAATTTCAAGTCCTGAAACAAAGGTCCGCAGCCATGATCCATGATCCATGAATGGTGGCCTCAAAGCATGCCACAAACTCAGCTTCCATAGTCAATGTAGTGATGACAGACTACTTTGTACTCTTTCATGAGATTGCTCCTCCAGCTAAAAGGAATAAGTAGCCAAATGTCGATTTTCTTGCATCAACACATCCAACATAATCTGAATCTAAATATCCTATCACCTCAAGATGATCATATCTTCTATAAGTGAGCATGTGACCTTTTGTTCCTTATAAGTATCTTAACACTTTCTTTACAGCTTTCCAATGCTTCAATCCTGAATTACTTTGATATCTGCCCAGCATTCCAATGGCAAAATTGACGCTTGGCCTAGTACAAGTATGAGCATACATCAAGCTACCAACGATAGAAGCGTATGGAATCTGTTCCATTTCTTTGCGTTCCAATTCATTCTTTGGGTATTGCATAAGGCTCAATTTGTCTCCTTTTTGAATAGGAACGACACTTGCAGAGCACTTTTCCATCTTAAATCTCTCTAGAACTTTGTTAATATATGCTTTTTGAGACAATCCTATCAATCCTTGTGATCTATCATGGAATATTTCAATTCCAATAACATAAGATGCCTCACCCATATCTTTCATTTCAAAGTTCTAAGAAAGGAATTTCTTAGTCTCATGTAATAAGCCAAGATCATTAGTAGCAAGCAAAATGTCATCAACATACAAGATCAAAATTATTAACTTGCTCCCACTAACCTTTAGATATATACATCGATCAACAATGTTCTCTTTAAACCCAAAGGAAGTGATGGTATCATTGAACTTAAGATACCACTGTCGGGAAGTTTGCTTAAGTCCGTAAATTGACTACTTAAGTTTACACACCATGTGTTCCTTTCTTTTAACAACAAAACCCACAGGTTGGTCCATATAGACCTCTTCCTCTAAATTCCCATTCAAAAAAGTGGTCTTCACATCCATTTGGTGAAGTTCTAAATCATAATGAGCTACCAGTGCCACGATAATTCTAAATGAATCCTTTTTCAAAATAGGAGAAAAGGTCTCTTTGTAGTCAACATCATCTTTCTAAGCAAAACCTTTGGCAACAAGTCTAGCTTTATGTCGTTCGATATTGCCTTTAGAGTCATGCTTAGTCTTAAAGACCCACTTACACCTAACTCTTTTACAACCTTCAGGCAATTTAACAAGATCCTAGACTTCATTATGATCCATTGATTTCAACTCTTCTTTCATGGCGTCTAACCACTCAACAGAATCATTACTTTCAACGGCTTGTGTAAATGAAACTAGATCATCATTAATTCCCAAGTCAAATTCAGACTCTTGTAGATAAACCACATAATCATCAAGGATAGCAGATCTTCTTTGCCTTTCAAATCTTCTTAATACCACCTCTTGTGGTTCATCTGCTGCAGGTTCATTAGCAACAGCTTTATCATGGGGTGTTTCATCATTTATTTGTTGTTCTTGTGGGTCATCTAAATGTTCAACAAATGTAGGAATAACAACTTGAGAAGAAGTTTTAGGTAAAGGAATCTCCACTCTAATTTCTTGAATTTCCACTTTACGTGGTTCCACACTCTCATTGATTTTACCATTTTCAATGAACCTCGCATTACCAGTTTTAACAATCCTCGTACTATGGCCAAGACAATAAAATCTAAACCCTTTAGATTTTTCTGGATAATCAATGAAGAAACCACTGGTTGTTCTTGAATCCAGTTTCTTTTCATGTGGATTATAAATTCTTACTTCTGCCTGGTAACCCCAAACATGCAGGTGTTGGAAACAACGTGTGCAGCGGAATTTTTAAAAATTTTTCATCAGAGTAATTTCTAAAACACAAGTTTGACATGTTATATATATAAATTAGACAGATCTTACTAACCTTTGTGTGAAGATCCTCCGCAGCTTGTGAAGAGAAGTAACGTTCCAGAAGAGCCTCAACCAACTGGTCTTCTTTGCTATTCTCTATCCACAACCAGAGTGAGTGTGGGCTCACACGTACAGCTCTTCCACCGGTGACTCTCCTTCCAACCAATAGAGAGAACCCAAAGCTAGTGTTCGTGATTTGTGAACAAAAGCTCTCAGGGAGTTTTCAGATGCTCACTAGAAGAGTGTCACTCTTAATCTCTCAAATTGATCTGAGTAAATCATGAGACTCACTCCCTTTATATAGCTATTGGTCCTGGGGTCAGTCCATATCAGATTAGGTCTCAAAAACTCGAAACAGAATCAAATTAAGATTAGTATCTGATAAGATCCGCATGAAAACTCGTAATCTTATCTCCCGCTGATCGGTAGGCCGATCAGGCCAGTTTGGTAGACCGAACACGTCATTCGGCAGGCCGAACTCCCGAGAAAAATCTCCATGAATCTTTTATTTTTCACCCGAGATTCTAAAGGATAAAGTCTTAGTTTTAATTCAAATAACCCAATAGAGAAGTTATCTGATAAAAAAAAACTTTATCAAGATAATCTCTAAGAAAATAAATCAATTCACAATAATTCTACAAGTTTATCTTGTTCTAATTTGTCCAAAATTAAAACAACCGATAAACAGACAAGAATTATCTGATCGCAATAATTCAACAAGTTTATCTTGAACTAATTTCTTACAAAATTAATTCAACTGATAAACAGACATGAATTATTTGATTCTTACAAATTTTAAACCAATCTGATAAATCTAACATAAGTCACCAATTATTGGAAAAGCACGCCGTGTCGTTACAGGATTTTGTGAGCTAGCAAAAGGGACCAAAATGGACCTATAAAGTTCAAACTCATGATAATTATGAAACCCAATATCCCAGATATACATTTCACAATTATCAACTCCAACACTACTCTACTAAAATTTTGGAGCTGTACTCTCGAACTTTATAGAATTACGAAGCTCATGTAGCTAAGTTTCCATGACATATCATAGTGTATAGCATCCCCATATGATTATCCATAATCGGATTAAGGACAAGTCTTGTCTTACCTTCCCGATTATTTTTATCTTACGTTCCATTGTCTCACCATTAGAAAACTTACCATCCAAAGATAGTATACCATTCGGTTACACCTATGTATCCAAATGGTTGAGCGCTCCACTTTTCCAATTACAGGACAACGCATATAAAAGGATATCATTACTCCTAAAGAGGAGCTATGGATTCCATATCTATGAATAGCAAGTCTACGCTATCAAGAGTCATGCCTCCAACGTACCAGCATGCATACCACTATAGAGATGTGGGAGTCACCCATTGGTACATCAAAAGACACAAGTCGAGACAATGGGCCCACTATTCATCTTAGGATTAAGATACAATACAAATGACTGTCTAAAGTGAATCGATTTGCCAAGACAGAATTATTAATCCAAATCAATTCACTTTATGTCCCGATCCAACACGTCGTCACCTATGACAACGCGCCAATGTTTCTATTCACAGAGTCCAACTCTGATGGTCAAGAGAAACCATCTCCCAAAAGGGATATAGACAACATAACAATCTTTACATGAACAAAGCGGCCAACTTTATTCCCTCGATTGCGGATCATATGTTTTAGACCGTCACCTTAAGAATCGTGTCTTCTGCATAATCAGTCCATCATATGCCCAATTCTTAAGGTTTAGACTGACAGTCTCAGACTACTGTTTGCTTATCATACATTCAACAAATATGAACGTAAAGAGGAAAAGATTTGGTATATATAAATGAATAAATTCTTTATTGATAAAAATGTCTCCAAAAACGTATTACATTTTTACTCCTTAGGGCATACATGTCTAACAATCTCCCACTTGCACTAAGTGAGTAAATACAGCAAATTTCGCTTCCCCATAGCTTCCACATGCTTCTCGAAGACTCTCCCAGTAAGTGTCTTCGTAAATAGATTAGCTAAATTGTCCTCTGACGCGATCTTGCACACCGTGACATGCCCGCCCTCAACGAAGTCCTTTATCACATGATACTTCCGATCGATATGGTTACTCTTCTTGTGAAATCTTGGTTCCTTAGCATTAGCTACCGTCGCACTATTATCACAGTACAGCGATACCGCTTTATCCATACTAGGAACTACCTCAAGATCCTCAAGGAACTTGCAGAGCCACACTGCTTCTTTTGAAGCATCACTAGCCGCCACATACTCGGCCTCCATCGTTGAATCCGAAGTGCAATCTTGCTTTGCACTTCTCCAACTGATGGCACCGCCACCCAGAGTAAACACAAACCCCGAAGTTGATTTCCTAGAATCCAGACAGGATTGAAAATCTGAATCAGTGTATCCTAGAGGAGTCAAGTCCTCACCCGACTACACAAGCATATACCCTCGAGTCCTTCTCAGGTACTTGAAAATATGCTTTACCGCAACCCAATGGTTCGGTCCTGGATCCTCCTGAAATCGTCTTACAATCCCGACCACATAACTAATATCCGGTCGTGTGCAAAGCATGGCCTACATGAGACTACCCACTGCCGAAGCATAAGGCACCTTCTTCATGTATTCTCTTTCTTCATAAGACTTTGGAGAGTCTTTCTTAGAAAGAGTAATTCCAAACCTAGATGGTTGCCCACCTTTCTTGGAATCCTGCATTGCAAACCTCCTGAGAATTTTATCTATGTAGCCGGCCTGTGACAAAGCTATCATTTTGTTCTTCCTATCCCGAAAGATCTGGATACCGAGAACAAAATTAGCCTCACCCAAGTCCTTCATGTCAAACTGCTTGGTCAACTATAATTTGACCGATGACAATGCCCCAACGTCATTGCCAATTAGCAGAATGTCATCTACATAGAGCAGTAGAAAAACCACCTTCCCATCCTTAATGTGTTTGTAAACACATGGCTCATCCACATTTTGTGAGAACCCATAAGTCTTGATCACTTGATCAAATCTTATGTTCCAAGAACGAGAAGCTTGCTTAAGTCCATAAATAGACTTCAACAGCTTACAAACCTTACCTTCTTGACCCGCGACCTTGAATCTGTCTGGTTGTTCCATATAAATGGACTCATCAAGATAGCCATTCAGAAAAGCTGTCTTGACATCCATCTGTCAAATCTCATAGTCGAGAGCGGCAGCTATGGACAAGAGAATCCGGATGGACTTAAGCATGGCTACAGGCGAAAAGGTTTCCTCATAATCGATTCCTTCATTTTGTGTATAACCCTTAGCTACCAGTCTAGCCTTAAAGGTTTCGACCTTTCCATCCACTCCTCTTTTCCTCTTGTAGATCCACTCACACCCTATGGGTTTTACCCCTTCGGGAAGATCCACAAGCTCTCAGGCCTGATTAGTGTCCATAGACTTCATCTCAATGTTCATGGCCTCTGTCCAGAGTCTTGAATCAACATCCTCTATAGCTTCTGCGTATGTATAAGGATCCCTATCATGTTCATCCGGTTCAGCCAAAAAGACCTCCCCATTGAATATATACCTTTCAGGTTAACGCCCGATCCTCCCACTGCGCCGAAGCCCCTGAGGTTGTTGTTCAGGTTTGTTTGGTTTTTCTACACCGATCGGAATGGTTTCGTTCGGAACCTCCGGAGTGAACAGATCACTCCTTAACTCCTCAAGCACCACTTTGCTTTGAGGTTTAAAGTCGTCCATGTAACTCTCCTCAAGGAAAGTTGCATTAGTTGAAACCACGACTTTATTTTCCTTTGGGTTATAAAAATAACCCCCTTTAGTCCCTTTTAGATATCCTACAAATAAACAAACTTCTGAACGTGCTTCCAACTTATTCGGATCCTTAAACAGGACATGAGCCGGACATCCCCATATGCGAATATGGTTTAAGGATGTCTTCCATCTTGTCGACAACTCGTGAGGAGTTTTAGGGACTGATTTTGAAGGCACATTGTTCAAAAGATAACATGCGGTTTGTAGTACATATCCCCAAAAGGATAAAGGCAATGATGAATAACTCATCATGGACCTAATCATGTCCAACAAAGTCCTGTTCCTTCTCTCCGCTATGCCATTCTGCTGCGGAGTGCCCGGCGCAGTCAAATGCATAAAATCCCATTCTCTAACAAGTGTCCCAAGAACTCATCAGAAAGGTATTCCCCACCTCGATCAGATCGAAGTGCCTTTATGGGCCTACCGAATTGCTTTTCCACTTCAGCCCGAAACTCCCTGAACTTATCATAAGTTTCGCTTTTGTGGTGCATTAGGTACACATACCCATATCTTGAGTAATCATCAATAAAAGTGATGAAGTACTCATACCCTCCTCGTGCCCGGATGTTCATCGGTCCACAAACATCACTATGCACAAGTTTTAGAACCCCTTCGGCCCTATTGCCCTTAGACCCGTATGGTCTTTTGGTCATTTTACCCTCTAAACAAGATTCACATTGAGGTATAGATTCCACCTTTAAGTGACTTAAAGGTCCATCCCTTACCAACCTTTGAATCCTATTCAGGTTAATATGACCAAGGTACAAATGCCAAAGATAAGTCTTATTAGAGTGAGAAGTTTTAAGTCTTTTTGAGTTATTATCGTTTATCTCAGCATTAAGCAATAAGTCCATCTTAGGTTTGATAAAATATAGATTATTTTGCATCCATCCAGAACAGATAAAAGATTTGTTTTTACGAATCACCACTTTTTCATTAAAAGATACCACGTAGGAGTCTTTAAATAAAGAAGATACAAAAATTAAATTCCTTTTAAATTTAGGAACATAAAAACAATCTCGCAAAAATAAATTCCTATAATTATCAAAATAAAGATGGACATCTCCCACTGCTTCCGCTGAGACCAAGGATCCATCGCCCATCCGAAGCTTTAAGTCTTCACGAAGTAGACTTCTCGTTTCTTTGAATCCCTATAGAGAAACACAAACATGATTAGTTGCACCGGAATCTATGACCCAGATGTCACTGGATTCCTCAACCAAACAAGTTTCTAAATATACAAGATCATACCTACCTCCCTTGGAAAGGAAGTCCTTGCAATGCTTCTTTATATGCCTGACCTTACCACAGAAGAAGTACTTAAGCTTCTTTGGGTTCTTCTTCTTCTTCTTCTTGCTCTTGGTTGCAGCAGGAATAAAAGACTTCCCACTTTTGGCCCGTTGCTTCTTTCCATTCCTAGAGTTAGGATTGGAACCAAAAGCGGCTACCACATTGGTCTCTCCACCAGTAGGAGAATCCCTGATCAGCAGTTCAAACTCCTGTAACTGTTTCATCAGTTCTGTCAAGCTCATATCCCGTCTATTGCTTAAATTAAAACTAGCTCTAAACAGAATAAATTCCTTAGACAGAGTCTCAAAGACCATAGTCATCTGAGTTTCAACATCGATGTCGGCTCCATTGGTTTGAGCCTCAGCGAGGTAACCCATGACCAACATCATGTGCTCCTTTACAGATGTTCCCGATCTCTGTCTATAGTTTAAGAGTTTTCGAAGAGCCCCTTGCCGCTTCGTTATGGCCTGGCCTCCAAACATATCCTCAAGATTATCCAAGATCTGCTTCGCAGTCTCATAATCCTGATGTTGAGCCTGCAGCATGTTGTTCATGCTAGCCATAACATAGCAGCGGGCCTGATCATTTGCATCTTTCCAGCTGTCGTACGCTTGGAATTGCTCATTACTTGAGTATCCCGTAGGCTCGGGAGTGTTAGACATGTATGCTCTAAGGAGTAAAAATGTAATACGTTTTTGGAGACATTTTTATCAATAAAGAATTTATTCATTTATATATACCAAATATTGTCCTCTTTACATTCATATTTGTTGAATGTATGATAAGCAAATAGTAGTCTGAGACTGTCAGTCTAAACCCTAAGAATTGGGCATATGATGGGATGATTATGCGGAAGACACAATTCTTAGGGTGACGGTCTAAAACATATGATCCGCAATCGAGGGAATAAAGTTGGGCGCTTTATTCATGTAAAGATTGTTATGTTGTCTATATCCCTTTTTGGGAGATGGTTTGTCTTGACCATCGGAGTTGGACTCCATGAATAGAAACATTGGCACGTTGTCAAAGGTGACGATGTGTTGGATCGGGACATAAAGTGAATTGATTTGGATTAATAATTTTGTCTTGGCAAATCGATTCACTTTAGACAATCATTTGTATTGTATCTTAATCCTGAGATGAATAATGGGCCCGTTTTCTCGACTTGTGTCTTTTGATGTACCAATGGGTGACTCCCACATCTCTATAGTGGCATGCATGCCGGTACGTTAGAGGCATGACTCTTGATAGCGTAGACTTGTTATTCATAAATATGGAATCCATAGCTCCTCTTTAGGAGTAATGATATCCTCTTATATGCGTTGTCCTGTAATTGGAAAACTGGAGCGCTCAACCATTTGGATACATAGGTGTAACCGAATGGTATACTATCTTTGGATGGTAAGTTTTCTAATGGTGAGACAATGGAACGTAAGATAAAAATAATCGGGAAGGTAAGACAGAACTTGTCCTTAAGCCGATTATGGATGATCATATGGGGATGCGATACACTATGATATGTCATGGAGACTTAGCTACCCGAGCTTCGTAATTCTATAAAGTTCGAGAGTGCAGCTCCAAGCTTTTAGTGGAGTAGCGTTGGAGTTGATAATTGTGAAATGTATATCTGGGATATTGGGTTTCATAATTATCATGAGCTTGAACTTTATAGGTCCATTTTGGTCCCCTTTGCTAGCTCACAAAATCCTGTAACGACACGGCGTGTTTTTCCAATAATTGGTGACTTATGTCGGATTTATCAGATTGGTTTAAAATTTATAAGAATCAAATAATTCATGTCTGTTTATCGGTTGAATTAATTATCTAAGAAAATTAGTTCAAGATGAACTTGTTGAATTATTGCGTTCGGGTAATTCTTGTCTGTTTATCGGTTGTTTTAATTTTGGACAATTAGAACAAGATAAACTTGTAGAATTATTGTGGATTGATTTATTTTCTTAGAGATTATCTTGATAAAGTTTGTTTTGATCAGATATCTTTTCTATTGGGCTATTTGAATCAAAACTGAGACTTTATCCTTTAGAATCTCGGGTGGAAAATAAAAGATTCACGGAGATTTTTCTCGGCAGTTCGGCCTGCCGGATGACGTGTTCGGCCTGCCGAACTGGCCTGTTCGGCCTGCCTATCAGAAAGTTTGGCCTGCCGACCGACGACAGTTAAGATTACGCATTTTCACGCGTATCTTATCAGATATTGATCCGAACTTGATTCTGTTTCGATTTTTTGAGACCTAATTTGATATGGACTAACCCTAGGACCAATAGGTATAAAAAGGGAGTGAGTCTAATGATTTACTCAGATCAATTTGAGAGATTAAGAGTGATACTCTTGAGTGAGCATCTGAAAACTCCCTGAGAGCTTTTGTTCAAAAATCACGAACACTAGCTTTGGGTTCTCTCTATTGGTTGGAAGGAGAGTCACCGGTGGAAGAGCTGTACGTGTGAGCCCACACTCACTCCGGTTGTGGATAGAGAATAGCAAAGAAGACCAGTTGGTTGAGGCTCTTCGGGAACGTTACTTCTCTACACAGGTCGCAGAGGTTCTTCGGCACACTGAGGTTAGTAAGATCTGTTTTAATTTATACATATAACATGTCAAACTTGTGTTTTGGAAAATACTCTGATGAAAAATTTTTTAAAATTCCACTGCGCACTTTGTTTCCAACAGGGAGGACAAGGAGTTGTCAGAACATATTTCAGTTTCTCAAAGAAAAGGACGATGTCCAGGTTCCGTTTCCAATCGTTATAGTTCTCACCAGTTAATTGGTTTTTGTCAAGTATTGATGATAAAGCGTTTTTAGACATTTTCAATCTACAATAAAGAATCATAGACCAAACATAAGCAAATATATATAATAATTTAGTAAGATAACATAATCATGTAAAATTATACAAATGTGTTTATGTGTCAAAACCTTGAAAATATCACAACCTTACAACGATAATTCCCAACTCAGAATTTAACAAGCTCCTAGGGGAGTCATGCCAAATTCAATCAGGAACACGGATCCCCTCCTGATTAATATTTGCTATCCAGGACCCGTATAATCTAGCATATACTAATAATCATTTCTTTGGCCATTAATTTTATTAACAGAGCTCCTAGGAGAGGTTAATAATAAAATTAACGTGAGTGTATAACCACCGTTTCAATATTTTATCCATGATTTATAATCATCACCTAGGGGTGTGTAACCATAAATCATGCTAAAATACCTTATCCTTTCAGAGATCCAATCTGGTACATGATAGAAATCCCTTCCTAGGGGTCGGGACCACCATGTTCTTCCTATGGACCAACAATGGAGGCCTTAGGTTCTCTCTTCGAAAACCTTCTCCCACTCAATCTTTTGAAGTCAAGGTTTTATTTTAAAATTATGCATGAACAATTTTAATATGAGCGGCACTCCCTATTCTATATGTCATGTTATCAATATACATGGTAAATCATATTATAATGCAGACAAGCAAAGCAACAAGCAGAATAATAGCTGTAATATTATGGTTCCACCCTAGAGAATAGAAAACTAAGATTACAAGAGAATAATCGAGACATTTATCGATTCTTCATCCTTGAATCCTCAAGTGTATCCTTCTTCACATAATATCCATCTTCAAGTCTTCAATCCCGTATGAATCAAATACTTCATATTTCCGGTCATATCCAAATTTAATATTTCTCAGAATCGTCTCAAAAATAAAATTAAAATTGCACCAAAAAAATTGCACCTTTTCTGGACTCCTAGCAGCTCTCGGTCGGCAGACCGATCTGGGTGATCGGCCTGCCGATCATGGAGGTTCGACCTGCCGAACATGAAAGTTCGGCCTACCGGCAGAGCACCAAAATTTCTACCCCACTGTCGGCCTGCCGGACCATACGTCCGGCCTGCCGATCCGTGACCTCCGGCTTGCCGAACTGTGAGGTCCGGCATGCCGACCAACCAGAAAACCCTCAATCTAGAAAATACAAGTTTAATGCAATTCATCAATTTTATTTTCAACAATTCAAAAACATAAAATTAGAGACTCAGGAAATATCTGGAGGCGCCATCATCAATCTTCTAGATCTGACTTCTCGATCTGTCTTCTCCGAATGATTATTTAATTACAAAATTCTTACAAATGAAAAATTAAATAACAATTCCTAGACGGAGATGATAGTCCGCCATCTAATTAGATGAAAAACCTAGATACACATTCTAACCTCTAAGAAACCATAACTGGTATTAATTAATTAATAAATAATTATACAATGATTTAATCAACCATAATTAATTAATAAACATTCACCACATAATCCATGACAACATTTATATTATATAGAAACCTAGAGTGCCATCGCTCTATAAAATTCAATTCAAGCATAGGAGAGATTAAGATCACAAAATTTATGCATATAACATGATCACAAACTTGCAAATTTATGTAAAAACATGGCTCTGATACCAATTGTTGGAAACAACGTGCGCAGTGAAATTTTTAAAAATTTTTCATCAGAGTAATTTCCAAAACACAAGTTTGACATGTTATATGTATAAATTAGACAGATCTTACTAACCTTTGTGTGAAGATCCTCTGCAGCCTGTGAAGAGAAGTAACGTTCCAAAAGAGCCTTAACCAACCGGTCTTCTTTGCTATTCTCTATCCACAACCGGAGTGAGTGTGGGCTCACACGTACAGCTCTTCCACCGGTGACTCTCCTTCCAACCAATAGAGAGAACCCAAAGCTAGTGTTCGTGATTTGTGGACAAAAGCTCTCAGGGAGTTTTCAGATACTCACTAGAAGAGTATCACTCTTAATCTCTCAAATTGATCTGAGTAAATCATGAGACTCACTCCCTTTATATAGCTATTGGTCCTGGGGTCAGTCCATATCAGATTAGGTCTCAAAAACTCGAAACAGAATCAAATTCGAATCAGTATCTGATAAGATCTTCGTGAAAACGCGTAATCTTATCTCCCGCTGATCGACAGGCCGAACATTCTGATCGACAAGCCGATTAGGCCAGTTTGGTAGGCCGAACACGTCATCCGGTAGGCCAAACTCCCGAGAAAAATCTTCGCAAATCTTTTATTTTCCACCCGAGATTCTAAAGGATAAAGTTTCAGTTTTTATTCAAATAACCCAATAGAGAAGTTATCTGATCAAAACAAACTTTATCAAGATAATCTCTAAGAAAATAAATCAATTCACAATAATTCTACAAGTTTATCTTGTTCTAATTTGTCCAAAATTAAAACAACCGATAAACATACAAGAATTATCTGATCGCAAGAATTCAACAAGTTTATCTTGAACTAATTTCTTACAAAATTAATTCAACCGATAAACAGACATAAATTATTTGATTCTTACAAATTTTAAACCAATCTGATAAATCCGACATAAGTCACCAATTATTGGAAAAGCACGCCGTGTCGTTACAGGATTTTGTGAGCTAGCAAAGGGGACCAAAATGGACCTATAAAGTTCAAGCTCATGATAATTATGAAATCCAATATCCTAGATATACATTTCACAATTATCAACTCCAACGCTACTCCACTAAAAGCTTGGAGCTGCGCTCTCGAACTTTATAGAATTACGAAGCTCATGTAGCTAAGTCTCTATGACATATCATAGTGTATAGCATCCCCATATGATTATCCATAATCGGCTTAAGGACAAGTTCTGTCTTACCTTCCCGATTATTTTTATCTTACGTTTCATTGTCTCACCATTAAAAAACTTACCATCCAAAGATAGTATACCATTCGGTTACACCTATGTATCCAAATGGTTGAGCACTCCAGTTTTCCAATTACAGGATAACGCATATAAGAGGATATCATTACTCCTAAAGAGGAGCTCTAGATTCCATATCTATGAATAACAAGTCTACGCTATCAAGAGTCATGCCTCCAACGTACCGGCATGCATACCATTATAGAGATGTGGGAGTCACCCATTGGTACATCAAAAGACACAAGTCGAGACAACGGGCCCACTATTCATCTTAGGATTAAGGTACAATACAAATGACTGTCTAAAGTGAATCAATTTGCCAAGACAAAATTATTAATCTAAATCAATTCACTTTATGTCCCGATCCAACACGTCGTCACCTATGACAACGCGCCAATGTTTCTATTCACGGAGTCCAACTCCGATGGTCAAGACAAACCATCTCCCAATAAGGATATAGACAACATAATAATCTTTACATGAATAAAGTGCCCAACTTTATTCCCTCGATTGCAGATCATATGTTTTAGACCGTCACCTTAAGAATCGTGTCTTCCGCATAATCAGTCCATCATATGCCCAATTCTTAAGGTTTAGACTGACAGTCTCAGACTACTGTTTGCTTATCATACATTCAACAAATATGAACGTAAAGAGGACAAGATTTGGTATATATAAATGAATAAATTCTTTATTGATAAAAATGTCTCCAAAAACGTATTACATTTTTACTCCTTAGGGCATACATGTCTAGCAGCAGGTGCCTTAAACTAGGTTTCTTTCCTATCCACAGTTCAAAAGGAGTCTTTAGAACTGCCTTACTAGGAACCCTGTTCAACAAATACATGGCCGTTTTCAAAGCATACATCTACAATGATAAAGGTAAAGAAGAATACCTTAACATACTCCCAAGCATATCCACGGTGTACCTAGCATTGTGCATTGAGCACAGATTCCATGCTTTTCAAGAAATTTAGCAAATGGAGCAGGGCGTTGTCCAATTTCATTGTACCTTCCATTATATTCACCACCTCTATTAGACCTAACAATTTGCACCTTTCTATCTAATTGTCTTTTAACCTCAGCAATAAACACCTCTAAGGCATTTACTGATTGAGATTTCTCATGTAACAAATAGATATATCCATTGTTAGTGATGTGCCCTAGGCCAATTATGCAATGACCATATTTTGACTTCGTAACATTTGCATTTTATTGATAAAGAGGCATTTTCATTATTGGTGTTGATTCTAATTTCATGAATAGTTAATTCTGCTTAAGGTCATCAAGTATGTGACTTGATAGTAAAACTCTTAGGTGAAAATTGAATTCTATTCTAAATTATCCCTAGTCGTTCATTATTATTGGGATAATAATGAATGAAGACTAGTATGAAGTTTGACTGATGATTATGTTTTACTAATCATGTGTATGAGATACTAAGTCAACTCATAGATAAATATTTGAGAAATGATGTATTAGATTGACCCGCTATGAGAATACTGCATGGATAATTGTCATAAGTGATTCTCATCATAATAGTATTATCCTAGTCCTCTGACCTGAAACCACCATTGTTTCCTACATGACAAGTTCTATATTTTGACACATTCTAATATTATCTTGAACAGGATGATGGAATGGATTGTTGTTGGATATAGAGTGAATCATGTGAGGAATATGAGTGATTAAGAAGGAATTTATCCCTCATTTATTATGAGAAAGATATTAATGGGCCCTTCGATAAGTTGGACTGAAGAAAAATGTATGGCCATACTTGAATGAATTGATAAGGGTTATCAATATCAGTCTACTTAAGATCGAAAAATAATATAATTGAATAGTATAAGGTTGACATAAACCATGTCTTATGTTCAATCAAGGTATCTAGTGACAAAAGGACTTTAATACTTATTGTGGATTAGGTTGTGTCAGATTATTAACATTCACATAACTTGGGTAATCATAATATCTTGCTAGAGGCCGCTTATGATTTGTGGGCCAGAAATAGAATTTCAAGCCCACTACCAATGTTATGTGAACCTACAGGGTTGCACACTTAGAACAGACCAAAAATCAATTTTGGGTTTACTATGTCTAGGTTCAATGAATCTAATAATGTCCAGATTTGATGTACTAGATATGTCTAGGTTCATTGAATCTGACATTATCTAGATTTTCTGAATCATATTCAAATTACTAACATTATCTAGATTCTCTGAATCATATTCAAATTACAGACATTGTCTAGATTCTCTGAATCATATTCGAATTACAGTTTACCCTAGTTAAAATATGACTCTATCGCAAAGTCAATAGATATATATATATATATATATGTTTTAGGGTTACTAACCGAATTAAGAAGAAAGAAGGCGTTCTATTATTCTAAAAGGCGAGAACATTAAAAACCCTAAAAATTAGAGAGAGTCATTTAATGCAAAGGAGATGGTGCTAGCACACCAATTCGTTTTGAGAGTCTCTGTTCGTGTGGATACCTGCAGAGGGCGTTGCTCTAAGTAACAACATCAGAATCCGATCTCGAATACAAAAAGCTCAAGTTAGGGTGTCACCGGAGTGAACTCGCTCTCTTCCTTCCAGAAATCTTGCCCCCTTTTGTTATCCTGGTAAGATTATATGGCTTTCCTATCAATCTAATCGAATTGCATGGATCCTGCGAAGGTTTTATGGGAATTAATTTTAATTTTTTGCTGCTTATTTGAATCACAAAACCCAACATCCATAACGTGAAAAGTTATCAATAAAGGTAATAAAATACTTTTCTCCACCAAAAGATGGAACATCAAAAGGGCCACATATGTCGGTGTGTATAATTTCAAGGAGCTATGTGCTTCTTGTGGCCTTCTTAATTGTGTGTTTTGTGTGTTTTCCTTTAATACAATCCGCACAAATACCAAGATCAATAAAATCCAAGTCAAAAAGGATTTCATTCTTTACCAATCTTTGTATTCTTTCTTTGGATATATGACCCAAACGTTTATGCTACAAGTAAGCTATACTTTCATCTACTAAACCACGTTTAGTACCAACATTATGATGCAAAGTCAACAGAGTCTCAACAAAAAAATTATGAAGCTTTAATTTATATAAACCATCACAAAGACACCAAAACCAATAAAATGATTATACTTAAACAAACTACAACACCCATTTCCAAACTTAAAAGAATATCCAACTGTATCAAGTTTTGACGAAGAAATTAAATTACAAGAAATAGAAGGAACATAAAAAGTTTGAAAAAGATCTAAATGATGTTTAGTGTCTAAAATCAAATGATAAGTTTTGATGGTTTCAACTAGTGCTTTGACTCGATTCCCCATAAGCACAAATTTTTCATTTGCGTTTATGGTTTGGGTCGTAAGGAATCCCTGCATCATATTTGAAACATGAGTGGTACAACCATAATCAATCCATCAAGTATTATGAGAAACTCCTCCCAAATTTGATTCGAAACATATAAAAGCATTAGGCTTACCTTTACTTTTGAACCATGTCTTACATTTTAAGCAGTCTTTCTTGTAGTGTCTAGGCTTTCCATAGAAATGGCACATATCTTTCTTTTGTTCCTTCTTGTGGATTTGGACAGATGATGCATTAACCTTCAGTGGTCCTTTATTGCCCTTTTGATTTTTCTTTCCTGGTTTCTTTTGGGCTCTTGGTTGACCTATGAGATTAACAGAGTGAGTTTCTTGCTTCTTCAGTCTTGCTTCCTCTTGAATAAGCAAAGTTTGCAATTATGTGACATTCTATTTATCCTTTTTTGTATTGTAATGTATTTGGAATGGACCATATTGAGGAGGCAATGAGTTCATAATGAATGTCACAAGGAAACTTTCATCCACTTTCATTCCCATGGATCCCAATCTTGTTGCTATGTTTATCATCTCAGTGACGTGCCCATGCATGGTACGAGAATAATCAAACTTCATGGTAGTTAACGTACCCATTAGTGTGTTGGAAACAAAGTGCGCAGCGGAATTTTAAAAAAAATTTCATCAGAGTAATTTCCAAAACACAAGTTTGACATGTTATATGTATAAATTAAACAGATCTTACTAACCTCAGTGTGCCAAAGAACCTCCGCAACCTGTGTAGAGAAGTAACGTTCCAGAAGAGCCTCAACCAACTGGTCTTCTTTGCTATTCTCTATCCACAGCCGGAGTGAGTGTGGGCTCACACATACAGCTCTTCCACCGGTGACTCTCCTTCCAACCAATAGAGAGAACCCAAAGCTAGTGCTCATGATTTGTGAACAAAAGCTCTCAGGGAGTTTTCAGATACTCACTAGAAGAGTATCACTCTTAATCTCTCAAATTGATCTGAGTAAATCATGTGACTCACTCCCCTCATATAGCTATTGGTCCTGGGGTCAGTCCATATCAGATTAGGTCTCAAAAACTTGAAACAGAATCAAGTTCGGATCAATATCTGATAAGATCCATGTGAAAACGTGTAATCTTATCTCCCGCAGATCGGCAGGCTAAACATTCTGATCGGCAGGCCAAACAGGCCAGTTCGGCAGGCCGACCACGTCATTCGGCAGGCCGAACTCCCGAGAAAAATCTCTGCGACTCTTTTATTTTCCACCTGAGATTCTAAAGGATAAAGTCTCAGTTTTGATTCAAATAACCCAATAGAAAAGTTATCTGATCAAAACAAACTTTATCAAGATAATCTCTAAGAAAATAAATCAATTCACAATAATTCTACAAGTTTATCTTGTTCTAATTTGTCCAAAATTAAAACAACCAATAAACAGACAAGAATTATTTGATCGTAATAATTCAACAAGTTTATCTTGAACTAATTTCTTACAAAATTAATTCAACTGATAAACAGACATGAATTATTTGATTCTTACAAATTTTAAACCAATCCGATAAATCTGAGATAAGTCATCAATTATTGGAAAAACACGCCGTGTCGTTACAGGATTTTGTGAGCTAGCAAAGGGGACCAAAATGGATCTATAAAGTTCAAGCTCATGATAATTATGAAACCCAATATCCCAGATATACATTTCACAATTATCAACTCCAACGCTACTCCACTAAAAGCTTGGAGCTGCACTCTCAAACTTTATAGAATTACGAAGCTCGTGTAGCTAAGTCTCCATGACATATCAAAGTGTATCGTATCCCCATATGATAATCCATAATCGGCTTAAGGACAAATTCTGTCTTACCTTCCCGATTATTTTTATCTTACGTTCCATTGTCTCACCATTAGAAAACTTACCATCCAAAGATAGTATACCATTTGGTTACACCTATGTATTCAAATGGTTGAGCGCTCCAGTTTTCCAATTACAGGACAACGCATATAAGAGGATATTATTACTCCTAAAGAGGAGCTATGGATTCCATATCTATGAATAAGAAGTCTACGCTATCAAGAGTCATGCCTCCAACGTACCGGTATGCATACCACTATTGAGATGTGGGTGTCACCCTTTGGCATATCAAAAGACACAAGTCGAGAAAACGGGCCCATTATTCATTTTAGGATTAAGATACAATACAAATGACTGTCTAAAGTGAATCGATTTTTCGAGACAGAATTATTAATCCAAATCAATTCACTTTATGTCCCGATCCAACACATCGTCACCTTTGACAACGTGCCAATGTTTCTATTCACGGAGTCCAACTCCGATGGCAAGACCAACCATCTCCCAAAAAGGGATATAGACAACATAACGATCTTTACATGAATAAAGCGCCCAACTTTATTCCCTCAATTGCGGATCATATGATTTAGACCATCACCTTAAGAATCATGTCTTCTGCATAATCATCCCATCATATGCCCAATTCTTAAGGTTTAGACTGACAGTCTCAGACTACTGTTTGCTTATCATACATTCAACAAATATGAACGTAAAAAGGACAAGATTTGGTATATATAAATGAATAAATTCTTTATTGATAAAAATATCTCCAAAAACGTTTTACATTTTTACTCCTTAGGGCATACATGTCTAACATAGTGTCCTTGCAATTGACTTATCAGTAGTGTCAGATTGGGACATACTCTTCATAGATTCCGTAAATTTCTTTGCATTGTCAGTTTTTGGAATCGTTGACTTGATGTTCTTAGCTATTGTCATCCGCATGAACATTAAGCTCAGTTTGTTTGATCTTTCCCAAGCATTATAGAAAGATATCTATTTAGCATTGCTAGTGTTAGTAATAGCAGCGGGCTTATCATGTAGGAGTGCCAAATCAAGATTCAGAACACCTAAGTGAAACTGAACCTGTTCAGATCATTCAAGAAAGTTAAGCCCACTAAACTTTATAATAGACGAAGCTTGCTAATGAAGAGACATAGGAGCAAATGCTGCAAATAGATAGAAGGCTCACACATTAAGGATTTGAGTCATAAATATAAACACATAATACAAATTCAAACAACATTCACAAACGCAGAAATGTACATTGAAGTTCTCCTTTGTGTGATCCAACAATGTACGACCATAAACATAATTGATGCTTATTATTGTTATTTTAAATCTCACATAATTGGCAATTTAATATATTCCAATTAGATATGCTTGCAATATTTGGATGTACTAAACATATCTAACCAAATATATGAATTAACCATTGTTAAGTTCATGATTATAAAATAACTAATCAATAATTTTGGGCGATCCTTAAATATTTTATAATTAATGAACTTCAACATACCCATTACAAAGAAAAATATATCATCATGTCATCCTATTAATTGTTAGACATGTATGCCCAAAGGAGTAAAAATGTAATACGTTTTTGGAGACATTTTTATCAATAAAGAATTTATTCATTTATATATATACCAAATCTTGTCCTCTTTACGTTCATATTTGTTGAATGTATGATAAGCAAACAGTAGTCTAAGACTGTCAGTCTAAACCTTAAGAATTGGGCATATGATGGGATGATTATGCAGAAGACATGATTCTTAAGGTGATGGTCTAAATCATATGATCCGCAATTGAGGGAATAAAGTTGGGCGCTTTATTCATGTAAAGATCGTTATGTTGTCTATATCCCTTTTTGGGAGATGGTTGGTCTTGCCATCGGAGTTGGACTCCGTGAATAGAAACATTGGCACGTTGTCAAAGGTGACGATGTGTTGGATCGGGACATAAAGTGAATTGATTTGGATTAATAATTCTGTCTTGGCAAATCGATTCACTTTAGACAGTCATTTGTATTGTATCTTAATCCTGAGATGAATAGTAGGCACGTTGTCTCAACTTGTGTCTTTTGATGTGCCAAAGGGTGACACCCACATCTCAATAGTGGTATGCATACCGGTACGTTGGAGGCATGACTCTTGATAGCGTAAACTTGTTATTCATAGATATGGAATCCATAGCTCCTCTTTAGGAGTAATGATATCCTCTTATATGCGTTGTCCTGTAATTGGAAAACTGGAGCGCTCAACCATTTGGATACATAGGTGTAATCGAATGGTATACTATCTTTGGATGGTAAGTTTTCTAATGGTGAGACAATAGAACATAAGATAAAAATAATCGAGAAGGTAAGACAGAACTTGTCCTTAAGCCGATTATGGATGATCATATGGGGATGCGATACACTATGATATGTCATGGAGACTTAGCTACACGAGCTTCGTAATTCTATAAAGTTTGAGAGTGCAGCTCCAAGCTTTTAGTGGAGTAGCGTTGGAGTTGATAATTGTAAAATGTATATCTGGGATATTGGGTTTCATAATTATCATGAGCTTGAACTTTATAGGTCCATTTTGGTCCCCTTTGCTAGCTCACAAAATCGTATAACGACACGGCGTGTTTTTCCAATAATTGGTGACTTATGTCGGATTTATCAGATTGGTTTAAAATTTGTAAGAATCAAATAATTCATGTCTGTTTATCGGTTGAATTAATTTTGTAAGAAATTAGTTCAAGATAAACTTGTTGAATTATTGCGATCAGATAATTCTTGTCTGTTTATCGGTTGTTTTAATTTTGGACAAATTAGAACAAGATAAACTTGTAGAATTATTGTGAATTGATTTATTTTCTTAGAGATTATCTTGATAAAGTTTGTTTTGATCAGATAACTTTTCTGTTGGGTTATTTGAATCAAAACTGAGACTTTATCCTTTAGAATCTCAGGTGAAAAATAAGAGATTCGCAGAGATTTTTTCTCGAGAGTTCGGCCTACCGAATGACGTGTTTGGCCTGTTGATGGGGCCTGTTCGGCCTACCGATCAGCGAGAGATAAGATTACGCATTTTCACGCGGATCTTATCAGATATTGATCCGAACTTGATTCTGTTTCGAATTTTTGAGACCTATTCTGATAAGGACTGACCCCAGGACCAATAGCTATAAAAAAGGGAGTGAGTCTCATGATTTACTCAGATCAATTTGAGAGATTAAGAGTGATACTCTTTTAGTAAGCATCTGAAAACTCCCTGAGAGCTTTTGTTCGCAAATCATGAACACTAGCTTTGGGTTCTCTCTATTGGTCGGAAGGAGAGTCACTGATGGAAGAGCTATACATGTGAGTCCACACTCACTCCGGTTGTGGATAGAGAATAGCAAAGAAGACCAGTTGGTTGAGGCTCTTCTGGAATGTTACTTCTCTACACAGGTTGCGGAGGTTCTTCGGCACACTGAGGTTAGTAAGATCTATCTAATTTATACATATAACATGTCAAACTTGTATTTTGGAAATTACTCTGATGAAAAATTTTTAAAATTCTGCGGCGCACTTTGTTTCCAACAATTGGTATCAGAGAGAGGTTTTTACATAAATTTGCAAGTTTGTGATTATGTTATATGCATAAATTTTGTGACCTTAATCTCTCCTATGCTTGAATTGAATTTTATAGAGAAATGGCACTCTAGGTTTCTATATAATATATATGTTGTCATGGATTATGTGGTGAATGTTTATTAATTAATTATGGTTGATTAAATCGTTGTTTCATTATTTATTAATTAATTAATATCGATTATGGTTCCTTAGAGGTTAGAATGTGTATCTAGGTTTTTCATGTAATTAGATGGCGGACTATCATCTCAGTCTAGGAATTGTTATTTAATTTTTAAATTTGTAAGAATTTTGTAATTCAATAAGTATTCGGAGAAGACTGATCGAGAACTCGGATCTAGAAGATTGATGATGGCGCCTCCAGGTATTTCCTGAGTCTCTAATTTTATGTTTTTGAATTGTTGAAAATAAAATTGATGAATTGCATTAAAATTGTATTTTCTGGATTGAGGGTTTTCTGCTCGGTCAACATGCCGGACCTCACAGTTCGACAGACCGAAGGTCACAGATCGACAGGCCAGACGTGTGGTCCGGCAAGCCGACAATGGGGCATAAATTTTGGTGCTCTGCAGGCAGGCCAAACTTTCAGTTCGACAGGCCCAACCTCCATGATCGGCAGGCCGAACATCCAGATCGGCCGGCCGAACATCCAAATCGGCCTACCGACCGAGAGCTGCCATATGTCTAGAAAAGGTGCAATTTTTTTGGTGCAGTTTTAATTTTATTTTTGGGATGATTCTGAGAAACATTAAATTTGGATATTATCGAAAATATGAAGTATTCTATTCATACGGGATTGAAAACTTGAAGATGGATATTACATGAAGAAGGATACAGCTTGAGGATTCAAGGATGGAGAATCGATAAATGTCTCGATTATTCACTTGTAATCTTAGTTTTCTATTCTCTAAGGTGGAACCATAATATTACGGTTATTATTATTTTGTTTGTAGCTTTGCTTGATTGCTTTGATTGTCTGCATTATAATATGATTTACCATGTATATTGATAACATGTCATATAGGATAGGGAGTGCCGCTCATATTGAAATTGTCCATGCATAATTTTAAAATAAAACCTTGACTTCAAAAGATTGAGTGGGAGAAGGTTTTCGAAGAGAGGACCTAAGGCCTCCATCATTGGTCCATAGGAAGAACATGGTGGTCCCGACCCCTAGGAGGGATTTCTATCATGTACCAGATTGGATCTCTGAAAGGATAAGGTATTTTAGTATGATTTATGGTTGCACACCCCTAGGTGGTGATTATAAATCATGGAAAAAATATTGAAACGGTGGTTATACACTCACGTTAATTTTATTATTAACCTCCCCTAGGCGCTCTGTTAATAAAATTAATGGCCAAAGAAACGATTATTAGTATATGCTGGATCACACGGGTCCTGGATGGCATATATTAATCAGGAGGGGATCCGTGTTCCTGATTGAATTTGGCATGACTCCCCTAGGAGCTTGTTGAATTCTGAGTTGGAAATTATCGTTGTAAGGTTGTGATATTTTCAAGGTTTTGACACATAAACACATTTGTATGATTTTACATGATTGTGTTATCTTACTAAATTATTATATATGTTTGCTTATGTTTGGTATATGATTCTTTATTGTAGATTGAAAATGTCTAAAAACGCTTTATCATCGATACTTGATAAAAACCAATTAACCGGCGAGAACTATAACGATTGAAAACGGAACCTGGACATCGTCCTTTCCTTTGAGAAACTAAAATATGTTCTGACAACTCCTTGTCCTCCCGAGCCTACGGGAGACTCAAGTAATGAGCAATTCCAGGCGTACGACCGCTGGAAAGATGCTAATGATCAAGCCCGCTGCTGTGTTATGGCTAGCATGAACAATGTGCTGCAGGCTCAACATCAGGATTATGAGACTGCGAAGCAGATCTAGGATAATCTTGAGGACATGTTTGGAGGCCAGGCCATAACAAAGTGGCAAGGGGCGCTTCGAAAACTCTTAAACTGTAGACAGAGACCGGGGATATCTGTAAAGGAGCACATGATGTTGGTCATGGGTTACCTCGCTGAGGCTCAAACCAATGGAGCCGACATCGATGCTGAAACTCAGATGACTAAGGTCTTTGAGACTCTGTCTAAGGAATTTATTCCGTTTTGAGCTACTTTTAATTTAAGTAATAGACGGGATATGACCTTGACAGAACTGATGAAACAGTTACAGGAGTTTGAACTACTGATCAGGGAGTCTCCTGTTGGTGGAGAGGCCAATATGGTAGCTGCTTCTGGTTCCAATCCTAACTCTGGGAATGGAAAGAAGCAACGGGCCAAGAGTGGGAAGTCTTCTATTCCTGCTGCAACCAAGAGCAAGAAGAAGAAGAAGAAGAACCCAAAGAAGCTTAAGTGCTTCTTCTGTGGTAAGGTCGGGCATATAAAGAAGCATTGCAAGGACTTCCTTTCCAAGGGAGGTAGGTGTGATCTTCTATATTTAGAAACTTGTTTGGTTGAGGAATCCAGTGACATCTGGGTCATAGATTCCGGTGCAACTAATCATGTTTGTGTTTCTCTGCAGGGATTCAAAGAAACGAGAAGTCTACTTCGTGAAGACTTAACGCTTCAGATGGGCGATGGATCCTTGGTCTCAGCGGAAGCAGTGGGAGATGTCCATCTTTATTTTGATAATTATAGGAATTTAATTTTGCGAGACTATTTTTATGTTCCTAAATTTAAAAGGAATTTAATTTCTGTATCTTTTTTATTTAAAGACTCCTACGTGGTATCTTTTAATGAAAAAGTGGTGATTCGTAAAAACAAATCTTTTATCTGTTCTGGATGGATGCAAAATAATCTATACTTTATCAAACCTATGATGGACTTATTGCTTAATGCTAAGATAAATGATAATAACTCAAAAAGACTTAAAACTTCTCACTCTAATAAGACTTATCTTTTGCATTTGCGCCTTGGCCATATTAACCTAAATAGGATTCAAAGGTTGGTAAGGGATGGACCTTTAAGTCACTTAAAGGTGGAATCTATACCTCAATGTGAATCTTGTTTGGAGGGTAAAATGACCAAAAGACCATACGGGTCTAAGGGCAATAGAACCGAAGGGGTTCTAGAACTTGTGCATAGTGATGTTTGCGGACCAATGAACATCCGGGCTTGAGGAAGGTATGAGTACTTCGTCACTTTTATTAACGATCACTCAAAATATGGGTATGTGTACCTAATGCACCACAAAAGCGAGACTTATGATAAGTTCAGGGAGTTTCAGGCTGAAGTAGAAAAGCAATTGGGTAGACCCATAAAGGCACTTCGATCTGATCGAGGTGGGGAATACCTTTCTGAGGAGTTCTTGGGACACTTGTTAAAGAATGGGATTTTATCTCGTTTGACTGCGCCGGGCACTCCGCAGCAGAATGGCGTAACAGAGAGAAGGAATAGGACTTTGTTGGACATGATTAGGTCCATGATGAGTTATTCATCATTACCTTTATCCTTTTGGGGATATGCACTACAAACCGCATGTTATCTTTTGAACAATGTGCCTTCAAAATCGGTCCCTAAAACTCCTCACGAGTTGTAGACAAGATGGAAGACATCCTTAAACCATATTCGCTTATGGGGATGTCCCGCTCATGTCCTATTTAAGGATTCGAATAAGTTGGAAGCACGTTCGGAAGTTTGCGTGTTTGTAGGATATTCAAAAGGGACTAAAGGGGGTTATTTTTATAACCTAAAGGAAAATAAAGTCGTGGTTTCAACTAATGCAACTTTCCTAGAGGAGAGTTACATGGACGACTTTAAACCTCAAAGCAAAGTGGTGCTTGAGGAGTTGAGGGGTGATCTGTTCACTCCGGAGGTTCCGAACGAAACCATTCCGATCGGTGTAGAAAAACCAAACAAACCTGAACAACAACCTCAGGGGCTTCAGCGTAGTGGGAGGATCGGGCGTCAACCTGAGAGGTATATGTTCAATGGAGAGGTCTTTTTGGCTGAACCGGATGAACATGACGGGGATCCTAATACTTACGTAGAAGCTATGGAGGATGTTGATTCAAGACTCTGAACAGAGGCCATGAACATAGAGATGAAGTCTATGGAGACTAATCGTGTCTGGGAGCTTGTGGATCTTCCCGAAGGGGTAAAACCCATAGGGTGTAAGTGGATCTACAAGAGGAAAAGAGGAGTGGATGGAAAGGTCGAAACCTTTAAGGCTAGACTGGTAGCTAAGGGTTATACGTAAAAGGAAGGAATCGATTATGAGGAAACCTTTTCGCCTGTAGCCATGCTTAAGTCCATCCGGATTCTTTTGTCCATAGCTGCCACTCTCGACTACAAGATTTGACAGATGGATGTCAAGACGGCTTTTCTAAATGGCTATCTTGATGAGTCCATTTATATGGAACAACCAGACGGGTTCAAGGTCGCGGGTCAAGAGGGTAAGGTTTGTAAGCTGCTAAAGTCTATTTATGGACTTAAGCAGGCTTCTCGTTCTTGGAACATAAGAATTGATCAAGTGATCAAGACTTATGGGTTCTCCCAAAATGTGGATGAACCATGTGTTTATAAACACATTAAGGATGGGAAGGTGGTTTTTCTACTGCTCTATGTAGATGACATTCTGCTAATTGGCAATGACGTTGGGGCGGTGTCATCTGTTAAATTATGGTTGAGCAAGTAGTTTGACATGAAGGACTTGGGTGAGGCTAATTTTGTTCTCGGTATCCATATCTTTCAGGATAGAAAGAACAAAATGATAGCTTTGTCACAGGCCGGCTACATAGATAAAATTCTCAGGAGGTTTGCAATGCAGGATTCCAAGAAAGGTGGGCAACCATCTAGGTCTGGAATTACTCTTTCTAAGAAAGACTCTCCAAAGTCTTATGAAGAAAGAGAATACATGAAGAAGGTGCCTTATGCTTCGGCAGTGGGTAGTCTCATGTATGCCATGCTTTGCACTCGACCGGATATTAGCTATGCGGTCGGGATTGTAAGTCGATTTCAGGCGGATCCAAGACCGAACCATTGGGTTACGGTAAAGCATATTTTCAAGTACCTGAGAAGGACTCGAGGGTATATGCTTAAGTATTTGGGTGAGGATTTAACTCCTCTAGGATACACTGATTTGGATTTTTAATCCTGTCTGGATTCTAGGAAATCGACTTCGGGGTTTGTGTTTACTCTGGGTGGCGGTGCCATCAGTTGGAGAAATGAGAAGCAAGATTGCACTTCAGATTCAACGATGGAGGCCGAGTATGTGGCGGCTAGTGATGCTTCGAAAGAAGCAGTGTGGCTCCGCAAGTTCCTTGGAGATCTTGAGGTAGTTCCTGGTATGGATAAGGCGGTATCACTGTACTGTGATAACAGTGCGGCGGTAGCTAATGCTAAGGAACCAAGATTTCACAAGAAGAGTAAGCATATTGATCGGAAGTATCATGTGATAAAGGACTTCTTTGAGGGCGGGCATGTCACGGTGTCCAAGATCGCGTCAGAGGACAATTTAGCTGATCCATTTACGAAGACACTTACTGGGAGAGTCTTCGAGAGGCATGTGGAAGCTATGGGAATGCGAAATTTGCTGTATTTACTCACTGAGTGCAAGTGGGAGATTGTTAGACATGTATGCCCTAAGGAGTAAAAATGTAATACGTTTTTGGAGACATTTTTATCAATAAAGAATTTATTCATTTATATATATATCAAATCTTGTCATCTTTACGTTCATATTTGTTGAATGTATGATAAGCAAACAGTAGTCTGAGACTGTCAGTCTAAACCTTAAGAATTGGGCATATGATGGGATGATTATGCGGTAGACACGATTCTTAAGGTGATGATCTAAAACATATGATCTGTAATCGAGGGAATAAAGTTAGGCGCTTTATTCATGTAAAGATTGTTATGTTGTCTATATCCCTTTTGGGAGATGGTTTGTCTTGGCCATCGGAGGTGGACTCCGTGAATAGAAACATTGGCGCGTTGTCATAGGTGACGACATGTTGGATCGGGACATAAAGTGAATTGATTTGGATTAATAATTCTGTCTTGGCAAATCGATTCACTTTAGACAGTCACTTGTATTGTATCTTAATCCTGAGATGAATAGTGGGCTCGTTGTCTCGACTTTTGTCTTTTGATGTGCCAAAGGGTGACACCCACATATCAATAGTGGTATGCATACCGGTACATTGGAGGCATGACTCTTGATAGCGTAGACTTGTTATTCATAGATATGGAATCCATAGCTCCTCTTTAGGAGTAATGATATCCTCTTATATGCGTTGTCCTGTAATTGGAAAACTTGAGGAGCGCTCAACCATTTGGATACATAGGTGTAACCGAATGGTATACTATCTTTGGATGGTAAGTTTTCTAATGGTGAGACAATGGAACGTAAGATAAAAATAATCGGGAAGGTAAGACAGAACTTGTCCTTAAGCCGATTATGGATGATCATATAGGGATGCGATACACTATGATATGTCATGGAGACTTAGCTACACGAGCTTCGTAATTCTATAAAGTTCGAGAGTGCAGCTCTAAGCTTTTAGTGGAGTAGCGTTGGAGTTGATAATTGTGAAATGTATATCTGGGATATTGGGTTTCATAATTATCATGAGCTTGAACTTTATAGGTCCATTTTGGTCCCCTTTGCTAGCTCACAAAATCCTGTAACGACACGGCGTGTTTTTCCAATAATTGGTGACTTATGTTGGATTTATCAGATTGGTTTAAAATTTTTAAGAATCAAATAATTCATGTCTGTTTATCGGTTGAATTAATTTTGTAAGAAATTAGTTCAAGATAAACTTGTTGAATTATTGCGATCAGATAATTTTTGTCTGTTTATCGGTTGTTTTAATTTTGGACAAATTAGAACAAGATAAACTTGTAGAATTATTGTGAATTGATTTATTTTCTTAGAGATTATCTTGATAAAGTTTGTTTTGAACAGATAACTTTTCTATTGGGTTATTTGAATCAAAACTGAGACTTTATCCTTTAGAATCTCAGGTGGAAAATAAGAGATTCGCAGAGATTTTTTCTCGAGAGTTCGGCCTACCGAATGACGTGTTTGGCCTTTTGATGGGGCCTGTTCGGCCTGCCGATCAACGAGAGATAAGATTACGCGTTTTCACGCGGATCTTATCAGATATTGATCCGAACTTGATTCTGTTTTGAATTTTTGAGACCTATTCTGATAAGGACTGACCCCAGGACCAATAGCTATAAAAAAGGGAGCGAGTCTCATGATTTACTCAGATCAATTTGAGAGATTAAGAGTGATACTCTTTTAGTGAGCATCTGAAAACTCCCTGAGAGCTTTTGTTCACAAATCACGAACACTAGCTTTGGGTTCTCTCTATTGGTTGGAAGGAGAGTCACCGATGGAAGAGCTGTACGTGTGAGTCCACACTCACTCCGGTTGTGGATAGAGAATAGCAAAGAAGACCAGTTGGTTGAGGCTCTTCTGGAACGTTACTTCTCTACACAGGTTGCGGAGGTTCTTCGGCACACTGAGGTTAGTAAGATCTGTCTAATTTATACATATAACATGTCAAACTTGTATTTTGAAAATTACTCTGATAAAAAATTTTTAAAATTCCGCTGCGCACTTTGTTTCCAACATTAATAGCATCACCAAATCATGGGTAATTGAATTTTATTTAATTTGACATCTATGGAAACATTCTTATTTTGCCACTTTGGTGACTAACAAATTATTCCTAATATAGACATCAAATTAAATAATAGTATTATATAACTTAATGAATGCTAAACTTTAAAGTTTTGGCCTTGTTATTTCAATCTAATTTAATTTTAAAACTCTAACATAATGCTTTAGAAAAAAAAAATTAGCTCAATGTCAATGGTCAACAGTCAAAGTTAAAGTCAATAATCAAGGTCAAGAGTCAATTGTCAAATTGGGTTGGTCAATAGATTTGGGTTAGGACTGAATTGGGTCGGGTTCAACTCGGATCCATTACCTAGCTTTGGGCCTTTAAACTTAAATAACTATTTCACTTAAAACCTACTTACCTTTATTTTTGGGCTGCTTAAAGTAACTGGGCTTAAAGCCCAATTGAAACCAATCAATGAGACATGCGTGCAGCACATGGGATTCATGTAATCCATATTTTCTGCCACTGCCAGTAACTTCCCACGTTATGCTTGATTTCTCCCTTTTTTTTTTTTTGAATTTCAAACAAAATTCTTTTCAAAACAGAATCAAAGCTGACCATTATCATATTATCATTAATTCACAGAACCACAAAGAGTGGTGAATACTTTGAGGTAAAAAAACCAAGATAAGAAAAGCCGCAAAGACTGAGACTGAATATGGCAAATGCTGAGGTCTAAAGACTAATATGGAAACCCCGTATTATTATTTTTACATTGGCCAAAATGATGAATAGGTTCCAAAAACCACCGCCTATCATTATTTGTTAAGTACCACACCCCAAGGGTACGCGAAAGATGAAAGAATTGTTGAAAGAAAACTGATAAGAGAAAATGTTTGATCGCATTCACATTCTATGTTCATGTTTATGCATTAGTTTCTGCTTACTAAGCTTTAGCTCATTATAGTTCTTATGATGTAGGTAAGAATATGCATAGTTAGGAGTTGACTGAGTATCCAAAGCTGTTGGTCAGAGATTTGTTCATAAGCCATGTTTTAGAGCAGCTTTTGAAATGTATCTTGAAACTCTATTTTGTAAAACTTAACAGCTCTGTTATGATTTTGTGAATAGACATATGTTAATAAGTCTAGATGTGATAGTATAATTATGTTCAAATTACTAAGTTTGAATAATGTATATATCATAAATAAGGAAATGAATGAAACAACAGTTTCAAAACTATTTTATATTGTAATGTATATTTTAAGTAAACCATAACACTTATAATGAAATTGGAAGGTTAATGCTTCTTATCATAACTAAATAAGCTTTATACGAGCTCATTAGTTAGCTTAAGCGGTATTACAGTTTTTGGTATCAGAGCAAAGGTTAAATCGATTCTGAAGATAAAAGAAGGCATATGAAGATATCCTGGCTGGGAAACTTGGTCAATAGTAAGTACCTTTTGTCTTTATAATTCGTTGTTTTTATGATTTTGTTAATTTATATTGTGTTTATTATTAGCTAATTAAAGGAGTAAGACTGGGCATTATACATGAAGATGTGGCACTAAAAAGGATGGCAAGAGATGATGATCAAGAGGGGGATCATGATCTAGTAGAAAACCTGACAAGTCTGATCCAACAACAGACCATGATGCATGGTGAACAAATACAACAGTTGTTGGATATGTAAAGAAATAACTAGTGCCAACCGCCTCCTCCACCTCCAACTCAGCCGAATACTTCACAAACTATTTATGAGAGATTCCTGAAGATATAGCCTCCTAACTTTGATTGTGGTTTGGACCCATTAGTTGCAGAAGAGTGGGTGAAATCTTTGGATGCCATCTTTGATTACATGAGGATTAGTGATGCTAAAAAGGTACTTTGTGCAATTTCTTGCTTAAAAGCAGGGCTAGAACCTAGTGGGAAGGAATTAAGCTTGGAGTAAATATGGATGTGTTGACATGGGAGAAATTCACGAAGATCTTCTATGAAAAATATATCACTAGGGATGCTAGATCACAAAAAGCAAAGGAGTGTTTAGAGAGCAAGGAGGGATATTAGTGTGTGATTATGTTCAAAAATTCGATGAAGGTTGTAAATATGTCTTCTATATTGCTAAAGACAACAATAATAAAAAAGACCACTTCCTGAGAGGTCTTAATCTTGAAATCAGAAGGGATGGGAGGATGTCTTCTGCAATGGAGTTTAGGAAGTTAGTCGATAAGGCATTGATAGCAGATTAGGTTGAAAAAGACATTGAGAAGTTTCATCAACAAACGAGATTAGGATTTACTCCAAGGAATCCTACCTAGTGGAAAAGGGCAGAACAAAAGCCACAACAAGGAAACAGTAAACACCCTAGAGTTGAGCAACCTGCTAATGTAATTGAGAAGCCACGATATGCTAAATGTGGGAAGAATCATTTTGAAGATTGTTGTAAAGGTTGTAACTTATGTTTAAAGTGCAAGAAGCCAGGACATTTGGCAAAGGATTTCCCACGATGCAAAAGAAAGTCCAAGGAAGGGTGTATGCGATGACCGAGGAACAAGCTAATATGGATGCTTCTATAGTCTTGCATAATATTTTAATTTCTAAAGTTGTTGCAAATGCATTGATAGATTTAGGATCTATGCATTCATTTGTATCAAGTACATTTTTGAGGAAATTGGACATTACATCGGATATTTTGAAAATGAGATATAGTGTAACGTTACCATCTAGGGAAGAAATGGAGTCGAATCAAATGTTAAGGGCTTGTTTGGTTTAGATTGCTGATAGAACCTTATATGTAGATCTCTTGGTTTTGGATATTGCTGATTTTGAAATCATTTTGGGTATAGATTGCTTGACAAAAGATCATGCCATAATTGACTGCAACAAGAAGATTGTGATCTTTCAACCACCTGGAGAAGAATAGTTTGTATTTAGAGGAACCATAGGAAGATCATCTATACAAATTATAACTGCAATGAAGGCTCAAAATATGCTTAGCAAGGGTTGTGTTGGCTATTTGGCTGGTGTTATGGATACTTCAGTAGGACAAAAGTTAAAGCCAGAGGATGTAGATGTGGTTCAAGAGTTCCTAGAAGTGTTCCCAGATGACTTACCAAGATTGCCACCTGATTGAGAGATTAAGTTTGTAATTGACCTTGCACCAAGAACTGCACTAATTTCTAAACCACCATATAGAATAGCACCAACAGAATTAAAGGAGTTGAAGGTGCAATTACAAGAATTGCTTGATAAGGGATTTGTACACCCTAGTTATTCTCCTTGGGGAGCGCCTATGTTATTTGTGAAGGAAAAGGATGGCACATTGTAGTTATGTATTGATTATAGAGAGTTAAATAGGTTGACCATTGAGAATAAACATCCACTCCAAGGATAGATGATTTGTTTAATCAATTACAAGGTGCTTCCATTTTCTCAAAAATTGATTTGCAAAGTGGATATCATCAATTAAAGATCAAAGAAGAAGATATGCAGAAGACTACATTTAGAACAAGGTATGGGCATTATGAATTTTTAGTGATGCCTTTTGGTTTAACAAATGCCCCTACTATATTTATGGACTTGATGAATAGGGTTTTTAAGCAGTTTCTTGATAAATTTGTGATTTTGTTCATTGATGATATTTTGATCTATTCTCTGAGTAAGGAGGAACACGAAGAACACTTAAGAATTGTGCTGCAAGTTCTCAAAGAAAACAAGTTGTATGCCAAATTTAAGAAGTGTGAATTTTGGCTAGAACAAGTGGCATTCTTAGGACATATAATGTCAAAGAATGGAATTTCTATTGATCCAAGTAAAGTGGAAGCTATTGCTAATTGGCCCACACCAACAAATGTATCAGAAGTTAAGAGCTTTTTAGGATTGGTGGGGTATTATCAACGATTTGTTAAGGGATTCTCTAAAATAGCCACCCCCTTAACATCGCTGACTAGAAAGAATGTGAAATTTCAATGGACTATGCATGTGAAAGGAGTTTTTAAGAATTGAAGCATAGGTTAATCACAGCTTCGGCGCTTACCATTCCAACAAGAACTGGTGGATTTGCAGTGTATAGTGATGCCTCTAAGAATGGCTTAGGCTGTGTGTTAATGCAGAATAGGAAGGTAATCACATATGCCTCAAGGCAACTAAAAGATTATGAAAAGAATTATCCAGCCCATGATTTGGAACTTGTTGCTATAGTTTTTGCTTTGAGAATCTGGAGACACTACTTGTATGGTGAGAAGTGTGAGATTTATACTAACCATAAGAGTCTAAAGTACTTCTTCAACTAGAAGGAGTTGAATATGGGGCAACATAAATGGTTGGAACTTGTGAAAGACTATGATTGTGTAATCAACTACCATCTAGGTAAAGTAAACATGGTCGCTGATGTCTTGAGTAGAAAATGAATGTCATCACTCCATGTCATTCAAAAGCCAATATTATTGGATTTGCAAAGGTTACAGCTTGAAATAGTCCTGAAAGGAATAACGAGTAAATTGTCAACTCTAGTATTGCAACCTGTGCTACAAACTAAAATTAAAGAAGGCCAAAAGGTGCACAAATATTTGATTGGGTTGAGAAACAAAATTGATGCAGGATAGAGAACAAACTTCTTACTTACTGAAGATGGGATTGTAAGATATAGAAGGAGGTTATGTGTGTTGTTTGTTAAGGCCATTATAGAAGACATCTTGAAAGAAGCTCATATGACTCCTTATTTAATACACCCATGTAGAACAAAAATGTACAAGGATCTAAAGCAACATTATTGATGGCCTGGAATGAAGAAAGATGTAGCAAAGTTTGTGGCTGAATGTTTAACTTGTCATCAAGTTAAGATTGAACATCAAAGACCAGCAGGGTTGCTAAAGCCTTTATTGATTCTAGAGTAGAAATGGGAACACATCACAATGGACTTTGTACTTGGATTGCCTAGAACTCAAAAAGGTTTTAATTCCATATGGGTGGTTGTGGATAGGTTAACCAAGTCGGCCCATTTTCTTCTAGTGAAATCCACTTATACCATGGGCCAATATGCTCAATTATATATCAAGGAAATAGTTAGATTACATGGAGTGCCGGTTTCAATGGTATCTGATAAAGACCCTAAGTTCACAAATGCATTTTGAAAGAGTTTACATAGTGCTATGGGAATGAAGTTTGCATTTACCATAGCAATTCATCCTCAAAGTGATGGACAATCTAAGAGGGTAATTCAAACACTAGAAGATATGTTATGAGCTTACATGCTTGGTTTACAAGGGAGTTGGGATACAAAGCTTCCTTTGGTGGAATTTACTTACAATAAAAATTACCAAGCGACGATTGGAATAGCATTTTATGAAGCACTGTATGGAAGAAAAAGTAGATTTCTAGTTCGTTGGGATGAAGTTGGAGAAATGGAATTGCTCAGTCTAGAGATAGTATAAAAAAAGCTAAGGTGGTAGAAAAGATATACAATAGAATGAGAACAGCACAAAGTAGACAAAAAAGCTATGCAGTTAAAATAAGAAAAGATTTAGAGTTTAATGTTAGAGATCATGTATTCTTAAAGGTAGCTCCAATGAAGGGCATCATGAGATTTGGGAAAAGAGGAAAGCTAAGCCCAAGGTATGTTGGCCCATTTGAATCCTTGAAAAAGTTGGTGATAGAGCATATAGATTGGCCTTACCACCTTCATTATCCAGTGTGCATGATGTCTTCCATGTGTCCATGCTCAAGAAGTATATTCAAAATCCCTCACATGTTTTAAGTAATGAGCCATTGGAAATAACTTTTGATTTAGTATATGAGAAGAAATCAGTACAGATTCTTGATAGAAAAGAGAAGGAGTTATGGACCAAGAAGATTCAACTAGTTAAGGTTTTGTGGAGAAATCATTCAGTAGAAAAAGCCACATGGGAAAGAGATGAAGAGATGTAGAACAAATATCCAAAACTATTCGGTATGTCAAATTTTGAGGATAAAATTTTATAAGAAGGAGAGGATTGTAATGCCCAATTAACTCACAATTAGACAGTAATAAGCATTTTGCATATCTATGCATGTAACAAACACACATTGTTCAATTTCAAGCATATAGAAAGCATATCTTACAAGCATGAGTACTCATTATCTATAAGATTAAATCTTGCATAAACATGCTTATATTCATAAATATGACATTGAATTATTAATGTATGATTTAACATGTTTTAAAATGGTTCTAGTTGTAGTGAAAAGCTCAGTTTCTTGGTAAGAAAGATTGATATGCTAAATGGTTACAAATTGATTGGAAAGTATTGTTCCATTTCAAATGCATTCTAAACTGATTGTTTTGCCCATTTATATATTTGAAATAGACAAATTTGATCGGAATTGAAAGTATACAAAATGGTGCAATTTGATTGGTTTGTTAACTAGGTTATAGCAAATTGAGTTACTCTTGCATGTACTAGATCCAAGTGGCTAGCAATTAGCTAAATTCCCTTACTCAGCACTCTTTCCACATGTCAAAACCAAGAAAAGGATGGCAAAAGCTCCCAAGCTACCTCCTCCTTCAACCCACATCCTTTTGACTAAGTCAAATACATTAGAAAACTCTAGTCTTGCTTCTTATCTTCCCTAGTAGCCCCAAAAACATCCAACACTCTCCCCACTTCTTTCTCTCTATTTTCCATGTCCTAAAGCTCACAAAAACATAAAAAAGATCATAGAAATTCGAGTTAAACAAACCATCCCCAAGTTTTCACCATTTTGAGCTTGAAAATCAAGTGTTTTTAGCTCCAATAGAGTCCTAACTTTAAGCCCTACAAGGTACCCTTTAAATTTATGTTTCTTATGATGAAATGAAGTTATTTTTGGTTATATGTGATCATAGATGTGGAAAAAGTAAGCTAAGACAGATTTGAGCTCAAACTATGCTAGTTAAGCTAGTTTCATTGCAAAATTGATAATCATTTGAAATCTAATTATGTCTTTTATTTCTATTGATCCTAAGTGTTTATTAAGTGATTTTGAATGCTTATAAGTAGGTGGGAATTAGTTTGAATGTTATTTCTAAATCTATAGAAAGAAAATCAAGTTCATGCTATGCTTGATTATCATGTATTAAACTGTTTTTATAAGATTATATGCCTCCCTTAATGAGATTTGATGTTTGAAAATGTTATCTATTTATTGAAGACCTGATTTTGGCTAGAATGAGGTAAAATTGTTATATGTTTGACATAATACAATTTGTAGTAGGACTATGCTGAAATGCATGATTGTTGAGATGATTGAACATTTAATCTCTATATTTAATCACAATTTTAGTAATATAGCATGTTCATTGGCCAAAAGTGCGCATTGTGATATTTTGATGTTCAACTTATTTTGTGTTTGAATTGATGTAAAGCCATTGTAATATGAACTTATAGCATAATCCACTTAATGTGTTTATTGAAGAATTGAATGGTATATGATTTTATAATGTTAGGCCTTTAGCACATCCTATCTTCTAAGAGGACTGATCTTTTCACTCAACGCAAATCTAACTTGAGATAAGTAGAAACTATTATTTACTGCATCATAAGAACTATGTGATTTATGTTTTAAGGTGCATTGATTAGATTGTTGCTATTTGGGAATGATAAAGATTGTTGAAATGCATTCATGACTCATAAAATTTACATTAGAACATGTGATATGGTCTAAAAAGGAATGAGGTTCTTAACTAAAATGAGGGTTTGGTACTTAATTGTTGGTCGGATAGGCATGGGACGTGGGTGGGACTGGTGGACCTAACAAAGGGTGGTGAATACTTTGAGGTTAAAAAACCAAGAAAAGCCACAAAGACCGAGACTAAATACAGCAAATACCTGAGGTCTAAAGAATAAAATGGAAACCCCGTATTATGATTGTTAGATTGGCCAAAATGATGAATAGGTTTCAAAAACCATAGCCTATCATTATTAGTTAAGCACCATACTCCAAAAGTACCCAAAAGAAGAAAGAATTGTTGAAAGAAAACTGATAAGAGAAAATGTTTGATTGCATTCACATGCTATGTTCATGTTCATGCATTAGTTTCTATTTTTTGAGCTTTAGCTCTTTATAGTTCTTATGATGCAAGTAAAGATGTACATGGTTAGGAGTTGAACCGAGTATCCAAAGCTACCAGTTAGAGATTTATTCATATGCCATGTTTTGGAGTAGCTTTTGAAACGTATCTTAGAACTCTGTTTTGTAAAACTTAGTAGCTCTGTTATGGTTTTTGTGAACAGACATATGTTACTAAGTCTTGATGTGATAGTATTATTATGTCCATATTACTAAGTTTGAATAATGTATATATTGTAAGTAAGGAAATGAATGAAACAACAGTTTCAAAACTCTTTTATATAGTAATGTATATTTTAAGTAAACCATAACACTTATAATGAAATTGAAAGGTTAATGCTTCTTATTCTAACTAAATAAGCTTTATACGAGCTCATTAGTTAGCTTAAGGGGTATTACAAATTTGCTACTAAAGATTAGAATAACAAGATAATTATGGATCAAACATTCCAATTTAGCAATAGGTTATATTTAAGTTCTATTTAGTTGTGCACCCAAAGAAAATAAGAAAATAATCATAAGCAATAAAAAAAGAACATAAATAATCTCAATTGGAAAATATTTCTAAATATTAATCATATAATTATGCGTAGGGTTTTTAAGAACATTGAAAAGGAAAAGAAGAGCAAAAAAAGAAAGAGAACGATTATGGCATCAAAGAGTCTTCCACACAATTGACATTCCTTGAGCCAATACCTAAGCCTCTCCTTCATCTCTCCTCTCGGTCTCCTAAATTGAGAAAAGGGACAAGTATTTGCGTTTTGAAATGAAGTATTTATAGAGATATGATGCTAGGTTGAAAAGGGAAAGTTTAAGTGCATTTAGAGCCTAAATTTTGGTCAAAACATGCTAAAATTTGCGCACTTTAGATTTTGGTTATGCCTTGGTGTCGTGGCACCCATTTCTTGGTGCCGCGGTGCTACATTGATGCTCGCTTGGGCACTGCAGCTCCCAAAACTTGCTCTATAGCACCTGCTTGTTAGGTCTGATGGCATGATCAACACGTTTTGTAGGCCATGATGCTCCAAACTTAAGCCGTGGCGCCTGACTAACCTTTAAAGACAAAAATGTGTTTTTAAATCTTATGAATCCTCCCTTTTCAATTGATTTTCATTCCATGGCCACAAAATATGTACGAAACATAAAAACGCAATAAAAATAAACTCAAAAAGTAACAAAATAAATACAAGGAAGCATGATATAAAGTTTTGTGAAATTATGCATTTATCAAACTCCCCCACACTTATCTTTTGCTAGTCCTCGAGCAAAACCTAAAAACAAAGAAAAAGAAAAGAAACACTAACCTTCCATCCCTAAGTCTCAAAGAACAATAAAAGATCAGGCCTTGAAATCAAACAAGCATTGAATAGCCAATGTCAATGATAGTGTGTATGTAAATAGCCAAGGTCTATGATTAATAAACTGTACATGCTTTGAACAAGTAAACACCTATAAACCTTACAAAAATAATCACACAAGTTCTAACAACGACATCAAGCATCAAATGCTCTTCCTTTGGTATGAATCTCCACTATGCCAAAGGCACCACCAAAAATTAAAAGGTCTTCAATAAAGGTTGTAACAGAGCCAAGGGGAAATGGTTAAAAGAAAGAAAGGTACGGATATCACAAAGGGCCTAAAACTTCAAGGAGGCCAAAACATCATAAAATTTTCAACGTACCTTTCAAAACCAAGTAATAAGGCAAGCTAGATGTCATTATGTTAGGCCTTTTTTTCATTTTAACCTTCGTTTTAACATCTAAGTCATGATCAGAAAGCTCAGAATATTTTCTTTTTGCATATTTCTTTCTTTTTTTCAAATTTTTTAAAATATTTTTCTCTTTTTTTCATTTTTTTCCTTTTTTTCTGAATTTGATTTTTTTTTTCTTTAGCTATCCTTACTTTAATATAATTTTCCTTTCTTTTTCTTAGTTAGTTCCTTCCCTCCCCTACACATATCTTTTGTCCCTAACCTAATTCCTCGTAAAATTCCCTTGTACATAAAATAAGTCTCTAAAGCTCCAATTCATCTCTAGAACAAGGGTAAAGGTATAAAAACAAATAAGCTAGGTAAGAAGATATTGTGGTTAGCCAAAAAAAAGGTTTACAAGAATGCTCATATTGGCTTACTAGGAGAGATGTCCTCTTCAGAACATCAATCAGGACTTTGGTTGACGTGGCCTTGTTGCTAGAGATCTTAACGTCTTAATCATTTTTCAAGTGATGCTCGATCAGCTATTCACCTTAAAAGACATTTAGGAAAGTTCTATTGTGCTAACCCCTGCATGTTAAAACCAAAATGATAGTCAAAATGAGGGTATGAGAATCTACTCATTATAGTATGCTTGTCTCTATAATGAATAACATGGCAATTGTACAAAAAGAGTTAAGTATAATAATCATAGAAACGTATAAACAAAAGAATAACATCAAGACTCAAGACAATACTCATCATCAATCAAAGCCACAAATATTAATGCTTAATTCTATCAAAGTAGTTAGAATATATCCTACGACTCAAAAACCTAAAACTAAAATGAAAAATTTAAAGAAAAATTTTAAATTTTTATGGTTTATTTTTTTAGACAAGGAAACAAAAGCCTAATCCTAATTCCTTCCCTCACACTTAATCCTTATATTATCCTCGATGTAAGGCTAAGTATAGAAGAAAAGAAAAAACAATAACAAGCAAAACGAAAGAAAATAATAATAATAATAATAAGATAGAATGATGGGGAATAAGAAGATCAAATCTATATCGCGAGCTCTCCATTCGTTGGGTTGCCTCCCATAAAGTGCTTGGTTTAGTGTCCTCAACCTGATGTGGAGAAAGGGCCATCAGAGAGTGGCTTCCTCCCATTAAAGGTGTCATAAAACACCACATATAGGTTTTCATTGTTAATGCCCTCAAGCATGGCAAGATATGGAACAATTATGCACATCACACCAACTTTAGCCCGCTTTGCTGAATGTGCTTAGGAAGACAACTCTATTTTAGATTTAGCTCGTGGAGGATGTAGTATGGTGACGGTGGCATCAATGGGAAGTAAGGATCCATTGGTGATGTATATAATATTACCATCGATGTGCTCAAATCGATGGTTTCATATGATTCTTCATGCACCAACAAGTCTTATGATTAGGCTTCATGAAGGAATTCCTCAAATAATAACATTTCCAATTGCTCTTCACTCTCCACTTGATGCTCCAAAACCATGCTTACGATTTGATGAACATAGAACTCATGGCTTATAATGGACATCTTGTGACTTAGAATGTGAAAATTGGTTTCAACCACACAAGTGTTTAATTGTTGAGCTAAAACAACTTCAAAGGTTTCTAAATTTTTATTTGGGGCTCGATCACTTCTAAAGGCTCAAATTCCCATGAAGCTCCCATGTTAGGTAAACTACTCTTCTAACTTAAGTTGTTTAAGTCATCTTTAACCTCATGCCACATCATATTTTCCACCATTTGATTAGTACCTTGTTCCTCTAACCTACTCACTAATCTTGCCAATTGATCTATATGACCTTGACAATTTTGAATGCTTGTGGTCATCTCTTGTTGAAATTGCAATATGGTAGTAGTCAAGACCTTAGCTATGTCTTCAAGAGATGTACCTATAGATGGTTCGTCTACCAAGGCTCCTCCAATTATGGCTTCTACGCCATATTATAAGATTGAGTGTCACACTATGGATCCAAATTATAGTAACCGTCATCTTAATGATGGTTGGTCCTTGAATAATTCTAGTTCCATTCATCGTATTTGGCCATGTCCTCCAACATGAAGTAGACTTGATCTACGGATTAATGGAAGAAAGAGATGGTGTTGTTGCCCTTTTCAACCCAATGTCTTGTTATTGCACATAAGCCATCAAGGAAGATTTGAAGTTGCCACTCATTTGAGAACCCATGGTATGGAAACTGAAGAAGCAAATTCTTGTATCTCTAGCAAGCATTATAAATAGCTTCGAGTCTTATTGGGCAAAACTTAAGAAGGCTTGTCGATGTGACGCCTTGAAGTTCCTCGCATAAAACAAAATCTAAAAACACCAAATAATTAGAGAAGAACAAAATGATTTAGTTAAAACCAACAAAAACAAATAACTAATTACTTAGGAAAGCAATCCTTGGCAGCGGTGCCAAAATTTGATAGGCCTTGGGGAAAACACCAAATTTAAACCTTACTTAAAGTGTTGTCATTATTAATTATAGTGATGAACAAGGATCGTCCGCATAGAGGATTAGGTCTGATAAATTAATTATTGACACTAAAGCCTAAAACACAATATAACTAGACACATATGGGGTTTTGAATTTACTTAACTAAATTACTAAACTAACCAAAACACAAGAAATTAAATAAATATGAAACAATAATATTAAAATTGGTTAAAAAATCATTCTCCACCACTAAACAATAGCCATAAAATTAATTATTAAATTATTTCTAATTTTCTATGAAAACTACCAACTGTAGATAAGAACAAGCTTTGCTATCCCAATCTCTCCTTGCTATGTCATTAAGCAAAATAAGCTCTTCATTTAATCCTTTTCCATTAAATAACCTAGAATAAGCTTTCTAAATTCAACCTAACAGAAGCATTAAGACAAGAAAGATGGGTTGATCAAGACAACAATCATACAAGCTTGGATTATTAAACCTAGGTTATGTTCCTTGCTATAATTAACAACAAATCCTACTTAGTTACGTTAAGTAATAAAAATAGAAGAACATAAGCAATCTCAATTAGAAAATTGGAAAATAATTCTAAAAATTAATCATATAATTATGTCTAAGGTTTTGAAATCCCTTCAATTAAAAATAAAACTAAACCAAAAACATTGACATTGAAAAGAAGAAAGGAAAAAAGAAAAAGAATGATTATGGCGTCAAAGAGTATTCCACGCAGATAATATTCCTTAGGCCACCGCTAGAGCCTCTCCTTATTTCTCCTCTTGGTCTCCTAAATTGAAAAAGGACAACTAATTATGTTTTATAATGAGATATTTATAGATATTGATGCTTAGGTTGAAATAGAAAATTTGCGTACATTTAGAGTCCAAATTTGGGTCAAAACATGCTAAAATTCATGCGCTTCAAATTTTGGTTTTTTCCAGGTACTACGATGCCACATTGATGCTCGCCTAGAGTTGTAGCATTGAAAACCAATGTTGTGGCACCCGTTCCTTGGGTCTAATGTCCTAATCAACTCGTTTTGCAAGTTGCGATGGTCCAAACTCAAGCTACGACACCCAATTGACCCCCAAGAATAAAAATTTGTTTCTCAAAGCTTTTGAATTCTTCTTTTTCACCCATTTTTCATTCCATGCCAACAAAATACATACAAAACACAAAAACACAATAAAAACACCCAAAAAAACTCAAAAACTAACAAAATAAATACAAGAAAGAATGATATAAAATTATGTGAAATTATGTACTTATCAAGTTCATATTAACTTTAATATTAAGCAGTGAGTCCAACTCTGGTTGAATAAGATATAAATTATTTTGCTTCCATCCATTGCAGATAAAAGACTTCTTTTTATGAATCACCACTTTATTATTAAAAGAAACTGAATAAGAATCATTAAATAATCAAGCAATAGAAATTAATTTCCTTTCAAGTTTAGGAACATAAAAATTGCCTTGCAAAATAAAATGCCTATAACTATTAAATAAAGATGAACGTCTCCCACTACTTCAACCAACACTAAGGTCCTATTGCCCATTTGTAGCGTGAAGTGCTCATTCGGCTAGCTTCTTATTTCCTTGAACCCACCCCTATAGAGAAATACAAAATGATTAGTTGGCTCCATAATCTATGACCGAAGCATCACTTGATTCTTTGACTAAACATGTTTCAATAACCAATAGTTCTCACTTACCTCTTATAGCTTGGAAGTCTTAGTAATTCATCTTCATGAGCCCGACCTTCCCATAATAGAAGGATTTGAGCTTCTTTGGGTTCCTCCTTTTCTTCTTCTCCTTATTCTTGCCCTTAGTTGGCAGAACAGAAGACTTCCTTTCTTGGCCTTTTGCTTCTTTTCATTCCCTCGGTTAGGATTAGAACCCGATACAACCACCATGTTTGCCTCTCCTTCAGTATTAGCGTCCTTAAATAGGTTTTCCAAATTCTGTAACCGCTTTATCAACTCAGTCAAGGTGATATCCTATCTAGCACTCAAGATGTACGAGGCTCTAAATGGGATAAACTCCTTAGAAAGAGTCTCAAAAACCATAGTCATCTGTTACTGTTACTCAACATCGATGTTGGCTTTATGGGTTTGTGCCTCAACAAGGTAATCAATGACCAACATCATGTGCTCATTCATAGACGTCTAAGGAATCTATTTGTAGTTAAGATGCTTTTGAAGAGCTCCTTGTTGCTTTGTTAAGGCTTGACATCCAAACATGCCATGTTGTTTATGCGAGCCACAATATAGTAGCAAGCTTGATTGTTAGCATCTTTCGAGCAATCATACACTTAGTTTGTGCACTCGTTGGTAGCCACAGGAGGATAAGGAGTGGTTAGTATGAATTCTAGTTTCTCAAAGCTTAGGACAATATTCAAGTTCTTTTTCCAATCATTGTAATTCTCATCGTTAAGTGTATTTTTGTAAAGTATCAAAGATAAGGCATTTTTAGATATTTTGATCCAAAATAAAGATTCATATATTTGATAACAATTTAGTAAGAAAACACAAACATATAAACAATCATATGATATGTGTTTATGTGTCAAAACCGTAAAAAAAATCACAACCTTGCAATTATAATTTCTAACTCATAATTCAATAAGTCTCCTAGGGGAGACTTGCCAAATTTAGTTAGAAACATAAACCCCATCTAATTAGCATATATCATTTAAGATGCACCTTGGTCTAGCATATACTAATAATCATTTTCTTTGGCCATTAATTTTCGTTAATAGAGCACCTAGGAAAGGTTAATAGTAAAATTAATTTCGAGTGTTTAATTATCATTTCAACTACTTGATCTAAACAATAAAACATGTTCAAGTAAATTATCCTCTTGGAAATCGAACCCAGTACATGATATGTCCCTTCCTAGGGGGCAGGACCAATGATGGAGGCCTTAGGTCCTCCTTTAGAAATCTTCTATCACACAATATTTTAAATAGCAATGTTTTATGTTAAAAAATACTTGAACAATTTTTAACAAGTAGCGCTCCTTATTCTACATGACATGTAACCAACATACATAGCAAAACATATTATAAAGCAAACAAGCAACACAATATATAAAGCTACAAGCAACATAATAGTTTCATCCTAGAGAAAAGAAGATAAAGATTACAAAATTTAATTGAAACATATATTGATTTGTCATTTTGTATCATTACAATATATCCTTCTTCATGTGGCATCCTTTTTCAATTTAAATCTCGTGTAGATAGAAATGTATTTTCTAGTTATCATAAAATTTTCATGTTTTCTTAGAATTGTATTCTAGAAACATCTTTCCACAAAAATCAAAAAATGTCTCTACTATCAGGCAGTCGACTGACCATCAAACGACCGGTCGACTGGTTTTGTCCAATAAAACAACATCTCTGCCATGTACGATTGACTAGACGAGGGTAAGTTGATGAATCTGTCGCAGAACCAGACCCAAGGCCTATTCTTTCAATTATTTTTTTTCAGTTTTTATTCTCAATAACAATTCAAAAAAACTCATAAAAAATTTATAAATGTCGAAAATATCTTGAATTGCAATCATCCCTACTTTAAGATCCATTTTCAATTAAAATAAATATTTTTTTTGGAAATTTACAACTAAAACCTATACCATTTTCAGTTTATAGAATTTATATAAAATAAAATTGAAACTAACAAAACCTAGACGGTATTGATAGACCACCATTTATCTACATGAAAAACCTAGATATGCATTCTTGCCTTTAAAGAACGATAACTGGTAAAATTAATTATTAAAAAATAATTAAACAAAAATTTAATTAACAATTAATATTTAATACCTTTCACCATATAATATCTTGAAAAAAAGTAATATATAAAAACCCTAGAGTACTAAATCTCTAAAAAAATTCAATTCAAGCAAAGGAGAGATATTAATATCACATAATTTATATACATAGCGTGATCACAAACTCTGAAAATCATGACTTTGATACTAATTGTTGAAAAACGAGTACATAGTATAATTTTAGAATTTTTTATTAAAGTTTTTTTTTTCATAAAACGAGTTAGACATGCTATGTATTAAAAATTAATCAAAGATCTCTATAACTTAGTGAATTGGAAACTGCAATTCTAGCAGAATATGACCAAAATTGCTGTTAGAGAAACACGTCTGCAAGAACATCAACCAACTAGTTCTCTTTTTTATTCTCTTCTCATGATTAGAATGCAAGTGGGCACACATCCATCAATTCTTCTTTTGGTAATGTCTCCTCTTAATCATAAGAGAAAACCAATAATTATTGTTCTTGATGTTAAACAATAACCTTATGAGAGTTTCAAAGTTTCCCTCAGTAGAATACTTTCTCTAAATATGTCAAGTGATCTAGTTGATAGTAGGAACTAGTTCCCTATCTATAGTGGCTGGTAGAGGACTCATTCTAATCAAATTGGGCTTCAAAACGCGTCATTGGATTAGTAACTTGTAGCAAACCACGTTTGCTAACGTGATAGGGCCTGTCAATCGGATCTTGTAGATGTCAGTCGACCTACTGGTTGGGGCTAATTTGATGCTGCACTCTTCCCACTCCAGTTCACTAAATCATTTTACCATTCGACTGTGTAATGACCAATAAAATCTAGAAATTAATAAGTATGATTACTTAAGGATTTTTTCCATAACTAGGCCGTTAAGTTTGTCAGATAGTACAAGTTTAGAACCCATAAGTCCGAGTTCTATAAGAATTATAAAAAACGTTCATAAGAGAATGTGCAAGTTCGAGAAAATGATTGAGAATTCATGTATTTAAGCCAAGGGATTCTTTGCAAGCCAAATAACTAATTATGCACAAAAATTTGTAGAGTTACAATTTAAATTCCACGGTACTATAATTAGATTAAATTCGGTAATACATAGTACCATCGAGCATTATAAGAAAATGTAAGAATTCTATTCAAGGATAGAAACCTTTTGTAATGCTTAGAAAATTCAGAAGTCTAAATCGCGATTTAATCTCGATTTATAATTATGAAAATTTTCTCATTAATGCATATTTTGAAAGTTTTAATAGCAATAAGGCTTTAGTAATAAATAGAGTTATGAATACACAATTTTATGTACTCTTAGTATGAAACATATAGCAAAATGTGATGTTATGATAATACACTTGGATAACTAAAAATAATTATTCAACGTACTAAGCTAAGCTTTTATTAGTCAGCAGTTGCATGTATGGGTCAAAGTAGTGGCATCTATAAGAATCTCAATTAAAAAATCTAAATTGAGATTAAATGGATAAAAAAGGGAATTTCCAACTCAGTATAATTATACAGAACTCCTACATAATGTCAGTTCAAATTAATAGTGAACAACAGCTCAACACCATGAACAAAAAATGGTAAGCATGACACCCATGAATGTAAGATCAATCTCGATTTTTATGAGATTACAAGGCATGAGCAGAATTTTTTAGAGGATTATTAGAAATTCAAGAATTCATGATATCATATATGTTCCTAATTAATTATTTACAAATGTAAATAATTATTTGAAATTAATAAGAAGAAGAAGAAGAACAACAATAACAACAACAACAACATTAACATTTACGGCCTTTACGGCTATGTAATATCACAAATGGATTATTTTCAAATCCATAATGTGAATAAAGAAAGTTTAAAAATATCCATAGATCATATATGGACTCCACGAACGACTTTTTATTAAGTAGTTCTGGTTTTAACATAGAGTATGAAATTGTTCAAGTTTAGAATTTGAATTAAAATAACTTACAAATAGTCGATTTAATTCACAATTTTAATAAAGTATGACTAATATTTTTATGATAAAATTAGAAGTCTATTATATGTTTTTGTAATAAATATGAAAATACAACAAACAAAAGAAGAAATTATTATAAAAATCTAACGAATAAAAGAAGAAACCATAATGAGAAACATATGTTTTATATGATAGCTAGCATTTTAAAATTTTATAATTACAAAAGATTATTTAGATCAAAGAAATTGAATTTTAATATTTGATCAAAGCTTTTGAATACAGAATGTTATTCTTAGAAAATGAAAATAAAAAAGTGGTGAACATAGTTAATTATCCATTTTGAACACAAAAATGTCAAAGTTTAGCATTTTAGAATAAAATCATGAAATCCATAAAATAAGGATAAATTCATAAAAATTATTTCATGACAGCATGGAGATTTTAATAAGACAATAAACAGTAAGAAAATTAGAATTTATTTAATTATTTTTAGAAAGACCAAGAATATTTCATATTTAAAAGTTTGACTATATTTACAAAAATTGTTAAGTTTATGGAGCAAAAATTTGATCAATCCAACCATGACATAGAATAGATTTTGGGGATCCATGATAGTGTCCATAAATACATTGACATAAAAAAATCAACCAACTTTCCATTTCTCTCTCTACTTTCTCTCTCTACCCTTTCTCTTCTCAAACTCTGGTCTATAGATTTTGGCATCTGTTTTTGACACCTCTTGCACCAATGGATGGATCATGATAAGCTGAGTCCAACGACATATTGTGCTGATTGTGACTCTACCGAAGCAATCCGTAATCGCCTTGAGTGCCTCCACATCTATCCACCCATTGACAACAACAAGGCGTATGAATATCATCCAATGATAGCAGAGATGTCGGGATTACAAAAAGGCCCCCCGCTACTCCTTGCAGTGTTCATCGTCGCTGTGACACCTGAGCATTTCTAGTACATTAAAAATGCAATAACTTAAGGATTATGTTAAGCAAAATATGTGTCACAAGGATTATTGTTTAATCTAATTTTTATGATAAAGTTCATAAAAGCAAAAACAAGACTTTTAAGAGTAAAATCATACCATAGTCTTATACGAGAAAGAAAGAATATGAAAACAAGCTGGGAAGCTTAATTATTGCAAAATATATTAGAACAAATGTTAAAGACAAAAATATAGTTTAAGAAAAAAACTGTATAATAATATGAAAAATTATACAGCATTAGAATAATGCAGTGTAAGGAAGTAAACAGATAAAGTTATAAGATATGGAAATTACACTGTAAAGGTAATGTAGTGTAGAAATTGTACTGTTTAAGGTTAAGCAGTATAAAATTAGACTGTTTAAAGTTAAAGCAGTATAGGAATAATACTATTCAGAGGACATTAATGAACAAGAAATGCTGTGTAAGCTCTTAACAATATAGAAAAAAATATCGACAGTATAGAAAAAATATTGTCAATATAAATTTGGATTGTGTAAAAATTAATGTGGGACCCACCTAGGTGCCACCTTTAAGGTGGAAAAATTGCCACCACATGTGGTCCAATCCCACCATGCCAAATTACCCTAATTTTTTTATGACAAATGATGTTGAGTGATGACTAATGATGATGAGTTATCAAATTTGGTAAAAATCAAGTTTTACTCATTACTTGTTTTCATGCAACAAGAACCAAAGAGATGTTCCATTTCTTTCCAAAGAAAACTGGCCCCTCCCATGGAATTCCCTCAAGAATTTTTCAATGCACAAACCTAAACAACAACCTTAGGGGCTTCGTCGTAGTGGGAGGATCGGGCGTCAACCTGAGAGGTATATGTTCAATAGAGAGGTCTTCTTGGCTGAACCGGATGAACATGACAAGGATCCTTATACTTACGCAGAAGCTATAGAGGATGTTGATTCAAAACTCTGGACAGAGGCCTTGAACGTTGAGATGAAGTCTATGGAGACTAATCAGGTCTAGGAGCTTGTGGATCTTCCTAAAGGGGTAAAACCCGTAGGGTATAATTGATCAACAAGAGGAAAAGAGGAGTGGATGGAAAGGTCAAAACCTTTAAGGCTAGACTGGTAGCTAAGGGTTATAGGCAAAAGGAAGGAATCAATTATGAGGAAATCTTTTTGCTTGTAGCCATGCTTAAGTCCATCTGGATTCTATTGTCCATAGCTACTGCTCTCGACTATGAGATTTGGCAAATGGATGTCAAGACAGCTTTTTTGAATGGCTATCTTGATAAGTTCATTTATATAGAACAACCAGATGGGTTCAAGGTCACGAGTCAAGAGGGTAAGGTTTGTAGGCTGCTAAAGTCAATTATAGACTTAAGCAGGCTTCTCGTTCCTGGAACATAAGATTTGATCAGGTGATCAAGACTTATGGGTTCTCACAAAATGTGGATGAACCATGTGTTTACAAACACATTAAGGATGAGAAGGTGGTTTTTCTACTACTCTATGTAGATGACATACTGCTAATTAGCAATGACGTTGGGGCATTGTCATCGGTCAAATTATGGTTGACCAAGCAGTTTGACATGAAGGACTTGTGTAAGGCTAATTTTGTTCTCGGTATCTAGATCTTTCGAGATAGGAAGAACAAAATGATAGCTTTGTCCTAGGCCGGCTACATAGATAAAATTTTCAAGAGGTTGCAATGCAGGATTCAAAGAAAGGTGGGCAACCATATAGGTCTGAAATTACTCTTTTTAAGAAAGACTCTCCAAAGTCTTATAAAGAAAGAGAATACATGAGGAAGGTGCCTTATGCTTCGGCAGTGGGTAGTCTCATGTATGCCATGCTTTGCACACGACCAGATATTAGTTATGCGGTCGGGATTATAAGTCAATTTTAGGCGAATCTAGGACCGAACCATTGGGTTGCGGTAAAGCATATCTTCAAGTACTTGAGAAGGACTCGAGCATATATGCTTGTATATTCGGGTGAGAACTTGACTCCTCTAGGATATACTGACTCAGATTTTCAATCCTGTTTGGATTCTAGGAAATCGACTTCGTGTTTTGTGTTTACTCTAGGCGGTGGTGCCATCAATTGGAGAAGTGTTAAGCATGATTGCACTTCAGATTCAACGATGGAGGCCGAGTATGTGGCAGCTAGTGATGCTTCGAAAGAAGCAGTGTGGCTCCGCAAGTTCCTTGGGGATCTTGAGGTAGTTCTTGGTATGGATAAAGCGGTATCACTATACTGTGATAACAGTGCGGCGGTAGCTAATGCTAAGTAACCAAGATTTCACAAAAAGAGTAAACATATTGATCGGAAGTATCATGTGATAAAAGACTTCGTTGAGGGCGGGTATGTCACGGTGTGCAAGATCGTATCAGAGGATAATTTAGCTGATCCATTTATGAAGACATTTACTAGGAGACTCTTCGAGAGGCATGTGGAAGCTATGGGGATGCGAGATTTGTCATATTTACTCACTTAGTGCAAGTGGGAGATTGTTAGACATGTACGCCCTAAGAAGTAAAAATGTAGTAAGGTTTTGGAGACATTTTTATCAATAAAGAATTTATTCATTATTTATATAGCAAATCTTGTCCTCTTTACATTCATATTTGTTGAATGTATATCAAGCAAACAAAAGTCTGAGACTGTCGGTTTAAACCTTAAGAATTGGGCATGTGATGGACAGATTATGCGAAAGATACGATTCTTAAGGTGATGGTCTAAATCATAAGATCTGCAATCGAGGAAATAATGTTAGGCGCTTTATTCATGCAAAGATTGTTATGTTGTCTATATCCCTTTTAGGAGATGGTTTGTCTTGACCATCAGAGGTGGACTCCGTGAATAGAAACATTGGCACGTTGTCATAGATGACGATGTGTTAGATCGAGACATAAAGTGAATTGATTTGGATTAATAATTTTGTCTCAGCAAATCGATTCACTTTAGACAATCATTTGTATTGTATCTTAATCCTGAGATGAATAGTGGGCCCATTATCTTGACTTGTGTCTTTTGATGTACCAAAAGGTGACACCCACATCTTAATAATAGTATGCATGCCGGTATGTTGAAGGCATGACTCTTGATAGCATAGACCTATTATTTATAGATATGGAATCCATAGATATGGGCCCGTTATCTTGACTTGTGTCTTTTGATGTACCAAAAGGTGACACCCACATCTTAATAATAGTATGCATGCCAGTATGTTGGAGGCATGACTCTTGATAGCATAGACCTATTATTTATAGATATGGAATCCATAGCTCCTCTTTAGGAGTAATGATATCCTCTTATATGTGTTATCCTGTAATTGAAAAACTAAAGAGCTTAACCATTTCGATACATAGGTGTAACCGAATGGTATACTATCTATGGATGGTAAGTTTTCTAATGGTGAGATAATGGAACGTAAGATAAAAATAATCAGGAATGTTAGACAGAACTTATCCTTAAGCCGATTATGGATAATCATATAGGAATACGATACACTATGATATGTCATGGAGACTTAGCTATATGGGCTTCGTAATTCTATGTAGTTCGAGAGTGCAACTCCAAGCTTTTAGTGGAGTAGTGTTGGAGTTGATAATTATAAAATGTATATCTAGGATATTAAGTTTTGTAATCATCGGGAGCTTAAACTATATAGGTCTATTTGCTCCATTTGCTAGCTCACAACATCCTATAATGATACGACGTGCTTTTTCAATAATTGGTTGAAATTTAAAATAATCAAATAATTTGTATCTATTTATTGGTTGAATTAATTTTATGATAAAAATTAAAAATTAATTTAAAATTAATTTATGTCTGTTTATTTGGTCCCTTTCTTTCTCTCTCTCTCTATTTTTGTCGATATGTTCTTCTCTCTACTCTCTCTCTCCTAATCTCATTTCTCTTTCTTCTCCGTTCCACTCTGTCCTTAGTGCCCCCTCTCTTCCCCTCTTATTCCGATGATTTCGACGAGGTTGCCATCGTCGCACGAAGACAAGAATGGCGTGACCTCAACTCGTCAGAGGCGGAGATCGCCATTAATCTTCTCACAAAAGTCATGCCACAGGTGTTGAGCTCGTCTTCTTCTTCTTCTTCTTCTGCCTTTGGTTTTGATGGCAGATCTAGTCAACCATCTCCGCCATTGAAGACGATGGTGGATGATCACAGGTGGTGAGATCTTGCAAATATCCACAAAGATAAGTCAAGATATATGACAGATCTTTGAAGATTTTCATTGCTTCGCTTTGTCGGTCCGTCGCTCTCTCTCCTCTCTCTTTTCTTCTGGCCCTTCTCATTCCTTTCTCTTTTCCTCTAGCCACTTCTTTCTCCTCTCTCTCTGCCTCACTGCAGCTTACGCCACCAGCCTTGCTGGGGTTTGGAGATCGCTGAAGTTGGCCCGTTGCAGCTCTTTTTCGCTTCTCTCGTATCCGATCACCTTCTTCGATTTCCATTAAGTAAGTTTCTTTACTTTTTCAATTTTACTCTTCTTCTTCCTCATTTATTCAAATTTATTTCGTTTGTTAGATAAAGTAAATTTCCGTAATCTGATGCTCTCGATGCCAAGCAACAATTTGGACAAATTTCATGCAGAGTAAGAGAATACATAATATTGGACCTGATAACCGTATGTTAAAAAATTTGTTAGAATGCATAACGTTTTTGTTTATGCTTGTCATATGCTATTTTGAAATATGTACTTTTAATGAAAAAGTCTGTTCGTCGGTTCTAAAGATAATGGGTATAGACGCAAGTTTTATATATGTTAGCAGAGGCAATGTTTGTATTTGCAGAGTTGTTGTATTTTCTCTTCCCTAATGTTGTAGAAACAAAAATCATCCATATTTATGGCCTTTAGGAGTAACTTACATGCATAATGCATCCTTTGGGGGTAATAATGTGTTCATGTTTTTATCTATATATAATATATGTATATATATATATATATATTTATTTATTTATCTAGGGGACAGAAATTGTTAGCTATTCATTTCAATTGGCTGACTTTCGTTACCTGATTTTGATTCCTCTTGTTTCGCACATAAGTTCCAATGCATTTGTAACCAACAAGAGAGAGCTCGTGGAAATTTCCAGACTCATCACTAGTGTAATATTCTTTGAAAACCTACAAATCCATTTTAGTTTCAAGTCAAGCACGCTACATTCTTGTTCCGTAAGGATAAACTGACTGATGGGTAAGTCATTTGTTGATCAAGTGTAAGTAAATTGCTTACTATGGCATTTTGGCATGCATCATGTTATGCACAAAATCTGGACATTATAGCATGTTGAACATAATATTAACACAACATTATAGCCTGTTTTGTATATCTGCGATATTTATCGTATTCTTCTTCCTCTAACTGAGAGGGGATAACTCTTTTGGTATCTTACATATTTAGCCAATACAATCAGGTATTATAAGAATTTAGTTCTGTAATTTTTTACCCCCAATAAAATTATTTGCAAAACTACAGACGTAGAGCCATTATGATGGTCGTGCGTTATGATTGAAATGTCTGTTATCTGATTATTGGACTATGCATACTCATTTTACACAGTACATTCAACTAAAAAAAAAATCTCATTTTCTCTTTTTTCTTTTTTCCTTTTTGGTGGAATTTCATAGATGTGGCTTTGCGCTTTTGAACGTATGTTGCGGTTGTCTTACTATTAACTGACGAACATGAATTAATTGATGGAATGCTTGAGGTCATGTCATTTGTGCCCAGAACTTTACAGTTGGTTTCCTAAATGTCATTTGTTAAGTTTGTTGTCCGTTTTTTATTTCTATACGTTTTAAGGGTTGCTCACTGTGAAAATGTCGACGAAGAATATGAGGCAGGCACAAGACAATGATAGGTTGGATGCAAACCCATTGCAGAGATGTGACGGCGATAGAAATGTTGGAAGCTTATATACAACGCCCTTGATATACCTCACGGCATTAGTATTTACGTAGCAAAATGTTTTAACGCGCAATTGTTGGAACATTGCTACGTTACGTTTTTTTTTTTTTCAACCCAAATTTTTTGTCTGTATAAATTCGCTGTTATATATACAATGTTTTTGAATCCAATAGCATCGTTTTTTGTTCTCTAAATTTTTTTAACAACTTTATGGATTGGAGAGAGAATTGATTATCAAATAAAAAAAAAAATTCACATCAAAATGATAAAAAGAATCAATAGCCAAAAAACAAAGGATTTAATAAAATTATAAGAGAATATTCATTTTAATATTGTGTTTATGTTCATCAAGCATGGATTTCTCATTGCATTCAATGACATGGAAATAATTTATTTGATAAATTAAAATTATGCACTTTTGAAAAATGTGTTATTTTTTCAATAAATTCTTTTAATTTTGATAAAAGGGTTTTAAAACATCCTAATTTGAATTTTAAATATACCAAACACATATTCATAACTCAAATCAGATTTTAAAAACTTACCAAAAATATATTTATATCTTCTATTTAAATCTAATTTTAAATACTCTTACAACCAAACATTAACTTCAATTACAATTCAAATCATAATACTCAAATTACAATACTTAAATCAAAAGGATTTAAATTATCATAATTCGAATCTCTTTACCAAACGGACCCTAAATTCAACTTTTGGAAGTCTCAGATCGTGTCATTTGACCTTACAAAGTATTATATCCCATTCACACTTTGAATTCTTAAGTTCAATGGCAATAGTAGGAACAATAGAACTCTATATAAGAAAGGGATTACTTCCCCTGAGTCATTGTATGTTGAATCACTTTTGAATGTCTGGCGCCTCCTTTGAGATTGTTGCATCTTTAATTTGGGTAGTGCTAATTTTGATCTATCATGTTGTTGCCGGTTGCCATGTTTGTGGTCTTAGCAATGGTGTTACGCCGGAAACCTGATGGACTAATCACCATCTTAGCAATTTCGAATCCACACGTAAATTGTCAATAAGCAATTTGATAATCTTTTTTTTCCCCTTAAATTATAGTGTTTGGAAAATTCATTGGTAATTTTATTGATTTTGTGTATATTATTGAAGGAGCAGGAGCAAGTTTCAGGAAATATTAGATTTGGAAATTTTATAATCTGGTGTTTTGATGTTTTTGTAGTAACATGGATTTTTTTTTAATAAAAATGTGTATTATAAGATAATTTGCTAGATTTTGGTTTGAAATTTGGTGGTTCTGCTTATGGATTTGGTGGTTCCACTTTAAAACTTGGTGGGTTCTAGGTTGGAACCTAACAGGTTCTAGGACGAAAACTGACGGGTTTCGAGATAGAACCTATCGAGGTTTACTTTAGAATCTACTACGTTACAATTCGGCACTCTGTGGCGGGATACGGTTGGCGCTTATTTGTTTCAAAAAAATATATTGAAATCTGATAGGTTCTACTTTAAAAGCTACAATTTAAAATCCCGTGCCGACAATCAAATGAGGGTTCCATGATAGAGCTTAGCAGTTTCTAGGACAGAACCTAGCTAGTTCCTTTTCGGCATCCCACATGAGTGAGTGAAAGGAATAGTAATTTAATCTTTTAATAAATCTCTAATTTTTGATAAAGAGCAGTTTTAATAAGTAGTTTGTTTGAAAGGATTTTGAATAAGGTTGTGTGTTTACGGACATTCTTGTAAATTGCCCATCATACAATAAAGGAAGAAAGGCATGTGGGCCGGCTCATTAGTGAGAGAGGAGAGCCCAGCCCAAGCGGAATTCCGTCGAGTATTTTGACTGTTGCGGCTAGCTGGTTGTTTCGAAGAAAGTCTCTTCACGAGGGCATTTTAGTAACTTCGAATGACGCATTCTCTCCATTAGGGTTTCAATCGAGTGCCTTCCTCTCTCAACTATTTAAACCCCATTTTCCACTCTTTGTCATGCGGAACTTCGTTGGCGTTTCCATTTGCCTTCTTTTCCCTTTTTCCCAACAACGCAGATCCAACCCTCAATCGGTTGTTGTTTTCTCTTCATCACTCTTATTAATTTTTCTTACATATCTATGGCCTGTGATGTTCAAAATTTGTCCGTACCATCTGAGAATTTCTTTTTATCTCTGATGCATAATTTTCTTTTCTATTTTTCTGAGGCCTTTTTCGTGCTTATATATTTTTTAATTCATTCACTTTTCTAATTTGAATTTATTGATTTGGCAATTAGTTCTGGGAAGGCTGTGATGACTAATTTCATATACCATCAAACTATGAAAGTTTCTATTTGAGCTTATTGATGCTTACAAATTTAGTCTCTGAGCCCTTTTCTTCATCGTCTAAGATTTTTTTTTATCTTTTTCATTTTTTTATTAAATGTAGATTTTGAAAGGCAATAAATTAGAGTCTCTGATGCGCTTTTTTGTTTCAATAGCGTTTTCAGCGCTGTACGTTGCCGATAATGATTTTTGGGAGCTGAGATTCTGGCATTTGTCTCGCTTTCTTGAGGCTTATGCATTCAGATGTTCCCACATTTTGTTCGTCTTTTTTTTTCCTATTTTTTGTTGGCATTTGTTTTGTATATTTTAAATAATTTTCCCACTTGGATTTAGTTATGAGGATCTCGGACCATAGTCCAATGTGCATTTTTCTATGGTAAATTAAAAAAAAAAAATCCTAGGTTTTCATAGTGCTAGGTTTTTAGCCAATTAAGGTTTGCCAATAAAAAGCTGCGCCAGGAAATTAAAAAGAGAGTGTAGGATTTTGTTCTAATTGTGTTTGGTTTATAGTTTCATTCTAATTCATGTTCTCCATGAATCCTTGCTATTAGAATCCTAAAAACTTAACAATACAATAAACTGCCGAGAACGAAAAGGAAAAGGAAGGCTCAAAAAGTGAGTCATAAACATGAGCAAACAAAATAACAGAAATTGCTCTCGATGAGGCAAATGATCCTTATTTAAATTGGATAATCGTTGCTTTGAAGTGTTTAATCCTAGACTCTCACTCCGGTGTGAGATTGGTTTTACCCAGCAAATTATTTTCTAATTAGATGGCTTCATTTTTTTTTTTTTTTGAAAGGACTAATTTGACCATCTTGAAGCAATGCCATTTTATAGGGTGTTTAAAAAGACGGTGGAATCTTAGAATTATTTTTACTGGTTTTACATTTTAGTATAGGGTGTTTAGAAAGATGGTGGAAATTTTAGAATTATTTTTATTGGTTTTATATTTTAGTAATTTTTTATTGTTATTGTAAAATGTAAAAATTTTATATTGTTTATAATTAAAAAAATAAAATAACTATAGGTCTTACCATCTTTCTAAACACTTCGAATATTCTAGGCCAGGGAAGGCTACAACACATTTAATGTAAAAAATGTACGGCTTATATATAGATGAAAGGGTTAAGTTTTCAAAAGTAATATGCTTGTTTTAAACAACTTGAACAATTTGTTTATTATGTATACCAATTGTTTGTTCAAAATGGCTCATAGCTTTAATATGTTAAGGTTGATATGGTGGTTAAAATTGTTTTTATTATAGTCTGTGAAAGTTTTATAATGTAATAATTTTTTTATTGTTATTGTAATATATAAAAGTTTTATACTTTTTATAATTAAAAAAGTAGTCTAAACCACCACTTGCTAAACACCTATTGAGTATCATATTCTAGCAATTACAGTTGGCGATAGTTGGCCTACTAAGAGATAACCACCAAAATATTAAAACATCACATTATCTTTATGGTTGATAATCATTGGTACTCTATTGTAATACTTTACAATGCCAGTCATGGATTATCGATGGCTTAGTGTATATTTTATAGTCACTTATCGAACACTACTTGCATCAAAAGGCCAATGACCACAATATTTAATAAAATATATGCGTAAATTATTAAATAAATGCGAACAGAGAAAAAAGGACAAACAAAGAGATTAATAGCTCTAAGGGTCTTTGAATTTGTAACATTATGATAATTTTGTCTTTAAATTAATTTAATAAATTAAAATACTCTTTGAATTTTTTAAAATTTTAATATTGTGACAATTTGATCCTTAAATTAATTTAATATGACAAAATAGTCTTTAAATTAATAGCATAATCAGATCTATCTATCAATCACGGTTAAATTTTGAATGGAAAACATCACGGCGACTCTCACCATACGACACTCCTCTCCATAGCATTGACTTCGCGTTACCCTCTCGTTGCCCCCTCTTTGCAACAAATTTATAATATAGTTGCCTTATCAATTACCTCACCAAATTCGCCATGTTGGGGCATTACATCGTCATAGTGTCATACCATCATTATTTTAGTCTATTAAATTAATTTAAGGATTATATTGTTAGAAAAAAAGTGTGCAGCAGAATTTTAAAAATTTTATATCAGAGTATTTTTTAAAATACAAGTTTGACAAACTATATGTATAAATTAACCAGATCTTACTAACCTTTATATGCCAAAGAATCTTCGCAAAACGTGAAGAGAAGTAACGTTTCAAAATAGCCTCAACCAACTGGTTTTCTTTGTTATTCTCTATCCATGACCAGAGTGAGTTTGGGCTAACACGTACAGCTCTTCCACTAGGGTGACTCTTCTTCCAACCAATTAAGAGAACCCAAAGCTAGTGTTCGTGATTTGTGATCAAAAGCCCTCAGGGAGTTTTTAGATTTCCATCAGCAGAGTATCACTCTTAATCTCGTAATTGATCACTGTAAATCTTAAGACTTACTCCCTTTATTTAGAGATTGGGCCTAGGGTCGGTCCTTATCAAATTAGGTCTTAAAAACTCGAAACAGAATCAAGTTTGGAATAATATCTGATAAAATTTGCGTAAAAACGCGTAATCTTATCCTTTGCTCATCGGCAGGCCGAACAGCCTCATTAACAGGCCGAACAGGCCCCATCGGCAGGCCGAACACATGGATCGGTAGGTCAAACTGCTGATAAAAATCTTCACGAATCTTTTATTTTCCACTCGAGAATCTATAGGATAAAGTCTCAATTTTAATTCAAATAACCTAATAGAAGTTATCTGATCAAAACAACTTTATCTAGATAATCTCTAAGAAAATAAATGAATTTCCAATAATTTTATAAGTTTATCTTGATCTAATTTATCCAAAATTAAACCAATCAATGAATAGACAAGAATTATCCGATCCCAATAATTCAACAAGTTTATCTTGAATCAATTTTATCACAAAATTAATTCAACCGATAAACAGACATCAATTATCTGATTCTTTCAAATTTTAACCAATCTGATATATTCGACATAAGTTACCAATTATTGAAAAAGTACGCCGTATCGTTACAGGATGTTCTGAGCTAGCAAAGGGGACCAAATTGACCTATATAGTTCAAGCTCTTGATAATTACAAAACCCAATATCCCATATATACATTTCATAATTATCAACTCAAACGCTACTCCACTAAAAGCTTGGAGCTGCACTCTCGAATTACATAGAATTACGAAGCCCGTATAGCTAAGTCTCCGAGACATATCATAGTGTATCGTATCCCTATATGATAATCCATAATCAGCTTAAGGACAAGTTCTGTCTGACCTTCCCGATTATTTTTATCTTACGTTCCATCATCTCACCATCGAAAAACTTACTATTTAAAGACAGTATACCATTCGGTTACACCTATGTATCCAAATGGTTGAGAGTTTTAATTTTTCAATTACAGGATAACGCATAAAAGAGGATATCAGTACTCCTAAAGAGGAGCTATGGATTCTATATTTGTGAATAACAAGTCTACGCTATCAAGAGTCATGCCTCTAATGTACCGGCATGCATAGCACTATTAAGATGTGGGTGTCACCTTTTGGTATATCAAAAGGCACAAGCCAAGAAAACGGGCCCACAATTCATCTCAGGATTAAGATACATTATAAATGATTGTCTAAACTGAATCGGTTTGCTAAGACATAATTATTAATCCAAATCAATTCACTTTATGTCTCGATCCAACACATCGTCGCCTATGACAATGTGCCAATGTTTCTATTCACGGAGTCCACCTCCAATGGTCAAGATAAACTATCTCCCAAAAGGGATATAGACAACATAACAATCTTTGCAAGAATAAAGCGCCCAACTTTATTCCCTCGATTGCGGATCTTATGTTTTAGACCGTCGCCTTAAAAATCGTGTCTTTCGCATAATCTGTCTATTATATGCCCAATTCTTAAGGTTTAGACCGACAGTCTCGGACTATTGTTTGCTTAACATACATTCAACAAATATGAACATAAAGAGGACAAGATTTGGTATATAAATAATAAATAAATTCTTTATTGATAAAAATGTCTCCAAAAACTTATTACATTTTTACTCCTTAGGGCATACATGTCTAATAATCTCCCACTTGCATTAAGTGAGTAAATATGACAAATCTCGCATCCCTATAGCTTTCAAATGTCTCTCGAAGACTCTCCTTGTAAGTGTCTTCGCAAATGGATCAGCTCAAGATCCCCAAGGAACTTGCAGAGCCACATTGCTTCTTTCGAAGCATCACTAGCTGCCACATACTCGGCCTCCATCGTTGAATCCGAAGTGCAATCTTGCTTCGTACTTCTCCAACTGATGGCACCGCCGTCAAGAGTAAACACAAAACCCAAAGTCGATTTCCTAGAATCCATACAGGATTGCAAATTTGAATCAGTGTATCCTAGAGGAGTCAGGTCCTCACCCGAATATACAAGCATATACCCTCAAGTCCTTCGTAGGTACTTGAAAATATGCTTTACCGCAACCCAATCGTTCGGTCCTAGATCCACCTGAAATCGACTTACAATCCCGACCGCATAACTTATATCCGGTCGTGTGCAAAGCATGGCATACATGAGACTACCCACCACCGAAGTATAAGGCACCTTCTTCATGTATTCTCTTTCTTCATAAGACTTTGGTGAGTCTTTCTTAGAAAGAGTAATTCTAGACCTAGATGGTTGCCCACCTTTCTTGGAATCCTGTATTGCAAACCTCATGAGATTTTATCTATGTAGCAGGCCTGAGACAAAGCTATCATTTTGTTCTTCCTATCCCGAAAGATCTGGATACCGAGAACAAAATTAGCCTCACCCAAGTCCTTCATGTCAAACTACTTGGTCAACCATAATTTGATCGATGACAACGCCCCAACATCATTGCCAATTAGCAGAATGTCATCTACATAGAGTAGTAAAAAAACCACATTGCCATCCTTAATGCGTTTGTAAACAAATGGTTCATCCACATTTTGTGAGAACCCATAAGTCTTGATCACCTGATCAAATCTTATGTTCTAAGAACGAGAAGCCTACTTAAGTCCATAAATTGACTTTAGCAGCTTACAAGCCTTACCTTCTTGACTCGTGACGTAGAATCCGTTTAGCTGTTCCATATAAATGGACTCATCAAGATAGCCATTTAGAAAATCTGTCTTGACATCCGTCTGCCAAATCTCGTAGTCGAGAGCGACAGCTATGGACAAGAGAATCCGGATGGACTTAAGCATGGCTACAGGCGAAAAGGTTTCCTCATAATCGATTCCTTCCTTTTGCGTATAACCCTTAGCTACCAGTCTAGCCTTAAAGGTTTCGACCTTTCCATCCACTCCTCTTTTTCTCTTGTAGATCCACTTACACCCTATGGGTTTTACCCCTTCGGGAAGATCCACAAGCTCCCAGACATGATTAGTCTGCATAGACTTCATCTCTATGTTCATGGCCTCTGTCTAGAGTTTTGAATCAACATCCTCCATAACTTCGGTGTAAGTGTAAGGATCCTTATCATGTTTATCCGGTTCAGCCAAAAAGACTTCCCCATTGAACATGTACCTCTTAGGTTGACGCTCGATCCTCCCACTATGCTAAAGCCCCTGAGGTTGTTGTTCAGGTTTGTTTGGTTTTTCTACACTGATCGAAACGGTTTCATTCAGAACCTCCAGAGTGATCAGATCACTCCTTAACTCCTTAAGCACCACTTTGCTTTGAGGTTTAAAGTCGTCCATGTAACTCTCATTAAGGAAAGTTGCATTAGTTGAAACCACGACTTTATTTTCCTTTGGGTTATAAAAATAACCTCCTTTAGTCCTTTTTGGATATCCTATAAACACGCAAACTTCTGAATGTGCTTTCAACTTATTCGGATCCCTAAACAAGACATCAGCCGGACATCCTCATATGCGAATATGGTTTAAGGATGTCTTCCTGCACGTCCACAACTTGTGAGGAGTTTTAGGGACTGATTTTGAAGGCAAATTGTTCAAAAGATAACATGCGGTTTGTAGTGCATATCCCCAAAAGGATAAAGGCAATGATGAATAACTCATCATGGACCTGATCATGTCCAAAAAAGTCCTATTTCTTCTCTCCTACGCCATTCTGCTACGGAGTGCCCGGCGCAGTCAAATAGGATAAAATCCCATTCTTTAATAAGTGTCCCAAGAATTTATCAGAAAGGGATTCCCTACCTCTATCGGATCGAAGTGCCTTTATGGGTCTACCCAATTGCTTTTCCACTTCAGCCCGAAACTCCCTGAACTTGTCAAAAGTTTTGCTTTTGTGGTGCATCAGGTACACATACCCATACCTTGAGTAATTGTCAATAAAAGTGATAAAATACTCATACCCTCCTCGTGCCCAGATGTTCATCGGTCCACAAACATCACTATGCACGAGTTCTAGAACCCCTTCGACCCTATTGCCCTTAGACCTGAATGGTATTTTGATCATTTTACCCTCCAAATAAGATTCACATTGAGGTATAGATTCCACCTTTAAGTGACTTAAAGGTCCATCCCTTACCAACCTTTGAATCCTATTTAGGTTAATATGACCAAGGCGCAAATGCCAAAGATAAGTCTTATTAAAGTGAGAAGTTTTAAGTCTTTTAGAGTTATTATTATTCATCTCAGCATTAAACAAAAAGTCCATCTTAGGTTTGATAAAATATAGATTATTTTGATCCATCCAGAACAGATAAAAGATTTGTTTTTACGAATCACCACTTTACCATTAAAAAAAAAAACCAAATAGGAGTCTTTGAATAAACAAGCTACAGAAATTAAATTCCTTTTAAATTTAGGAACATAAAAATAATCTTGCAAAAATAAATTCCTATAATTTTCAAAATAAAGATGGACATCTCCCACTGCTTCTGCTGAGACCAAGGATCCATCGCTCATCCGAAGCGTGAAGTCCTCATGTAGCAGACTTCTCGTTTCTTTGAACCCCTGCGGAGAAACACAAACATGATTAGTTGCACTGGAATCTATGACCCAAATGTCACTAGATTCCTCAACTAAACAAGTTTCTAAATATAGAAGATCACACCTACCTCCTTTGGAAAAGAAGTCCTTGGAATGCTTCTTGATATGCCCGACCTTTCCATAGAAGAAGCACTTAAGCTTCTTCAAGTTCTTCTTCTTCTTCTTCTTGCTCTTGGTGCTAGCAGGAATAGAAGACTTCCTGTTTTTGGCCCATTGCTTCTTTCCATTCCCAGAGTTAAGATTAGAACTAGAAGCAGCTACTATGTTGGCCTTACCATCTGCAGGAGACTCCCTGATCAGCAGTTCAAACTCCTATAATTGTTTCATCAATTCTGTCAAGGTCATATCCTATCTATTGATTAAATTAAAAGTAGCTCTAAACGGAATAAATTCCTTAGACAGAGTCTCAAAGACCATGGTCATCTGAGTTTCGATATCGATGTCATCTCCATTGGTTTGAGCCTCAGTGAGGTAACCCATAACCAACATCATATGCTCCTTTACAGATGTCCTCGGCCTCTGTCTACAGTTTAGAAGTTTCCAAAGTACCCCTTGCTGCTTTGTTATGGCCTGGCCTCCAAACATATCCTCAAGATTATCCAAGATCTATTTTGCAGTCTCATAATCCTGATGTTGAGCCTACAACACATTGTTCATGCTGGGCATAACATAGCAGCGGGCCTGATCATTAACATCTTTCTAGTGATCATACGCTTGGGATTGCTCATTAGATGAGTCTCCCGTAGGCTCGGGAGGACAAGGGGTTGTCAGTACATATTTTAGTTTCTCAAAGGACAGGACAATATCCAGGTTCCGTTTCCAATCAATATAGTTCTCTCCGGTTAATAGGTTTTTGTCAAGTATCGATGATAAAGCGGTTTTAGACATTTTCAATCTACAATAGAGAATCATATACCAAACATAAGCAAACATATCATAATAATTTAATAAGATAACACAATCATGTAAAAATACAAATGTGTTTATGTGTCAAAACCTTGAAAATCTCACAACCTTACAACGATAATTTCCAACTCAGAATTGAACAAGCTCCTAAGGGAGTCATGCTAAATTCAATCAAGAGCACGGATCCCCTCCTGATTAATATTTGCCATCCAGGACCCGTATGATCCAGCATATACTAATAATCATTTCTTTGGCCATTAATTTTATTAACAAAGCACCTAGGGGAGGTTAATAATAAAATTAACGTGAGTGTATAACCATCATTTCAATATTTTATCCATGATTTATAATCACCACCTAAGGGTGTGCAACCATAAATCATGCTAAAATACCTTATCCTCTTAGAGATCCAATCTGGTACATGATAGAAATCCCTTCCTAGGGGTCGAGACCACTATGTTCTGTCTATAGACCAACGATGGAAGCCTTAGGCCTTCTCTTCGAAAACCTTCGCCTACTCAATCTTTTGAAATTGAGGTTTTATTTTAAAAATATGCATGAACAATTTTAATATGAGTGGCACTCCTAATTCTATATTGTTGGAAAAATAATGTGAAGTGTGCAGCGAGAATTTTAAAAATTTTAATATCAGAGTATTTTTCCAAAATATAAGTTTGACATGCTATATGTATAAATTAAACAGATCTTACTAACTTTTGTGTGCCGAAGAACCTCCGCAACCTATGAAGAGAAGTAACGTTCTAGAAGAGCCTCAACCAACTGGTCTTCTTTGCTATTCTCTATCCACGATCGGAGTGAGTGTGGGCTCACACGTACAGCTCTTCCACCAGTGACTCTCATTCCAACCAATCAAGTGAACCTAAAGCTAGTGTTCGTGACTTGTGAACAAAAGCTCTCAGGGAGTTTTTAGATGCTCACCAGAAGAGTATAACTCTTAATCTCTCAATTGATCTGAGTAACTCATGAGACTTACTCCTTTTATATAGCGATTGGTCCTGGGGTCAATCCTTATCAGATTAGGTCTCAAAAACTCAAAACAGAATTAAGTTCGGATCAATATCTGATAAGATCTACGTAAAAATGCATAATCTTATCTCTCGTTGATCGGCAGGCCGAACTGCCGCGTAAATATCTCTACAAATCTTTTATTTTCCACCCGAGATTCTATAGCATAAAGTCTCAGTTTTGATTCAAATAACCCAATAGAGAAGTTATCAGATCAAAACAAACTTAATCAAGATAATCTAAAAAAAATCAATTCACAATAATTCTACAAGTTTATCTTGATTTAATTTATCTAATTAAATCAACCGATAACAGACAAGAATTATCCGATCCCAATAATTAAACAAGTTTATCTTAAATTAATTTTATTAGAAAATTAATTTAACCAATAAACATACATGAATTATTTGATTCTTTCAAATTTTAGACCAATCTGATAAATCTGACATAAGTCACCAATTATTGAAAAAGCACGCCGTATCATTACAGGATTTTATGAGCTAGCAAAGGGGACCAAAATGGACCTATAAAGTTCAAGCTCTCGATAATTATGAAACCCAATATCCCATATATACATTTCACAATTATCAACTCCAACGCTACTCCACTAAAAGATTGGAGCTGCACTCCCGATCTTTATAAAATTACGAAGCCCGTATAGCTAAGTCTCCATGATATATCAAAGTGTATCGTATCCCCATATGATAATCCATAATCAGCTTAAAGACAAGTTCTGTCTTACCTTCCTGATTATTTTTATCTTACATTCCATTATCTCACTATTAGAAAACTTACCATCCAAAGATAGAATACCATTCTGTTAGACCTATGTATCCAAATGGTTGAGCACTCCAGTTTATCAATTACAGGAAAATGCATATAAGAGGATATCATTACTCCTAAAGAAGAGCTATGGATTCCATATCTATGAATAACAAGTCTATGCTATCAAGAGTCATGCCTCTAACATACCGGCAAGCATACCACTATTGAGATGTGGGAGTCACCCTTTGGTACATCAAAAGACACAAGTCGAGACAACGCGCCCACTATCAATCTCAAGATTAAGATACAATACAAATGATTGTCTAAAGTGAATCAATTTGCCGAGACAGAATTATTAATCCAAATCAATTCACTTTATGTCCCGATCCAACACATCGTCACCTATGACAACGTGCCAATGTTTCTATTCACGGAGTCCAACTCCGATGGTCAAGACAAACCATCTCCCAATAGGGATATAGACAACATAACAATTTTTGCATGAATGAAGCACCCAACTTTATTCCCTCGATTGCAGATCATATGTTTTAGACCGTCACCTTAAGAATCGTGTCTTCCGCATAATCAGTCCATCATATGCCCAATTCTTGACGGTTTAGAACGACAGTCTCAGACAACTGTTTGCTTAACATACATTCAATAAATATGAACGTAAAGAGGACAAGATTTGGTATATACAAATGAATAAATTCTTTATTGATAAAAATGTCTTCAAAAACGTATTACGTTTTTACTCCTTAGGGCATACATGTCTAACAATCTCTCACTTGCGCTAAGTGAGTAAATACAGCAAATTTTGCATCCTCATAGCTTCCACATGTTTCTCGAAGACTCTCCCAGTAAGTGTCTTCGTAAATGGATCAGTTAAATTGTCCTCTGATGTGATCTTGCACACCGTGACATACCCGCCCTCAACGAAGTCCTTTGTCACATGATACTTCCGATCAATATGCTTACTCTTCATGTGAAATCTTGGTTCCTTAGCATTAGCTACCGCCGCACTGTTATCACAGTACAGTGATACCGCCTTATCCATACCAAGAACTACCTCAAGATCCCCAAGGAACTTGCGGAGCCACACTGCTTCTTTCGAAGCATCACTAGCTGCCACATACTCGGCCTCCATCGTTGAATCCGAAGTGCAATCTTGCTTCGCACTTCTCCAACTGATGGTACCGCCGCCCAGAGTAAACACAAAACCCAAAGTCGATTTCCTAGAATCCAGACAGGATTGAAAATCTGAATCAGTGTATCTTAGAGGAGTCAGGTCCTCACCCGAATATACAAGCATATACCCTCGAGTCCTTCGTAGGTACTTGAAAATATGCTTTACCGCAACCCAATGGTTCGGTCTTAGATCTACCTGAAATCCACTTACAATCCTGATCGCATAAGTTATATCCGGTCGTGTGCAAAGCATGGCATACATAAGACTACCCACCGCCGAAGCATAAGGCACCTTCTTCATGTATTCTCTTTCTTCATAAGACTTTGGTGAGTCTTTCTTAGAAAGAGTAATTCCAAACCTAGATGGTTGCCCACCTTTCTTGGAATCCTGTATTGCAAACCTCTTGAGAATTTTATCTGTGTAGCAGGCCTGAGACAAAGCTATCATTTTTTTCTTTCTATCCCAAAAGATCTAGATACCGAGAACAAAATTAGCCTCACCCAAGTCCTTCATGTCAAACAGCTTGGTCAACCATAATTTGACAGATGACAACGCCCCAACGCCATTGCCAATTAGCAGAATGTCATCTACATAGAGCAGTAGAAAACCCACCTTCTCATCCTTAATGTGTTTGTAAACACATGGTTCATCCACATTTTGTGAGAACCTATAAGGCTTGATCACCTGATCAAATCTTATGTTCCAAGAACGAGAAGCCTGCTTAAGTCCATAAATTGACTTTAACAGCTTATAAACCTTACCCTCTTGACCCGTGACGTCGAACCCATCTGGCTGTTCCATATAAATGGACTCATCAAGATAGCCATTTAGAAAAGCAGTCTTGAGATCCATCTGCCAAATCTCGTAGTCGAGAGCGACTGCTATGGACAAGAGAATCCGAATGGACTTAAGCATGGCTATAGGCGAAAAGGTTTCCTCATAATCGATTCCTTCCTTTTGCATATAACCCTTAGCTACCAGTCTAGCCTTAAAGGTTTTGACCTTTCCATCCACTCCTCTTTTCCTCTTGTAGATCCACTTACACCCTATGGGTTCTACCCCTTTGGGAAGATCCACAAGCTCCCAGACATGATTAGTCTCCATAGACTTCATCTCTATATTCATGGCCTCTGTCCAGAGTTTTAAATCAACATCCTCCATAGCTTCTATGTAAGCATAAGGATCCCTGTCATGTTCATCCGGTTCAGCCAAAAAGACCACCCCATTGAACATATACTTTTCAGGTTGACGCCCGATCCTCCCACTACGCCGAAGCCCCTGAGATTGTTGTTTAAGTTTGTTTGGTTTTTTTACACTGATTGGAACGACTTCATTCGGAACCTCCGAAGTGATCTGATCACTCCTTAACTCCTCAAGCACTACTTTGCTTCAAGGTTTAAAGTCGTCCATGTAACTCTCCTCAAGGAAAGTTGCATTAGCAAAAACCACGACTTTATTTTCCTTCGGCTTATAAAAATAACCCCCTTTAGTCCCTTTTGGATATCCTACAAACACGCAAACTTTCGAACGTGCTTCTAACTTATTCGGATCCTTAAACAGGACATGAGCCAAACATCCCCATATGCGAATATGTTTTAAGGATGTCTTCCTTCTTGTCCACAACTCGTTAGGAGTTTTAGGGACCGATTTTAAAGGCACATTGCTCAAAAGATAGCATGCAGTTTGTAGTGCATATCCCCAAAGTGATAAAGGTATTGATGAATAACTCATCATGGACCTGACTATGTCCAACAAAGTCCTATTTCTTCTCTTTGCTACACCATTCTGCTGCGGAGTGCCCGACGCAGTCAAATGGGATAAAATCCCATTCTCTAACAAGTGTCCCAAGAACTCATCAGAAAGGTATTCTCCACCTCGATCCGATCGAAGTGCCTTTATGGGTCTACCCAATTGCTTTTCCACTTCAGCCCAAAACTCCCTGAACTTGTCAAAAGTTTTGCTTTTGTGGTGCATCAGGCACACATATCCATATCTTGAGTAATCGTCAATAAGGTGACGAAGTACTCATACCCTCCTCGTGCCCGAATATTTATCGGTCCGCAAACATCACTATGCACAAGTTCTAGAACCCCTTCAGCCCTATTGCCTTTAGACCCGTATGGTCTTTTGGTCATTTTACCCTCCAAACAAGATTCACATTGAGGTATAGATTCCACATTTAAGTGACTTAAAGGTCCATCCCTTACCAACCTTTGAATCCTATTCAAGTTAATGTGACCAAGGCGCAAATGCCAAAGATAAGTCTTATTAGAGTGAGAAGTTTTAAGTCCTTTAGAGTTATTATCATTCATCTCATCATTAAGCAATAAGTCCATCTTAGGTTTGATAAAATATAGATTATTTTGCATCCATCCAGAATAGATAAAAGATTTTTTTTTACGAATCACCACTTTTTCATTAAAAGATACCACGTAGAAGTCTTCAAATAAACAAGATACAGAAATTAAATTCCTTTTAAATTTAGGAACATAAAAACAATCTTGCAAAAATAAATTCCTATATTTATCAAAGTAAAGATGGACATCTCTTACTGCTTCTGCTGTGACCAAGGATCCATCGCCCATCTGAAGCGTGAAGTCTTCATGGAGTAGACTTCTCGTTTCTTTGAACCCCTGCAGAGAAACACAAATATGATTAGTTGTACCAGAATCTATGACCCAAATGTCACTGGTGTAACGCCTCCCTTACGGACGTCACAGATGTCGTGACATTCATACATTACATACTTATTTGAACTTTAAATGTAAACTTAGTTTAGGAAAACGTATCCAGGATCCATACATACACATTTTTTTTAAAAAAAAACAACATTCATTAACTTAATCCATAATTTAATTTCACATTAATATTAATCATAAACTTGCTTTAATAAAATAAATATACCAAAATGTAAAATCAAAATTTATAAAACATCACATCATTTAAAGCTACTTGCTCCCACAGTTCGGCAGGCCGAACTTGGGACTGCAGCAGGCCAAACATGATAGGCAGGCCGAAAATCGTCAACCGATAGGCCAACAAAGGCTCTGTAAATTTGGGCTTAAAAACTTTTAAAGTTCGACAGGCCGAAAATGTGATCGGCAGGCTGAACATTCTTACATCGGCATGCCGACCAATGATGTTCGGCAGGCCGACAGAACCAAAAACCTTTAGAAAACATAATTTGTAAAACAGATTCAACTTTCAAAATACGGAAGATCAAATTCTTAAAATGATAAAATAAAATATTAAAACATAGTTCTTGTATTCTTAAAACTTAACAAATAAATATGTCCAAAATGTAAAACTTGATTTAAATCATATAAACTTTCTTCTTGGCGTTCTTCCGTTTACAATTCATCTTCCATATGCTCACACGTCTTCCCATGTCCTCCAGCTAATCCATGACTTTCTTACCCTTATATGCAACATGACATAAACTTGAATAAGCTAAAGCTTAGTAAGTACATATAATTCTCACAATTTAAAAACATTTCATAAACATCATCATCATCATCATCATATCATAGCAGTGCATTAAGCACATTTTCATAAAAACATAACTTTCATTACTTGACCATATTCAAACTTATTCCATTTTATCTTAAGGGCCCAAGTGTTGCACCATAATCATCATCGTAGGCGCGCTGTCATGAGAGGAGAAGGGTAGCTAATCCCAAACCAAGCACGACATCATAACATTGGTGTGCAACACTTATTAGGTGATACATATATACATAACTTTCATGCTTTGAAATTTGCCATAATCAAACATGCATAACTTTAAATCATGAAAATCTTTCATAAGAAATCCTTTAAGGAAATCATCATAAAATCATTATAAATATCATTATGAACATAACATCAAACCTTTTAAAAACACATCATGTTGTAGGTGAGAATGTACTTACCTTAAAAGCTAGCTTACCTAGCCTTATATGAATTAGTGACGACGCCGCGGTCTCGATATACTCGTTCCTTTGCGTGTTCATGCCATTTATTCATTTAAAGACACACAATAAAATTAATACTTACTATCATAAAATATAACATTCATTTATATTACATCACATATACATTCATCTCATACAAACATAATTCATAACATGCATCTATAACTGTAATCATCAAAAACAACCCATACATTTCAAACATGAAATTTGCCAACAATAATAATAAGGTATTGAGTAATCTTTTGAAAACATTTTCTAACAATTAAATACATATATTTTAATTTTAAAATTCATACTAACATCTTATTATCATACATTTCAATATCATAAAATTATTTCATCATCAATAAAATATTTTAAACATATAGAATATCACATAAAACCAAAGTCCAATAATAATATTGTTAAAGCAGTTTCTTGACCTAATCTCAATAAAATTTACATAACACATAATTTACTCATCAAATCATTACCAAACTTTGCAGTCCATAACATAACATTTACATGAACATTCTTGCCAAATTTTGTGAAAAACAAAACATATTTACCCCTTGAACAAAAATTACATTTTCATGCATCATAGTCAAACAACAATATTTTACTGTAAGTGGTAGAGGATAAAAAATTCATAACTTATCGTAGAAATATCGAAATAACATGAAATTTGGAGGAACATCACATAACACATACATAAATAACATATAAAAAAAATTCAAAGCAAACGAAAATTTTGTAGAGAAAGACATGGCAGTCGGATTAAGGAGAAGAAATACATTTCTGAAACACAAAAAGAAATTCTTACCTTAAATAAATTTCTTCATAAAACTCCTTCAATTCAACCAACGAATTTATCAATTTTCTTTCAATTATTTGCAGAGAATTTTTGAGAGAAAGAAAGAATAGAAAACGTGGAGAAGAGAAGAAGAAGAGATGAATACGAGAAATGTCTCAGAATGAATGACAGAGAGAAGACGTGAGAGGAAGAATGGGATAGAGAAAAAAAAAAGAACGTTAAAAAAAATTTAACGTAATGAGCATAACGTAAAAAGGGGAGTCAAAACTCTTCATTAAGTTAGAAATTTTTTGACTAAGATTAAGACTAATTTGCGTGGAGAATGGAGAGAAAAGAGGGAAAGTCAAGCAAATCATCTCATCTTGCCATATTTTGCCTTCTAAAAATAGGATACCGTATCAATCAACGAAAAGTCAATGATTTTATTTCCTTAAATGAAGAAATTAATCCATAAATATGTCAATTAATCACAATAAACCACCCATTTAACGTAATCATCTCGACCATAAATTTGGAGAGATTTCTGCTGACTGCTCATCAGCTGTCATCGGCCTACCGACTGCACAGTTCGGCCTACCGATTCCATGAAGTTCGGCCTATCGATGGTTTCCATTGGCCTGTCGATCCTTAACAGGCTATTCGACCTGCCGAACTGTCCTTAAAATGTAATATATCATAGCATTCATAAATAAACATACATTGTAACTAACATGAACACTTGAGCACATCGATTCCATGCGATCGTCACCTATCATAACACTTAAAATAAATAGTTAGTAACATTAAGATCATAAATCATAACATATAACATAAATTATTAAAAAATTTACTTAACATCGTTACTAACTTAACATGATTCCGTTACATCAAAACTGGTGGGCGTTACAACTGGATTCCTCAACCAAACAAGTTTCTAAATACAAAAGATCACACCTACCTCCTTTGGAAAGGAAGTCCTTGCAATACTTCTTAATATGCTCGACCTTTCCACAGAAGAACCACTTAAGCTTCTTTGGGTTCTTCTTCTTCTTCTTCTTCTTCTTACTCTTGGTATTAGCAGAAACAGAAGACTTCCCGTTCTTGGCCCGTTGCTTCTTTCCATTCCCAGAGTTAGAATTGGAACTAGAAGTAGCTACCATGTTGGCCTCACCACCTGTAGGAGACTCCCTAATCAACAGTTCAAACTCCTGTAACTGTTTCATTAATTCTCTCAATGTCATATCCCGTCTATTGCTCAAATTAAATGTAGCTCTAAATGAAATAAATTCCTTAGACAGAGTCTCAAAGACCATAGTCATCTGAGTTTCAGCATTGATGTCAGCTCCATTAGTTTGAGCCTCAGCGAGGTAACCCATGACCAACATCATGTGCTCCTTTACAGATGTCCCCGGCCTCTATCTATAGTTTAAGAGTTTCTGAAGCGCCCCTTGCCGCTTTGTTATGGCCTGGCCTCCAAACATGTCCTCAAGATTAGCCAAGATCTGCTTCGCAGTCTCATAATCTTGATGTTGAGCCTGTAGCACATTATTCATGCTGGCCATAACATAGCAGTGGGCCTGATCATTAGCATCTTTCCAGCGGTCATACGATTGGAATTGCTCATTAGATGAGTCTCCCGTAGGCTCAGGAGGACAAGGGGTTATCAGTACATATCTCAGTTTCTCAAAGGACATGACGGTATCCAAGTTTCATTTCCAATCATTGTAATTCTCACTGGTTAATTGATTTTTTTCAAGTATCGATGATAAAGCGTTTTTAGACATTTTTAATCTACAATAAAGAATCATATACCAAACATAAGCAAACATATAATAATTTAGTAAGATAACACAATCATGTAAAAACATACAAATGTGTTTATGTGTCAAAACCTTGAAAATATCACAACCTTACAATGATAATTCCCAACTCAGAATTTAACAAGCTCCTAGGGGAGTCATGCCAAATTCAATCAGGAACACGGATCCCCTCCTGATTAATATATGCCATCCAGGACCCATATGATCCAACATATATTAATAATCGTTTCTTTGGCCATTAATTTTATTAACAGAGCTCCTAGGGGAAGTTAATAATAAAATTAATGTGAGTGTATAACCATCGTTTCAATATTTTATCCATGGTTTATAATCACCACCTAGGAGTGTGCAACCATAAATCATGCTAAAATACCTTATCCTCTCAGAGATCCAATTTGGTACATGATAGAAATCCCTTCCTAGGGGTCGGGATCACCATGCTCTTCCTATGGACCAACGATGGAGGCCTTAGGTTATCTCTTCAAAAACCTTCTCCCACTCAATCATTTGAAATCAAGGTTTTATTTTAAAATTATGCATGAACAATTTTAATATGAGCGGCACTTCCTATTCTATATGACATGTTATCAATATACATGACAAATCATATTATAATGCAGACAAGCAAAGCAATCAAGCAAAGCTACAAGCAAATTAATAATAATCGTAATGTTATGGCTCCACCCTAGAGAATAGAAAAACTAAGATTACAAGAGAATAATCAAGACCTATATCGATTCTTTATCCTTGACTCCTCAAGTTGTATCGTTCTTCTTGTAATTCCCATCTTCAAGTCTTCAATCCCATATGAATCAAATACTTTCATATTTCTGGTCATATCCAAATTTAATGTTTCTCAGAATCGACCCAAAAATAAAATTAAAACTGCATCGCAAAAATTGCACCTTTTTTGAAAATTTTTTCAGGTCTTGGTCGGTAGGTCGATCTAGGTGATCGGCCTGCCTGTCATGCTTCATCGGCCTACTGATCGAAAAGATCGCCCTGTCGACTCATGAGAGTTCGGCATGCCAAACTGAAAGTTCGGCCTGCCGAGATAGCCAACCGATTTCTGCCCCACTGACGGCTTACCGAACCACACGTCTGGCCTGCCGATCTGTGACCATCGGCCTGCCGAACTATGATGTTCGACATGCCGACCGAGTAGAAATCTCCATTCTAGAAAATACAATTTTAATGCAATTCATTAATTTTATTTTCAACAATTCAAAAACATAAAATTAGAGACTCAGAAAATACCTGGGTGCGCCATCATCCATATTCTAGATCCACCTTCTAGATCCGTCTTTTCTGAATAATTATTTAATTAAAAAATTCTTACAAATTTAAAATTAAATAACAATTCCTAGACGGAGGTGATAGTCCGCCATCTAATTACATGAAAAATCTAGATACATATTTTAACCTCTAAGGAACCATAACCGGCATAAATTAATTAATTAATTAATAATTAAATAACTATTTAATCAACCATAATTAATTAATGAACATTTACCACATAATCCTTGACAACATATAATTATATAGAAACCTAGAGTGCCAACCCTTTATAAAATTAAATTCAAGCATAGGAGAGATTAAGATCACGAATTTATACATATAGTATGATCCCAAACTTGTAAATTTATGTAAAAACCTTTGGCTATGATACCAATTATTGGAAAAACAATGTGAAGTATGCAGCGAGAATTTTAAAAATTTTAACATCAGAGTATTTTTCCAAAACACAAGTTTGACATGCTATATGTATAAATTAAATAGATCTTACTAACCTTTGTGTGCCGAAGAACCTCTGCAACTTGTGAAGAGAAGTAACATTCCAGAAGAGCCTCAACCAACTGGTCTTCTTTGCTATTCTCTATCCACGATCGGAGTGAGTGTGGGCTCACACGTGCAACTCTTCCACCGATGACTCTCCTTCCAACCAATCAAGAGAACCCAGAGCTAGTGTTCGTGATTTGTGAACAAAAGCTCTCAGGGAGTTTTCAGATGCTCACTAGAAGAGTATCACTCTTAATCTCTCAATTGATCTGAGTAACTCATGAAACTTACTCCCTTTATATAGCGATTGATCCTGGGGTCAGTCCTTATCAGATTAGGTCTCAAAAACTCGAAACAGAATCAAGTTTGGATCAATATCTGATAAGATCTGCATAAAAACGCGTAATCTTATCTCTCGTTGATCGGCAGGCCGAATAGGCCCCATCAACAGGCCGAACTGCCGCGTAAATATCTCCGCGAATATTTTATTTTCCGCCCGAGATTCTATTGGATAAAGTCTTAGTTTTGATTCAAATAACCCAATGAGAAGTTATCTGATCTAAACAAACTTTATCAAGATAATCTCTAAGAAAATAAATCAATTCACAATAATTTTACAAGTTTATCTTGATTTAATTTATCCAATTAAATCAACCGATAAACAGACAAGAATTATCCGATCCCAATAATTCAACACGTTTATCTTAAATTAATTTTATTACAAAATTAATTCAACCAATAAACAGACATAAATTATTTGATTCTTTCAAATTTTAAACCAATCTGATAAATCCGACATAAGTCACCAATTATTGAAAAAGCACGCACAGGATTTGGTGAGCTAGCAAAGGGGACCAAAATAGACCTATAAAGTTCAAGCTCTCGATAATTATGAAACCCAATTTCCCAGATATACATTTCACAATTATCAACTCCAACGCTACTCCACTAAAAGCTTGGAGCTGCACTCTCGAACTTTATAGAATTACGAAGCCCGTATAGCTAAGTCTCCATGACATATCAAAGTGTATCGTATCCCCATATGATAATCCATTATCAGCTTAAGGACAGGTTTTGTCTTACCTTCCTGATTATTTTTATCTTACATTCCATTATCTCACCATTAGAAAACTTACCATCCAAAGATAGTATACCATTCTGTTACACCTATGTATCCAAATGGTTGAGCGCTCCAGTTTTTCAATTATAGGATAATGCATATAAGAGGATATCATTACTCCTAAAGAAGAGCTATAGATTCCATATCTATGAATAACAAGTCTACGCTATCAAGAGTCATGCATACCACTATTGAGATATGGGAGTCACCCTTTGGTACATCAAAAGACACAAGTCGAGATAGCGGGCCCACTATCCATCTCAGGATTAAGATACAATACAAATGATTGTCTAAAGTGAATCAATTTACTGAGACAGAATTATTAATCCAAATCAATTCACTTTATGTCCCGATCTAACACATCGTCACCTATGACAACGTGCCAATATTTCTATTCACGGAGTCCAACTCTGATGGTCAAGACAAACCATCTCCCAATAGGGATATAGACAACATAATAATCTTTTCATAAATAAAGCGCCCAACTTTATTCCCTCGATTGCGGATCAGATGTTTTAGACCGTCACCTTAAGAATCATGTCTTCTGCATAATCAGTCCATCATATCTCTTATTCTTAAAGGTTTAGACCGACAGTCTTAAACTACTGTTTGCTTAACATACATTCAATAAATATGAATGTAAAGAGGACAAGATTTGGTATATATAAATGAATAAATTCTTTATTGATAAAAATGTCTCCAAAAACGTACTACATTTTTACTCCTTAGGGCATACATGTCCAACATATATGACATGTTATCAATATATATGGAAAATCATATTATAATGTAGGCAAGCAAAGCAATTAAGCAAAGCTACAAGCAAAATAATAAATAACAGTAATATTATGGCTCCATCCCAGAGAATAGAGAAACTAAAATTATAAGAGAATAATCGAGACATATTATCAATTCTTCATCATTGAATCCTCAAGCTGTATCCTTCTTAATGTAATACCCATCTTCAAGTCTTCAATCCTGTATGAATCGAATACTTCATATTTCTGGTCATATCCAAATTTAATGTTTCTCAAAATTGTCTCAAAAATAAAATTAAAACTACACCGGAAAAACTATACCTTTTTTGGAAATTTTCTAACTCTCGGTCGACAGGCCAATCTAGGTGATCGGCCTGTCGATTTGAAAGATCGGCCTGCCAACTCATGAAAGTTTGGCCTGCCGCCAGAGCCTCCTAATTTTTGTCCCTCTGACAGCCTATCGAACCACATGTTTGGCCTGCCGATCGGTGACCATTGGCCTGCCAAACTTTGAGGTTCGGCATGCCAACCGAGCAGAAATCTCCCATTCTAGAAAATACAAATTTTAATGCAATTTATCAATTTTATTTTTAACAATTCAAAAACATAAAATTAGAGACTCAAGAAATACCTGGGAGCACCATCATCATTCTTCTAGATCCGTCTTCTCCGAATAATTATTTAATTACTAAATTCTTACAAATTTAAAATTAAACAATAATTCCTAGATGTAGATGATAGTCCGCCATCTAATTACATGAAAACCTAGATACACATTCTAACCTCTAAGGAACCATAACCGGTATAAATTAATTAATTAATAAATAATTAAATAACCACTTAATCAACCATAATTAATTAATGAACATTCACCGTATAATCCATGACAACATAAAATATATAGAAACCTAGAGTGTCAACTCTCTATAAATTTAAATTCAAGTGTAGGAGATATTAAGATCACAAAATTTATACATATAACATGATCACAAACTCGTAAATTTATGTAAAAACTATGTCTTTGATACAAATTGTTGGAAAAAGAGTGCACAGTACAATGTTAAAAAATTTTACATCAGAGTATTTTTCAAAACACAAGTTTGACATACTATATGCATAAATTAACTAGATCTTACTATCCTTTGTATGCCTTAGAATCCTCACAAAAGGTGAAGAGAAGTAACGTCCAGAAGAGCCTCAACCAACTAGTCTTATTTGCTATTCTCTATCCACGACCGGAGTGAGTGTGGGCTCACACGTACAGCTCTTCCACCAGGGTGACTCTCCTTTGAACCAATCAAGAGAACCCAAAGCTAGTGTTCTTGATTTGTGAACAAAAGCCCTTAGGGAGATTTTAGATTTTCATCAGCAAAGTATCACTCTTAATCTCTTAATTGATCTCTGTAAATCTTAAGGCTTACTCCCTTTATATAGAGATTGGGCCTAGGGTCAGTCTTTATCAAATTAGGTCTCAAAAACTCGAAACAGAATCAAGTTTTGATCAATATCTGATAAGATCCATGTAAAAATACATAATCTTATCCTTTGCTCATCGACAGGCTGAATAGCCTGATCAACAGGCCGAACAGCCCCATCGGCAGGCCAAACACATGGATCGGTAGGCCGAACTGTCAATAAAAAATCTTCGCAAATCTTTTATTTTCCACCCGAGAATCTATAGGATAAAGTCTCAGTTTTAATTCAAATAACCCAATAGAGAAGTTATCTGATCAAAACAACTTTATCTAGATAATCTCTAAGAAAATAAATGAATTCCCAATAATTCTACAAGTTTATCTTGATCTAACTTATCCAAAATTAAACCAACCGATAAACAAACAAGAATTATCCAACCCCAATAATTCAACAAGTTTATCTTGAATCAATTTTATCACAAAATTAATTCAACCGATAAACAAACATCAATTATTTGATTCTTCCAAATTTTACCCAATCTGATATATTCGACATAAGTCACCTTATTGGAAAAGCATGCCGTATTATTATAGGATGTTGTGAGCTAGCAAAGAAGACCAAATTGACCTATATAGTTCAAGCTCCCGATAATTACAAAACCCAATATCCTATATATACATTTCATAATTATCAACTCCAACGCTACTCCACTAAAAGCTTGGAGCTGCACTCTCGAACTACATAGAATCATGAAGCCCGTATAGCTAAGTCTCCATGACATATCATAGTGTATCGTATCCCCATATGATAATCCATAATCGGCTTAAGGACAAGTTCTATCTTACCTTCTCGATTATTTTTATCTTACGTTCCATTATCTCACCATTCAGAAAACTTACTATCTAAAGATAGTATACCATTTGGTTACACCTATGTATCCAAATGGTTGAGCGCTCTAGTTTTCCAATTACAGGATAACGCATATAAGAGGATATCATTACTCCTAAAAAGGAGCTATGGATTCCATATCTATGAATAACAAGTCTACGCTATCAAGAGTCATGCCTCCAATATACTGGCATGCATACCACTATTAAGATGTGGGTGTCATCCTTTGGTACATCAAAAGACACAAGCCAAGACAACAGGCCCACTATTCATCTTAGGATTAAGATACATCACAAATGATTGTCTAAAGTGAATTGATTTGTTGAGACAAAATTATTAATCCAAATCAATTCACTTTATGTATCAATCCAACACATTGTCACCTATGACAACATGCCAATGTTTCTATTCATGGAGTCCACCTCCAATGGTCAAGACAAACCATCTCCCAAAAGAGATATAGACAACATAACAATCTTTGCATGAATAAAGCGCCCAACTTAATTCCCTCGATTGCGAATCTTATGTTTTAGACCGTCACCTTAAGAATCGTGTCTTCCGTATAATCTGTCCATCATATGCCCAATTCTTAAGGTTTAGATTGACAGTCTTAGACTATTATTTGCTTAACATACATTCAACAAATATGAACATAAAGAGGACAAGATTTGGTATATAAATAATAAATAAATTCTTTATTGATAAAAATGTCTCCAAAAACTTATTACATTTTTACTCCTTAGGGCATACAGGTCTTACAATTGTCACAATATTAAAGGTGAAGGGATATTTTTAGCCTATTAAATTAATTCAATAATCAACTTGTCACATTGTTAAAAGGTCAGAGACTATTTTAGCAAATTAAATTAATTGAAGGACCAAATGTCACAATGTTGTAAGTTCAAGAACCTCCAAAGCTATTTACCAAAGAAAAAATCTATTTCGAACTCCAATGAATCTTGATTAACTAATGCATCTTTATCTTACAAGTTTAGGGCAGCATGTGTGTGGTTTGTACACACTAGAAGAAACAACAAACTTTTGGACAATATGTGCTAGAAGAAATATTAGCTATTTTCAAAGTTTTAACAGATGTTAAAATCTAGGGTCAATTTCACACATAGCCTTTGAAGTTCACCCTTGTTAGGTTCTGGTAGATCCGCATGGTTTGACTTGTCAAAGTAGCACCCGTGTTGATCTTTGATTCAATAGTGTTGGTGAAAACGTGGCAAGAGTGATGGATGATTTCATACGAGATGACTTCGACAGGACCACCAACGAGTGGTGGGGTCGTTTAAGCCCAGATTAAGCTGAAGAAGATAGTTTCTAGATCCTACTCTGTTGTTGAAGAATCAAAATAAAATTTGTAAAACAAGAAAAACATGAAAATATGGAAAATAGAGGAACAATCATAAGCGATGACAGTAGAAGGAATAGTCAAAGGTTGATAGAGGAATGGCTTCAGAGGGTAGAGGCAAAGCTGCCTTTATTGTTGGATCTGGGCTAGTTTCTTGAGTTGAAGAGCTGATATGTGAAGTTTCGAGGTTCTTTGGATTTTCCAAAAAATGTGCTCTATAGGCAAATGTGGATTGCCTCTGTCGTCTAGTTCGGATCGTTGAAGATGACACTTGAATTTCAGGAACTCTCAAGGTCAGTGATGAACTTCGGTAGGACTTCTAAGTGCTTTGACAATGATTTCGTGAGGTTTGGAGAAGATAGAATGAGTAATGTGGGAGGGACTCAAACAACGATGATGAGTTTTCCAAAAAAAATTTGAAATTTTTTTTTAAGTCTGAAGAACACAAACTTAAAAGAGGATGATGATTTTTGAAGCTATGAAAATGGAGTAAGGACATAGGCTTAAGTCCCTCTGATCATGTTGTTTCGAAGGGAAGAGAAGAGGGATATTTATAGTGAAGGTGACTAACTTGCTCTGGTGCTATCTCTAAGTGCTCCAATACGCATGTTGGTTCCGTTTCCCTTTAGAGCAAGTGACGTCAAATGCTTTTAGAGGTTGATTTCTAGATTTGGCCAAAAACAACATACATTTAAGGTTGCTTTAGAGGTCTAGCCCTGATGCTCCTAAGTAGTTTGACTAAGTTTGATCATCTATTTTCGGAGGGCTGACAAGCATGCTTCCCCCTTTAGCATTCGATTCTCTATTTTCGTTGTCTGAAATTTATGGTACACTGTCAGAATTTCTTCAAAATTTTGAGTAGGAATTGGTGACGGAGGGGCCCCTAAAGCCTTTGATGGTGGACTTTTGATTTGGATGAAAATTATCTTGACACAGACAAGGCCCCTCCAGAGACATGCTCGGCACTCTAGAGGCATATTCGATGCTTCATCACTGGTCTTTTCTCAGCATTTTTGCTACAAAAATGATTTTGCAACTTGGGCTTAGACTCCTTGGGTTATGCTAAGGCAAAAATAGAGTTTTTTTTTTTTTTTTGCTATTTTAAAGGGCAAAAGGAAGGCTTTTGGGTTATTTTCCTTTATCACCTGTTTATTTTAGTTCAATTGATTTCGAAATCCCCCTTATAGGACTTGAAATCGAATCAAATCAAAACACACGGGCCCATTTGACTACTGTTAGCCCCAAGGTTTCAAATAATATATATTTTTTTGCTTTTATTTTTGAACTAAAAATCTTAAGCTCTTTTGGACTAAAAATTGAAAAATATGTTTGAAAATTTATTGACAATTTTCAAAATGTTTTTCTATAATTTTTTTAGAGCTTAATATTTAATTTTGATGCTAAAATTATATTTCCTCTAATTTTAAAATTGTTTTCAAATAGTTTATTTATTGGCACTTGGGTTTGCTGGAGAGGCGTAGTCGACCGTGCCTAGTATATGGTGGTCTACTGTCCAGTCTTTGGGTTGATTTCTTCTAGCAACTTGGTCGACCATGCCATGTACATGGTAGCGACCTTGGCGTCTAATGGCTATATTTTTAGCCATTAGAAACGTGTCTGCAACGGCTAGTTTGCATATTTTTTAGTATAAATGCCTCATTTTCGACCTTGGGGACAACTTTTGACACCTTGAACAAACATTGAATCATATTCTAAGTGTCTACAAGCCTTTGATAATTCGCTTGAGCCAAACTTGTTCAAAAATCATCTTGTGAGCTTATACATCTTTTAGTTGCTTCAAAATTTTTATCCAATCATTCTTAGGAGGTGTGAGATAGATGTTAAAATCCTCAATCCTTGTAAAACCAAGTCTTATAGGTTTTCAAAGCCTGATCAAAATTTAGAAAGTGTTTGGTTAGCCAATCTCTATAAAATTGGCAATTGTAAGATATTGTAGTGAACATCGGGTAGAAAAAATCACCGGTTCTACAAGGAGTGATTTTGCCAAAAAGTCAATTGGAATAGTAAAAGAGGCCATGCTTGCTTAGCTCGGTGCTAGTAGACATAGACATATTGCCGAACCACTATAAATCCTATTTGCGTATTTCATTCCCTTACTCCTTTACATATTTTCAAATTATTATTGGCGATATATTTGATTTATAAATATTAGCTTGTTTCATTGCATCTTTGTGACTTTTTATTTTATAGCTTGAAATTTGTACCTTCGGATTGTTGATTATTGGATTTAGTCTCATACTTTGTTTGTGATTATTTCTAATTTCTTAATAATTGTTTGTGATTATTTACCCCCTTTTGGGTAGTCATTCTTAGACGAACAATTGGTATCAAAACAAGGTGCTTGAATTTGATTTTTAAAAAGATTTCACAAGCTTAAGGATGGCTATTCAAAAGTTTACAAAACATGGAAGGTCATTCCATGAATAGACCTCCTCTTTTTAATGGGGTTTATTATAACTATTGGAAAGCTAGACCGACAATTTATTTGCAATCTATTGAGTATAGCCATTAGGAAATTGTTGAAAATGGTCCATTCAAACCTATGAAGAAAGTGGTCTAAGTTTTGGTTCCAAAAGATCCCAAAGTGTATGATGAAAATGATAAAAAGAAATTGTCATTGAATGCTAAGGCAAGTAATATCTTGTACTGTGTATTAGATAGAAATGAATTTAATAGAATTACGTCTTGCACAACCGCATAAGATATTTGGCACACTTTAGAGGTTGTTCATGAAGGAACAAATCAAGTTAAAGGGACTAAAATCAATTATGTCCTTTATGATTACAAAATGTTTAAAATAAATGAAAGTGAGATTATTACCGAAATGTATAATAGATTTACACACATTGTTAACGATTTGAAGTATCTTGTTAGGACATTCAAAACAAGTGAGTTTGTGAGCAAAATTGTTCAATCCGGATGCATTGGTTCTTGTACACACAAATATACGTGGTCGTATCAAGTAATATAATGATGAATTGAGTATCGTTCCCACGGGGATTGATTTTAATTAATATGTTACTAATTTTCTACTTATTTGTATTAATAATTATTTATTATTTTATTTATATATATTTTTTATTTTTTATTTTTTTAGATTTAGAAAAAGAAGGGTTTGAAATTAATTATTTTACTTAAAACTAATAAAATAATAAAATTAAAATGCAAATAAATGAGAATTAAAATGTAAATAAAAAATTACAAAAATTAATTAAGAAAAGAAAATTACAATAACAAAAATAGACTAACAAAATTTAAATTCAAAATTCAAATTGAAATAATAATTAAAAATAAGTAAAATAATAACAAAATTCAAGAATTTGTAAACAAAAATGATAAAACTAATAAAGATTCATTCTCCACCGTCAGACAATAATTTTACAATAGTTGTAAAATTATTTCTAATTTTTCTATTGAAATTACCAATCGTAAATAGCTACAAACTCTGCTATCCTGATCTTTTCTTACTTTATAGTCTATCAAAACAATCTTTTTACTAAATTTCTTTCCATTATATAACCTAGAAAATGCTCTCTAGCTTCAATCTAATGGAAGTATTAAATTGGGAAAGATAAGTTGATTTAAGCATTAAACTCACAAGCTCAATTTATTCAACATAGTTTATGTTTCATATCACAATCAAACAATATCCTCCTGTAATCGTTGATCATAAATTGCTACTATTGGCTAAAAATACAAGACAATTACGGATCTATATTCTTAATGTAGCATTAGATGATTTCTCAGTCTTATTTAGTTGCGTACCCAAATTTAACAAAAAAATAACCATAATTATTAATTATAGTGAAACATAAAGAATCTCAAATTGAAAACATGGAAAATAATTCATACAAATAGCTACATAATCATGTCCAAGGTTTTGAAATCACCTTTAACAAAGAATAAATTTAGCTAGACATAATTGAAAATAATAATAAAAACATAAAAGCTAACAACATTTGTAGCTCAGATGATTAGCTATATTTAAAAAATAGTAATGATCTCAAAAAATTTGTTGCAAAAACCTCTTTAGATTCCTACTCCTTCTATTTTTCTCTCAAAATTTTGAGTGTTTATTGATTTTCTGAATGAAAAAATGATAGAGGAATTGATGATTTGAATTGAAAGATTGCTGCCTTTTTATAGGCAAACCTGTGTTATTCCTTTCACAATTTGATAAATAAAACATGACAGATTTGCCGAGCTCTTCGCATGGGGGGCAACATAATATTGCCACAAATGGAGGGGTTAAACATAATTGAGCCACAATCGAGATCAGTGATAATTTTTTTCTTCTTGTCTTCCTTCAGCTAGTAGCTTGTTGGAGTGAAAAATAGGGATTGAAATCCCATAATTTGCGGAAGGGAGATGGATGAAAACAGCTCAATCTGGGCCATAAGATGCGTGATCTGATGGCTTGATTTGGTCTTTGGTCATGCTCATGGACGGACAAGATTGCGAGTACAATGCACTCACCTGTAGCGAATCAGGGCTACATTGAGTAGCCCACATGGTTGGACCACCCCTGTCGCTGCTCTGCTCAGCTCCAACTCTGGGCACATGGGGGAGGCACTTGGCTCAGTTTAGAGAGGTGGCTCGGCTCAACTTTTTGTGGCTCAAAAGTGCTTAGCCAGAATTTTAAAAATTAATTCTTTGACCCAAATGCAATGATTCTTTGTACTTTTTCTTCTATTTTCACCCTTATTCCTCTCAATCCTTACAAATGAACCTAAAGAAAATAATTATTTTTCAAAACAAAAATTACTAAAAATAACTAAATATTATTTGATACTTATCTAACACAAAACTTAACTTAAAGCTAGAAACACACTTTAAAATAAAAAAAATTAATTAGACTTACTGTTATAATATATTTCACAAAAATAAAATAATTGACACTTAATTAAAAATGCTTCTAAAAATTACAAAAAATATAATTAAACAATAAAAACTTAAAAGTGAACATATTTTACAAAAAACACACTATAATACTAAAGACACACAAAAATGCTTTATTAGAGGTTTTAATAACAAATACAATGTTAAATAAATTATTTCAAACTCATGGGCACATACATTTTTACATGTATTACCACCATCACGACATGTCAAGAGGACAACTTTGGAGGAAGTAAAAGATCTCTTCACTCTACCCTTAGAGGAGCTAATTGTTTCTCTTATGACTCACAAGATCACAAGAAGGAAAAATCAAGAAAAGGATAAGAAGAAGAAAGAAATTGCCTTGAAAGCCTCCATTCAAGAAGAAGATGAAGATGACGAGAATGATGAGAATGACAAGGATGAAGCTTTCGATCAAATGGACATGGAAGCCATGGCCTTGTGAGCAAGTAAGTACAAGATGTTCTATAGAAAATTCAACAAAAACAAAGGCCCTAGAAGAAGAGAAGATCACAGAGAAAAGTCTAGAAAAGATAAAGTAATTTTGCTATTATTGCAACAAACCGGGTCATATAAGACCGGATTATCTTTTCAAGAAGAAAGGAACTAAGAAAGGAGCTAAGAAGGAGGAGTTGAAGAAAGTTTTTAAGCTACTTGGGATGAACTTTATTCCGAATATTCCAATAAGGAAGAGCCAAGAGAAATCGCCAATATGTGTTTCATGGCTGTTGATGATGATGACATATCCTCCTCTAACTCTTCTATTGTTGATTGTGATAAAATTGATGTAATTGAGTTATCCAAAGCATGATGATCATGAAAAACTAGCACTCAAGAATGCTATGCTTAGAAAGAAAATTGCAATTCTACAAGATGAAATTGAGGTTCTGAAAAATGAAAAATCAAAGAATGTTGACAATGATTTACTTGTTGAGAATGCTTCTTTGAAAGAAAAAGTCGATTACTTGACCAACATAAATTTTAAATTCACCAAGGGAGAGAAAAATTTTAATTTAATACTTGGTGGACAATATTGTGCTTTCAACAAAGATGGTTTAGGATATAAGCCATACATTGGAAAACAATATTTCAAGAATAATTTTGTCAAAGAATCAACTAGCAAAGTTAACTCAAAATATGTATACACTTATTGTAATCAAGATGGACATACCGCTTTTTATTGTTCCATAAAAAAGAATGCATATTTTGGTGTTAAGAAAGAACAGGCTCCAAAAACCTCAACAACTAACACCAATGGAGTTTGTCTTGTATGTACCAAGAAAGGAAAAAGTGAAGTGGTTTTTGAATAACGGTTGCTCCAAGCACATGACGGGAGATCTCTCTTTGCTCTCCAATTTTACCAAGCAGAATAGTGGTCATGTTACATTTGGAGCCAATGCTAAGGAAAGATCCTTAGTGTAGGTGATGTCGGTAATGATTCCCCTCCTCTTATTGAGAATATTTTTCTTGTTGATAATTTGAAGCATAATTTGCTTAGCATTAGTCAATTATGTAATAAGGGTTATAAGGTTACTTTTGAATATTCCAAATGCTTAATTGAAAATGTTTGCAATGGTGAGGTTGTTGGAAAAATAGTACACAGCGAAATTTTAAAAATTTTATATCAGAGTATTTTTCAAAACACAAGTTTGACATGCTATATACATAAATTAACCATATCTTATTAACCTTTGTGTGCCAAAGAACCCTCGCAAAACGTGAAGAGAAGTAACGTTCCAAAAGAGCCTCAACCAACTGGTCTTCTTTACTATTCTCTATCCATGACTGAAGTGAGTGTGGGCTCACACATACAGCTCTTCCACTAGTTGACTCTCCTTCCAACCAATCGAGAGAACCCAAAGCAAGTATTTGTGATTTGTGAACAAAAGCTCTCAGGGAGTTTTCAGATTCTCACCAGTAGAGTATCACTCATAATCTCTCAATTGATCTAAATAACTCATGCGACTTACTCCCTATTTATAGAGGTTGGGTCTAGGGTTAGTCCTTATCAGATTAGGTCTCAAAAACTCGAAACAAAATCAAGTTCGGATCAATATCTGATAAGATCTGTGTAAAAATACGTAATCTTATCCTTCACTCATCGACAGGCTGATCAAGATGTTTGGCAGGCCGAACACGTGGATCGGTAGGCCAAACACGTGGATCGGTAGGCCAAACACATGGATCGATAGGTCGAACTACTGAATAAATATCTTCGCGAATCTTTTATTTTCCACCCAAGATTCTATAGGATAAAGTCTCAGTTTTAATTCAACTAACCCAATAAAGAAGTTATCTAATCAAAACAACTTTATCTCGATAATCTCTAAGAAAATAAATAAATTCCCAATAATTCTACAAGTTTATCTTGATTTAATTTATCCAAAATTAAATCAATCGATAAATAAACAAGAATTATCCGATCTTAATAATTCAACAAGTTTATCCTGAATTAATTTTATTATAAAATTAATTCAATCAATAAACAGACATGAATTATCTAATTCTTCTAAATTTTAACCAATCTGATAAATTTGCTATAAGTTACCAATTATTAGAAAAGCATGTCGTATCATTACAGGATGTTGTGAGCTAGCAAAGAGGACCAAATGGACCTATATAGTTCAAGCTCCCGATAATTATGAAACCCAATATCCCAAATATATATTTCATAATTATCAACTCCAACGCTACTCTACTAAAAGCTTAGAGCTGCACTCTCGTACTATATAGAATTACGAAGCCCGTATAGCTAAGTCTCTATGACATATCATACTGTATCATATCCCCATATGATTATCCATAATCGGCTTAAGGACAAGTTCTGTCTTACCTTCCCAATTATTTTTATCTTACGTTCCATTATCTCACCATCGAAAAACTTACCATCCAAGGACAGTATACCATTCGGTTACACCTATGTATCCAAATGGTTGAGCGCTTCAGTTTTTCAATTACAGGATAATACATATAAGAGGATATCATTATTCCTAAAGAGGAGCTATGGATTCCATATCCAGGAATAACAGTTCTATGCTATCAAGAGTCATGCCTCCAACATACCGGCATGCATACCACTATTAAGATGTGGGTGTCACCCTTTGGTACATCAAAAGACACAAGTCAAGATAACGGGCCTACTATAAATCTCAGGATTAAGATACAATACAAATGATTATCTAAAGTTAATCAATTTACCAAGACAGAATTATTAATCCAAATCAATTCACTATATGTCTCGATCCAACACATCGTCACTTATGACAACGTGCCAATATTTCTATTCACGGAGTCCACCTCTGATGGTCAAGACAATCCATCTCCCAATAGGTATATAGACAACATAACAATCTTTACATGAATAAAGCGCCCAACTTTATTCCCTCAATTGTGGATTTTACAATTTAGACCATCTCCCAATCGTGTCTTCCGCATAATTTGTCCATCATATACCCAATTCTTAAGGTTTAGACCGACAGTCTCAGACAATTGTTTGTTTAACATACATTCAACAAATATAAACATAAAAAGGACAAGATTTGGTATATAAACAATAAATAAATTCTTTATTGATAAAAATGTCACCAAAAACTTATTACCTTTTTACTCCTTAGGGCATACATGTCTAACAATCTCCCACTTGCACTAAGTGAGTAAATATGACAAATCTCGCATCGCCATAGCTTCCACATGCTTGTCGAAGACTCTCCTAGTAAGTGTCTTCATAAATAGATTAGCTAAATTGTCCTCTGACGCGATCTTTCACACCGTGACATGCTCACCCTTAACGAAGTCCTTTATCATATGATACTTATGATCAATATGCTTACTCTTCTTGTGAAATCTTGGTTCCTTAGCATTAGCTATCACCACATTGTTATCACAGTACAGTGATACCGCCTTATCTATTCCAGGAACTACCTCAAGATCCCCAAGGAACTTGTAGAGCCACACTGCTTCTTTTGAAGCATCACTAGTTGCCATATACTTAGCCTCCATCGTTGAATATGAAGTGCAATCTTGCTTTGCACTTCTCCAACTGATGGCACCACCGCCTAGAGTAAACACAAAACCCGAAGTCGATTTCTTAAAATCCAAGCAGGATTGAAAATCTGAGTCAGTATATCCTAGAGGAGTCAAGTCTTCACCTAAATATACAAGCATATACCCTCAAGTCCTTCTCAAGTACTTCAAAATATGCTTTACCGCAACCCAATGGTTCAGTCCTAGATCCGTCTGAAATCGACTTACAATCCCGACCGCATAACTTATATCTGGTCGTGTGCAAAGCATGGCATACATGAGACTACCCACCACCGAGGCATAAGGCACCTTCTTCATGTATTCTCTTTCTTCATAAGACTTTGGTGAGTCTTTCTTAGAAAGAGTAATTCCAGACAAAGCTATGTAGCAGGCCTGCATTGCAAACCTCTTGAGAATTTTATCTATGTAGCAGGCTTGAGACAAAGCTATCATTTTGTTCTTCCTATCCCGAAAGATATGGATACCGAGAGCAAAATAAGCCTCACCCAAGTCCTTCATGTCAAACTACTTGGCCAACCATAATTTAACCAATGACAATGCCCCAATGTCATTGCCAATCAACAGAATGTCATCTACATAGAGTAGTAGAAAAACCACCTTTCCATCCTTAACATATTTGTAAACACATGGTTCATCCACATTTTGTGAGAACCCATAAGTCTTGATCACCTGATCAAATCTTATGTTCCAAGAACGAGAAGCCTGCTTAAGTACATAAATTGACTTTAGCAGCTTACAAACCTTACCCTTTTGACCCATGACCTTGAACCCATCTGGTTGTTCCATATAAATGGACTCATCAAGATAGCCATTCAAAAAAGCCATCTTGATATCCATCTGCCAAATCTCGTAGTCGAGAGCGGTAGCTATGGATAAGAGAATCCGAATGGACTTAAGCATGGCTACAGATGAAAAGGTTTTCTCATAATCAATTCCTTCCTTTTACGTATAACCCTTAGCTACCAGTCTAGCCTTAAAGGTTTTGACCTTTCCATCCACTCCTCTTTTCCACTTGTAGATCCACTTACACCCTATGGGTTTTACCCCTTCGAGAAGATCCTCAAGCTCCCAAACCTGATTAGTCTCCATAGACTTCATCTCTGTGTTCATGGCCTCTGTCTAGAGTTTTGAATCAACATCCTCTATAGCCTCTGCGTAAGTATAAGGATCCCTGTTATGTTCATCCGGTTCAGCCAAGAAGACCTTCCCATTGAACATATACCTCTCAGGTTTACGCCCGATCCTCCCACGATGCTGAAGCCCCTTAGGTTGTTGTTCAGGTTCATTTGGTTTTTCAACACTAATCGAAATAGTTTCATTCGGAACCTCCGGAATGATTGGATCACTCCTTAACTCCTCAAGCACCACTTTACTTCGAGGTTTAAAGTCGTCCATGTAACTCTCCTCAAGGAAAGTTGCATTAGCTGAAACTACAACTTTATTTTCCTTTAGGTTATAAAAATAACCCCCTTTAGTCCCTTTTGGATATCCTACAAACACACAAACTTACAAACGTGCTTCCAACTTATCTGGATCCTTAAATAGAACATGAACCAGACATCCCCATATGTAAATATGGTTTAAGGATGTCTTCCTTCCCGTCCACAACTCATGAGGAGTTTTAAAGACCGATTTTGAAGGTACATTGTTTAAAAAATAACATGCGGTTTGTTGTGCATATCCCGAAAAGGATAAAGGCAATGATGAATAACTCATCATGGACCTAATCATGTCCAATAAAGTCCTATTTCTTCTCTCCGTTATGCCATTCTATCGCGGAGTGCCCGGCACAGTCAAATGGGATAAAATCCCATTCTCCAATAAGTGCCCCAATAACTCATTAGAAAGATATTCCCCACCTCGATCGGATCGAAGTGTCTTTATGGGTCTACCCCATTGCTTTTACACTTCAGCCCGAAACTGCCTGAACTTGTTAGAAGTTTCGCTTTTGTGGTGCATCAGGTACACTTATCCATATCTTGAGTAATCATCAATAAAAGTGACGAAATACTCATACCCTCCTCATGCCCGAATGTTCATCGGTCCGCAAACATCACTATGCACAAGTTCTAGAATCCCTTCGGCCCTATTGCCCTTAGACCCGAATGGTCTTTTGGTCATTTTACCCTCCAAACAAGATTCAAATTGAGGTATAGATTCTACCTTTAAGTGACTTAAAGGTCCATCCATTATCAACCTTTGAATCCTATTCAGGTTAATATGACCAAGGCACAAATGCCAAAGATAAGTCTTATTAGAGTGAGAAGTTTTAAGTCTTTTAGAGTTATTATCATTCATCTAAGCATTAAGCAATAAGTCCATCTTAAGTTTGATAAAATATAGATTATTTTGCATCCATCCAGAACAGATAAAAGATTTGTTTTTATGAATCACCACTTTATCATTAAAAGAAACCAAATAGGAGTCTTTAAATAAACAAGCTACAGAAATTAAATTCCTTTGAAATTTATGAACATAAAAACAATCTTGTAAAAATAAATTCCTATAATTATCAAAATAAAGATGGACGTCTCCCATTGCTTCCGCTGAGACCAAGGATCCATCGCCCATCCGAAGCGTGAAGTCTTCATGCAGTAGATTCTCGTTTCTTTGAACCCCTCCTTTGGAAAGGAAGTCCTTGAAAATGCTTCTTGATATGCCCGACCTTTCCACAGAAGAAGCACTTAAGCTTCTTCAGGATGTTCTTCTTCTTCTTCTTGCTCTTGGTGCTACCAGGAATAGAAGACTTCCTGTTCTTGGCCTGTTGCTTCTTTCCATTCCTAGAGTTGAGATTAGAACCAGAAGTAGCTACCATGTTGGCCTCTCCACCCGCAGGAGACTCCTTGATCAGCAGTTCGAACTCCTGTAACTGTTTCATTAATTCTGTCATGGTCATATCCTATCTATTGCTTAAATTAAATGTAGCTCTAAACGGAATAAATTCCTTAGACAGAGTCTCAAAGACCATAGTCATCTGAGTTCAAGCATCTATGTCAGCTCCATTGGTTTGAGCCTCAATGAGGTAACCCATGACCAACATCATGTGCTCCTTTACAGATGTCTCCGGTCAATGCTTACAGTTTAAGAGTTTCTGAAGCGCCCCTTGTCGCTTTGTTATGGCTTGGCCTCCAAACATATTCTCAAGATTATCCAAGATCTGCTTCGCAGTCTCATAATCCTGATGTTGAGCCTGCAACACATTATTCATGCTAGCCATAACATGGCAGCGGGCTTGATCATTAGCATCTTTCCAGTGATCATACGCTTGGAATTGCTCATTACTTGAGTCTCTCGTAGGCTCGGGAGGACAAGGGGTTGTCAGTACATATTTCAGTTTCTCAAAGGATAGGACGATATCCAGGGTCAGTTTCCAATCATTATAATTCTCTACAGTTAATAAGTTTTTGTCAAGTATCAATGACAAAGCATTTGTAGACATTTTTAATCTACAATAAAGAATCATATACCAAACATAAGCAAACATATAATAATAATTTAGTAAGATAACACAATCACGTAAAAACATACAAATGTATTTATGTGTCAAAACCTTAAAAATGTCACAACCTTACAACAATAATTCCCAACTCAGAATTCAACGAGCTCCTAGGGGAGTCATGCCAAATTCAATCAGGAACACGGATCCCCTCCTGATAAATATATGCCATCCAGGACCCGTATGATCTAGCATATATTAATTATCATTTCTTTGGCCATTAATTTTATTAACAGAGCTCCTAGGGGAGGTTAATAATAAAATTAACCTGAGTGTACGATAAACAGACATGAATTATTTGATTCTTACAAATTTTAAACCAATCAGATAATTCCGACATAAGTCACCAATTATTGAAAAAGCACGCCGTGTCGTTACAGGATTTTGTGAGCTAGCAAAGGGGACCAAAATGGACCGATAAAGTTCAAGCTCATGATAATTATGAAACCCAATATCCCAGATATATATTTCATAATTATCAACTCCAACGCTACTCCACTAAAAGCTTGGAGCTGCACTCTCAAACTTTACAGAATTACGAAGCTCGTGTAGCTAAGTCTCCATGACATATCATAGTGTATCGTATCCCCATATGATCATCCATAATCGGCTTAAGGACAAGTTCTGTCTTACCTTCCCGATTATTTTTATCTCACGTTCCATTGTCTCACCATTAGAAAACTTACCATCCAAAGATAGTATACCATTCGGATACACCTACGTATCCAAATGGTTGAGCGCTCCAGTTTTCTAATTACAGGACAACGCATATAAGAGGATATCATTACTCCTAAAGAGGAGCTATGGATTCCATATCTATGAATAACAAGTCTACGCTATCAAGAGTCATGCCTCCAACGTACCGGTATGCATACCACTATTGAGATGTGGGTGTCACCCTTTGGCACATCAAAAGACACAAGTCGAGACAACGGGCCCACTATTCATCTCAGGATTAAGATACAATACAAATGACTGTCTAAAGTGAATCGATTTACCGAGACAGAATTATTAATCTAAATCAATTCACTTTATGTCCCGATCCAACACGTCGTCACCTATGACAACGCACCAATGTTTCTATTCATGGAGTCCAACTCTGATGGTCAAGACAAACCATATCCCAAAAGGGATATAGACAACATAACAATCTTTACATGAATAAAGTGCCCAACTTTATTCCCTCGATTGTGGATCATATGTTTTAGACCATCACCTTAAGAATCGTGTCTTCTGCATAATCAGTCCATCATATGCCCAATTCTTAAGGTTTAGACTGACAGTCTCAAACTACAGTTTGCTTATCATACATTCAACAATATGAACATAAAGAGGACAAGATTTGGTATATATAAATGAATAAATTCTTTATTGATAAAATGTCTCCAAAAACGTATTACATTTTTACTCCTTAGGGCATACATGTCTAACAATCTTCCACTTGCACTAAGTGAATAAATACAGCAAATTTTGCATCCCTATAGCTTCCACATGTCTCTCGAAGACTCTTCCAGTAAGTGTCTTCGTAAATGGATCAGCTAAATTGTCATCTGACGCGATCTTGCACACCGTGACATGCCCGCCCTCAACGAAGTCCTTTATCACATGATACTACCGATCAATATGCTTACTCTTCTTGTGAAATCTTGGTTCATTAGCATTAGCTACCGCCGCACTGTTATCACAGTATAGTGACACCGCTCTATCCATACCAGGAACTACCTCAAGATCTGCAAGGAACTTGCGAAGCCACACTGCTTCTTTCGAAGCATCACTAGCCGCCACATACTCGGCCTCCCTCGTTGAATCTGAAGTGCAATCTTGCTTTGTACTTCTCCAACTGATGGCATCGCCTCCCAAAGTAAACACAAACCCCGAAGTTGATTTCCTAGAATCCAGACAGGATTGAAAATCTGAATCAGTGTATCCTAGAGGAGTTAAATCCTCACCCGAATATACAAGCATATACCCTCGAGTCCTTCTCAGGTACTTGAAAATATGCTTTATCGCAACCCAAAAGTTCGGTCCTAGATCCGCCTGAAATCGACTTACAATCCCGACCGCATAGCTAATATCCGGTCGAGTGCAAAGCATGGCATACATGAGACTACCCACTGCCGAAGCATAAGGCACCTTCTTCATGTATTCTCTTTCTTCATAAGACTTTGGAGAGTCTTTCTTAGAAAGAGTAATTCCAGACCTAGATGGTTGCCCACCTTTCTTGGAATCCTGCATTGCAAACCACCTGAGAATTTTATCTCTATAGCCGGCCTGAGATAAAGCTATCATTTTGTTCTTCCTATCCCAAAAGATCTGGATACCAAGAACAAAATTAGCCTCACCTAAGTCCTTCATGTTAAACTGCTTGGTCAATAATAATTTGACGGATGACAATGCCCCAACATCATTGCCAATTAGCAGAATAAGAACAAAATTAGCCTCACCTAAGTCCTTCATGTTAAACTGCTTGGTCAATAATAATTTGACGGATGACAATGCCCCAACATCATTGCCAATTAGCAGAATGTCATCTACCTAGAGCAGTAGAAAAACCACCTTCCCATCCTTAATGTGTTTGTAAACACATGGTTCATCCACGTTTTGTGAGAACCCATAAGTTTTGATCACTTGATCAAATCTTATGTTTCAAGAACGAGAAGCCTGCTTAAGTCCATAAATTGACTTTAGCAGCTTACAAACCTTACCCTCTTGACCCGTGACCTTGAACCCATCTGGTTGTTCCATATAACTGGACTCATCAAGATAGCCATTTAGAAAAGCCGTCTTGACATCCATTTGCCAAATCTCATAGTCGAGAGAGGCAGCTATGGACAAGAGAATTCGGATGGACTTAAGCATGGCTACAGGCGAAAAGGTTTCCTCATAATCGATTCCTTCCTTTTGCGTATAACCCTTAGCTACCAGTCTAGCCTTAAAGGTTTCGACCTTTCCATCCACTCCTCTTTTCCTCTCGTAGATCCACTTACACCCTATGGGTTTTACCCCTTCGGGAAGATCCACAAGCTCCCAAACCTGATTAGTCTCCATAGACTTCATCCCTATGTTCATGGCCTCTGTCCAGAGTCTTGAATCAACATCCTCCATAGCTTCTGCGTAAGTATAAGGATCCCTGTCATGTTCATCCGGTTCAGCCAAAAAGACCTCCCCATTGAACATATACCTTTCAGGTTGACGCCCGATCCTCCCACTACGCCGAAGCCCCTGAGGTTGTTGTTCAGGTTGTTTGGGTTTTCTACACCGATCGGAATGGTTTCATTCGGAACCTCCAGAGTGAACGGATCACCCCTCAACTCCTCAAGCATCACTTTGCTTCGAGGTTTAAATTCGTCCATGTAACTCTCCTCTAGGAAAGTTGCATTAGTTGAAACCACGACTTTATTTTCCTTTAGGCTATAAAAATAACCCCCTTTAGTCCCTTTTGGATATCCTACAAACACGCAAACTTCCGAACGTGCTTCCAACTTATTCGGATCCTTAAACAGGACATGAGCGGGACATGCCCATATGTGAATATGGTTTAAGGATGTCTTCCGCCTTGTCCACAACTCGTGAGGAGTTTTAGGGACCGATTTTGAAGGCACATTGTTTAAAAGATAACATGTGGTTTGTAGTGCATATCCCTAAAAGGATAAAGGTAATGATGAATAACTCATCATGGACCTAATAATGTCCAACAAAGTCCTATTCCTTCTCTCCGCTACGCCATTCTGCTGTGGAGTGCCCGGCGCAATCAAATGGATAAAATCCCATTCTCTAACAAGTGTCCCAAGAACTCATCAGAAAGGTATTCCCTACCTCGATCAGATCAAAGTGCCCTTATGGGTCTACCCAATTGCTTTTCCACTTCAGCCCGAAACTCCCTGAACTTATCATAAGTCTTGCTTTTGTGGTGCATTAGGTACACATACCTATATCTTGAGTGATCGTCAATAAAAGTGACAAAGTACTCATACCCTCCTCGTGCCCGGATGTTCATCGGCCTGCAAACATCACTATGCACAAGTTCTAGAACCCCTTCGGCCCTATTGCCATTAGACCCGTATGGTCTTTTGGTCATTTTACCCTCCAAACAAGATTCACATTGAGGTATAGATTCCACCTTTAAGTTACTTAAAGGTCCATCCCTTACCAACCTTTGAATCCTATTCAGGTTAATATGGCCAAGGCGCAAATGCCAAAGATAAGTCTTATTAGAGTGAGAAGTTTTAAGTCTTTTTGAGTCATTATCATTTATCTCAGCATTAAGCAATAAGTCCATCTTAGGTTTGATAAAATATAGATTATTTTGCATCCATCCAGAACAGATAAAAGATTTGTTTTTACGAATCACCACTTTTTCATTAAAAGATACCACGTAGGAGTCTTTAAATAAAGAAGATACAGAAATTAAATTCCTTTTAAATTTAGGAACATAAAAATAATCTTGCAAAATTAAATTCCTATAATTATCAAAATAAAGATGGACATCTCCCACTGCTTCCGCTGAGACCAAGGATCCATTGCCCATCCGAAGTGTTAAGTCTTCACACAGCAGACTTCTCATTTTTTTGAATCCCTGCAGAGAAACACAAACATGATTAGTTGCACCGGAATCTATGACCCAGATGTCACTGGATTCCTCAACCAAACAAGTTTCTAAATATAGAAGATCACACCTACCTCCCTTGGAAAGGAAGTCCTTGCAATGCTTCTTTATATGCCCGACCTTACCACAAAAGAAGCACTTAAGCTTCTTTGGGTTCTTCTTCTTCTTCTTCTTGCTCTTGGCAGTAGCAGGAATAGATGACTTCCCACCCTTGGCCCGTTGCTTCTTTCCATTCCCTAAGTTAGGATTGGAACCAGAAGCAGCTACCATGTTGGCCTCATCACTAGCAGGAGACTCCCTGATCAGCAGTTCAAACTCCTGTAACTGTTTCATCAGTTCTGTCAAGGTCATATCCCGTCTATTGCTTAAATTAAAAGTAGCTCTAAACGGAATAAATTCCTTGGACAGAGTCTCAAAGACCATAGTCATCTGAGTTTCAGCATCGATGTCGGCTCCATTGGTTTGAGCCTCAGCGAGGTAACCCATGACCAACATCATGTGCTCCTTTACAGATGTCCCCGGTCTCTGTCTACAGTTTAAGAGTTTCCAAAGCGCCCCTTGCCGCTTTGTTATGGCCTGGCCTCCAAACATGTCGTCAAGATTATCCAAGATCTGCTTCGCAGTCTCATAATCTTGATGTTGAGCCTGCAGCATGTTGTTCATGCTAGCCATAACATAGCAGCGAGCCTGATCATTAGCATCTTTCCAGCGGTCATACGCTTGGAATTGCTCATTACTTGAGTCTCCCATAGGCTCGGGAGGACAAGGGGTTGTCAATACATATTTCATTTTCTCAAAGGATCGGACGATGTCCAGGTTCCGTTCCCAATCGTTATAATTCTCACCGGTTAATTGGTTTTTGTCAAGTATCGATGATAAAGCGTTTTTAGACATTTTGAATCTACAATAAAGAATCATATACCAAACATAAGCAAACATATATATAATAATTTAGTATGATAACACAATCATGTAAAATCATACAAATGTGTTTATGTGTCAAAACCTTGAAAATATCACAACCTTACAACGATAATTCCCAACTCAGAATTCAACAAGCTCCTAGGGGAGTCATGTCATAATCAATCAAGAACACAGATTCCCTCCTGATTAATATATGCCATCCAGGACCCGTATCATCCAGCATATACTAATAATCGTTTCTTTGGCCATTAATTTTATTAACAGAGCTCCTAGGGGAGGTTAAAAATAAAATTAACGTGAGTGTATAACCACCGTTTCAATATTTTATCCATGATTTATAATCACCACCTAGGGGTGTGCAACCATAAATCATACTAAAATACCTTATCCTTTTAGAGATCCAATCTGGTACATGATAGAAATCCCTTCCTAGGGGTCGGGACCACCATGTTTTTCCTATGGACCAACGATGGAGGCCTTAGGTCCTCTCTTCGAAAACCTTCTCCCACTCAATCTTTTGAAGTCAAGGTTTTATTTTAAAATTATGCATGAACAATTTTAATATGAGCGGCACTCCCTATTCTATATGACATGTTATCAATATACATGGTAAATCATATTATAATGCAGACAAGCAAAGCTACAAACAAAAATAATAATAACCGTAATATTATGGTTTCACCCGAGAGAATAGAAAACTAAGATTACAAGAGAATAATCGAGACATTTATCGATTCTTCATCCTTGAATCCTCAAGCTGTATCCTTCTTCATGTAATATCCATCTTCAAGTCTTCAATCCCATATGAATCGAATTCTTCATATCTTTGGCCAGCTCCAAATTTAATGTTTCTCAGAATCCTTGACATGTTATATGTATAAATTAGACAGATCTTACTAACCTCAGTGTGCCGAAGAACCTCTGCAACCTGTGTAGAGAAGTAACGTTCCAGAAGAGCCTCAACCAACTGGCCTTCTTTGCTATTCTCTATCCACAACCAGAGTGAGTGTGGCCTCACACGTATAGCTCTTCCACCGGTGACTCTCCTTCCAACCAATAGGGAGAACCCAAAGCTAGTGCTCGTGATTTGTGAACAAAAGCTCTCAGAGAGATTTTAGATGCTCACTAGAAGAGTATCACTCTTAATCTCTCAAATTGATCTAAGTAAATCATGAGACTCACTCCCTTTCTATAGCTATTGGTCCTGGGGTCAGTCCATATCAGATTAGGTCTCAAAAACTCGAAATAGAATCAGGTTCGGATCAATATCTAATAAGATCCGCGTGAAAACGCGTAATCTTATCTTCCGCTGATCGGCTGGCTGAACATGTTGATCGGCAGGCCGAACAGGCCAGTTCGGCAGGCCGACCACGTCATTCGGCAAGCCGAACTCCCGAGAAAAAATCTCCGCAAATCTTTTATTTTCCACCCGAGATTCTAAAGGATAAAGTCTCAGTTTTGATTCAAATAACCAAATAGAGAAGTTATCTTATCAAAACAAACTTTATCAAGATAATCTCTAAGAAAATAAATCAATTCACAATAATTCTACAAGTTTATCTTGATCTAATTTATCCAAAATTAAATCAACCGATAAACAGACAAGAATTATCTTATCGCAATAATTCAACATGTTTATCTTGAACTAATTTCTCACAAAATTAATTCAACCGAAAAATAGACATGAATTATTTGATTCTTACAAATTTTAAACCAATCAGATAATTCCGACATAAGTCACCAATTATTGAAAAAGCACGCCGTGTCGTTACAGGATTTTGTGAGCTAGCAAAGGGGACCAAAATGAACCTATAAAGTTCAAGCTCATGATAATTATGAAACCCAATATCCCAGATATATATTTCATAATTATCAACTGCAACGCTACTCCACTAAAAGCTTGGAGCTGCACTCTCAAACTTTACAGAATTACGAAGCTCGTGTAGCTAAGTCTCCATGACATATCATAGTGTATTGTATTCCCATATGATCATCTATAATCGGCTTAAGGACAAGTTCTGTCTTACCTTCCTGATTATTTTTATCTCACGTTCCATTGTCTCACCATTAGAAAACTTACCATCCAAAGATAGTATACCATTCGGTTACACCTATGTATCCAATGGTTGAGCGCTCTAGTTTTCTAATTACAGGACAACGCATATAAGAGGATATCATTACTCTTAAATAGGAGCTATGGATTCCATATCTATGAATAACAAGTCTACGCTATCAAGAGTCATGCCTCCAACGTACCGGTATGCATACCACTATTAAGATGTGGGTGTCACCCTTTGGCACATCAAAAGACACAAGTCGAGAAAACGGGCCCACTATTCATCTCAGGATTAAGATACAATATAAATGACTGTCTAAAGTGAATTGATTTACCGAGACAGAATTATTAATCTAAATCAATTCACTTTATGTCCCGATCCAACACGTCGTCACCTATGACAACGCGCCAATGTTTCTATTCACGGAGTCCAACTCTGATGGTCAAGACAAACCATCTCCCAAAAGGGATACAGACAACATAACAATCTTTACATGAATAAAGTGCCCAACTTTATTCCCTCGATTGCGGATCATATGTTTTAGACCATCACCTTAAGAATCGTGTCTTCCACATAATCAGTCCATCATATGCCCAATTCTTAAGGTTTAGACTGACAGTCTCAGACTACTGTTTGCTTATTATACATTCAACAATATGAACATAAAGAGGACAAGATTTCGTATAATAAATGAATAAATTCTTTGTTGATAAAAATGTCTCCAAAAACGTATTACATTTTTACTCCTTAGGGCATACATGTCTAACAATCTCCCACTTGCACTAAGTGAGTAAATACAACAAATTTTGCATCCCTTTAGCTTCCACATGCCACTCGAAGACTCTTCCAGTAAGTGTCTTCATAAATGGATCAGCTAAATTGTCCTCTGACGCGATCTTGCACACCGTGACATGCCCGCCCTCAATGAAGTCCTTTATCACATGATACTTTCGATCAATATGCTTACTCTTCTTGTGGAATCTTGGTTCCTTAGCATTAGCTACCACCGCACTGTTATCACAGTACAGTGATACCACTCTATCCATACCAAGAACTACCTCAAGATCCGCAAGGAACTTCTGGAGCCATACTGCTTCTTTCGAAGCATCACTAGCTGCCACATACTCGGCCTCCATCGTTGAATCCAAAGTGCAATCTTGCTTTGTACTTCTCCAACTGATGGCACCGCCTCCCAGAGTAAACACAAACCCCGAAGTCGATTTCCTAGAATCCAGACAGGATTGAAAATCTGAATCAGTGTATCCTAGAAGAGTTAAATCCTCACCCGAATAAACAAGCATATACCCTTGAGTCCTTCTCAGGTACTTGAAAATATGCTTTACCGCAACCCAATGGTTTGGTCTTGGATCCGCTTGAAATCGACTTACAATCCCGACCGCATAGCTAATATCCGGTCGAGTGCAAAGCATGGCATACATGAGACTTCCCACTGCCGAAGCATAAGGCACCTTCTTCATGTATTCTCTTTCTTCATAAGAATTTGGAGAGTCTTTCTTAGAAAGAGTAATTCCAGACCTAGATGGTTGCCCACCTTTCTTGGAATCCTGCATTGCAAACCACCTGAGAATTTTATCTATGTAGCCGACCTGAGATAAAGCTATCATTTTTTTCTTCCTATCCCGAAAGATCTGGAAACCAAGAACAAAATTAGCCTCACCTAAGTCCTTCATGTCAAACTGCTTGGTCAACCATAATTTGACCGATGACAATGCCCCAACGTCATTGCCAATGAGCAGAATGTCATCTATATAGAGCAGTAGAAAAACCACTTTCCCATCCTTAATGTGTTTGTAAACACATGGTTCATCCACGTTTTGTGAGAACCCATAAGTTTTGATCACTTGATCAAATCTTATGTTTCAAGAACGAGAAGCCTGCTTAAGTCCATAAATTGACTTTAGCAGCTTACAAACCTTACCCTCTTGACCCGCGACCTTGAACCCATCTGGTTGTTCCATATAAATGGACTCATCAAGATAGCCATTTAGAAAAGCCGTCTTGACATCCATTTGCCAAATCTCATAGTCGGGAGCGACAGCTATGGATAAGAGAATTTGGATGGACTTAAGCATGGCTACAGGCGAAAAGGTTTCCTCATAATCGATTCCTTCCTTTTGCGTATAACCCTTAGCTACCAGTCTAGCTAAAGAAGATACAGAAATTAAATTCCTTTTAAATTTAGGAACATAAAAATAATCTCGCAAAATTAAATTCCTATAATTATCAAAATAAAGATGGACATCTCCCACTGCTTCCGCTGAGACCAAGGATCCATCGCCCATCCGAAGCGTTGCGTCTTCACACAGCAGACTTCTCATTTTTTTGAATCCCTACAGAGAAACACAAACATGATTAGTTGCACTAGAATCTATGACCCAGATGTCACTGGATTCCTCATCCAAACAAGTTTCTAAATATAGAAGATCACACCTACCTCCCTTGGAAAGGAAGTCCCTGCAATGCTTCTTTATATGCCCGATCTTACCACAGAAGAAGCACTTAAGCTTCTTTGGGTTCTTCTTATTCTTCTTCTTGCTCTTGGCAGTAGCAGGAATAGAAGACTTCCCACCCTTGGCCCGTTGCTTCTTTCCATTCCCTGAGTTAGGATTGGAACCAGAAGCAGCTACCATGTTGGCCTCATCACCAGCAGGAGACTCCCTGATCAGCAGTTCAAACTCCTGTAACTGTTTCATCAGTTCTGTCAAGGTCATATCCCGTCTATTGCTTAAATTAAAAGTAGCTCTAAACGGAATAAATTGCTTGGACAGAGTCTCAAAGACCATAGTCATCTGAGTTTTAGCATCGATGTCGGCTCCATTGGTTTGAGCCTCAACGAGGTAACCCATGACCAACATCATGTGCTCCTTTACAGATGTCCCCGGTCTCTGTCTACAGTTTAAGAGTTTCCGAAGCACCCCTTGCCGCTTTTTTATGGCCTGGCCTCCAAACATGTCGTCAAGATTATCCAAGATCTGCTTCGCAGTCTCATAATCTTGATGTTGAGCTTGCAGCACGTTGTTCATGCTAGCCATAACATAGCAGCGGGCCTGATCATTAGCATCTTTCCAGCGGTCTTACGCTTGGAATTGCTCATTACTTGAGTCTCCCGTAGGCTCGGGAGGACAAGGGGTTGTCAGTACATATTTTAGTTTCTCAAAGGATAGGACGATGTCCAGGTTCCGTTCCCAATCGTTATAATTCTCACCGGTTAATTGGTTTTTGTCAAGTATCGATGATAAAGCGTTTTTAAACCTTTTGAATCTACAATAAAGAATCATATACCAAACATAAGCAAACATATATATAATAATTTAGTAAGATAACACAATCATGTAAAATCATACAAATGTGTTTATGTGTCAAAACTTTGAAAATATCACAACCTTACAACGATAATTCCCAACTCAGAATTCAACAAGCTCCTAGGGGAGTCATGTCATATTCAATCAGGAACACGGATCCCCTCCTAACTAATATATGCCATCCAGGACCCGTATGATCTAGCATATACTAATAATCGTTTCTTTGGCCATTAATTTAATTAATAGAGTTCCTAGGGGAGGTTAAAAATAAAATTAACGTGAGTGTATAACCACCGTTTCAATATTTTATCCATGATTTATAATCACCACCTAGGGGTGTGCAACCATAAATCATACTAAAATACCTTATCCTTTCAGAGATCCAATCTGGTACATGATAGAAATCCCTTCCTAGGGGTCGGGACCACCATGTTTGTCCTATGGACCAACGATGGAGGCCTTAGGTCCTCTCTTCGAAAACCTTCTCCCACTCAATCTTTTGAAGTCAAGGTTTTATTTTAAAATTATGCATGAACAATTTTAATATGAGTGGCACTCCCTATTCTATATGACATGTTATCAATATACATGGTAAATCATATTATAATGCAGACAAGCAAAGCTACAAACAAAAATAATAATAACCGTAATATTATGGTTCCACCCTAGAGAATAGAAAACTAAGATTACAAGAGAATAATCGAGACATTTATCAATTCTTCATCCTTGAATCCTCAAGCTGTATCCTTCTTCATGTAATATCCATCTTCAAGTCTTCAATCCCTTATGAATCGAATTCTTCATATCTCTGGTCATATCCAAATTAATGTTTCTCAGAATCGTCTAAAAAATAAAATTAAAACTGCACCGAAAAAATTACACCTTTTCTGGACACTTGGCAGCTCTTGGTCAGCAGGCCGATTTGGGTGATCGGCCTGTCGATTATGAAGGTTTGGCCTGCCGAACTGAAAGTTTGGCCTGCCGATAGAGCACCAAAATTTCTGCCCCACTGTCGGCCTACCGGACCACACGTCCGGCCTACCGATCTGTGAACTTCGGCCTTCCGAACTGTGAGGTTCGGCATGCCGACCGAGCAAAAAACCCTTATTCCAGAAAATACAATTTTAATGCAATTCATCAATTTTATTTTCAACAATTCAAAAACATAAAATTAGAGACTCAGGAAATACCTAGAGGCGCCATCATCAATCTTTAAGATCCGACTTCTCAATCCGTCTTCTCTGAATAATTATTTAATTACAAAATTCTTACAAATTAAAATTAAATAACAATTCCTAGACGGAGATGATAGTCCGCCATCTAATTACATGAAAAACCTAGATACACATTCTAACCTCTAAGGAACCATAACCAGTATTAATTAATTAATAAATAATTAATTAAACAACGAGTTAATCAATCATAATTAATTAACATTCACCACATAATCCATGATAACATATATATTATATAGAAACCTAGAGTGCCATCTCTCTATAAAATTCAATTCAAGCATAGGAGAGATTAAGATCATAAAATTTATGCATATAACATGATCACAAACTTGCAAATTTATGTAAAAACCTCGGCTCTGATACCAATTGTTGGAAACAAAGTGCGCAGTGGAATTTTAAAAATTTTCATCAGAGTAATTTCCAAAACACAAGTTTGACATGTTATATGTATAAATTAGACAGATCTTACTAACCTCAGTGTGCCGAAGAACCTCCGCAACCTGTGTAGAGAAGTAACGTTCCAGAAGAGCCTCAACCAACTGGTCTTTTTTGCTATTCTCTATCCACAACCAGAGTGAGTGTGGGCTCACACGTATAGCTCTTCCACCGGTGACTCTCCTTCCAACCAATAGAGAGAACCCAAAGCTAGTGCTCGTGATTTGTGAACAAAAGCTCTCAGGGAGTTTTTAGATGCTCACTAGAAGAGTATCACTCTTAATCTCCCAAATTGATCTGAGTAAATCATGAGACTCACTCCCTTTATATAGCTATTGGTCCTGGGGTCAGTCCATATCAGATTAGGTCTCAAAAACTCAAAACAGAATCAAGTTCGGATCAATATCTGATAAGATCCGCGTGAAAACGCGTAATCTTATCTTTCGTTGATGGCAGGCCGAACATTCTGATCGGCAGGCCGAACAGGCCAGTTCGGCTTGCCGACCATGTCATTCGACAGGCCGAACTCCCGAGAAAAAATCTCCGCGAATCTTTTATTTTCCACCCGAGATTCTAAAGGATAAAGTCTCAGTTTTGATTCAAATAACCCAATAGAGAAGTTATCTGATCAAAACAAATTTTTTCAAGATAATCTCTAAGAAAATAAATCAATTCACAATAATTCTACAAGTTTATCTTGATCTAATTTATCCAAAATTAAATCAACCGGTAAACAGACAAGAATTATCTGATCACAATAATTCAACAAGTTTATCTTGAACTAATTTCTCACTAAATTAATTCAACCGATAAAAAGAGATGAATTATTTGATTCTTACAAATTTTAAACCAATATGATAATTCCGACATAAGTCACCAATTATTGAAAAAGCACGTCGTGCCGTTACAGGATTTTGTGAGCTAGCAAAGGGGACCAAAATGGACCTATAAAGTTCAAGCTCATGATAATTATGAAACCCAATATCCTAGATATATATTTCATAATTATCAACTGCAATGCTACTCCACTAAAAGCTTAGAGCTGCACTCTCGAACTTTACAGAATTACGAAGCTCGTGTAGCTAAGTCTTCATGACATATCATAGTGTATCGTATCCCCATATGATCATCCATAATCAGCTTAAGGACAAGTTTTGTCTTACCTTCCCGATTATTTTTATCTCACGTTCCATTGTCTCAGCATTAGAAAACTTACCATCCAAAGATAGTATACCATTCGGTTACACCTATGTATCCAAATGGTTGAGCGCTCCAGTTTTCTAATTACAGGACAACGCATATAAGAGGATATCATTACTCCTAAAGAGGAGCTATGGATTCCATATCTACGAATAACAAGTCTACGCTATCAAGAGTCATGCCTCCAACATACCGGTATGCATACCACTATTGAGATGTGGGTGTCACCCTTTGGCACATCAAAAGACATAAGTCGAGACAACGGGTCCACTATTCATCTCAGGATTAAGATACAATACAAATGACTGTCTAAAGTGAATCGATTTACCGAGACAGAATTATTAATCTAAATCAATCACTTTATGTCCCGATCCAACACGTCGTCACCTATGACAACGCGCCAATGTTTCTATTCACGGAGTCCAACTCCGATGGTCAAGACAAACCATCTCCTAAAAGGGATATAGACAACATAACAATCTTTACATGAATAAAGCGCCCAACTTTATTCCCTTGATTGCGGATCATATGTTTAGACCATCACCTTAAGAATCGTGTCTTCCGCATAATCAGTCCATCATATGCCCAATTCTTAAGGTTTAGACTGACAGTCTCAGACTATTGTTTGCTTATCATACATTCAACAATATGAACATAAAGAGGACAAGATTTGGTATATATTAATGAATAAATTCTTTATTGATAAAAATGTCTCCAAAAACGTATTACATTTTTACTCCTTAGGGCATACATGTCTAACAATATCTAGTACTAAAAATTTAACTTATTTTCTAAATTAAATTTCATCTCACTAACAATTTGATAAACTAATTTTTTTAACATGCATTACAATCATTAAGTTCAGTATTTCACTATAGATTTTCAAAATTTAGTCCCTAATAACTCTTAGTTATAACAGAGATACCAAAATTGAACAAAATAATATATTAGAGATTAAAAAAGGACATTTTTAAAGTTTTTCGAGGACCTAAACTAAAATAATTTAATAGATTAGGACTAAAATGGGGCTTTGAAAACATTGGGGGACTAAACTAGATCAAACTTCAGGGATTATTTATGAAATTATCTCTAAAATCTAATATTAAAGTCTTATGTGTTATAAACACTAATGAACCTTAAATATTAGACCACCTTTCACTTTGACCCCTAAATTCTAAAAATCACGACTTTATCCCTAAACTTAGAAAACTCCTTACTTCGCCCCTTGAATTTTAAAAATCATCACTTTTCCCTTGAACTTTCAATGCTCCTCACTTTGTCCCATGAACTTCTAATTTTTATTCAAATAGATGGAATTAAGCCAATGTAATTGGTACATGAGTCACTGTAAGGGCAAAAAATGAGATTCCATATATTATTCCATCTATTATTAACAATATCTCCTCATCTTTAAGCATAAAATCAAAAGTTCAAGGGACAAAGTCCTTAGCTTTGAAAGCAGGGGGCAAAGACTAAAGTGGTAATTTTTAAAGTTCAAGCGTAAAATAATGATTTTCAAAATTCAAAGGGGTAAAGTAGGGAAGACCCTAAATTCTAAAGGTAATTGGTGTTAATAACTCAAGTTTTATCCTCAATTCTAAGGTTTTCAATAAAGTACTACAAGCATAAGGTTATAATCGGCCTATATTGTTTTTTGAATTAAAGACTAATTTTATTAACTTTGGCCTCATTTATTTTGTTCTCAGAATTTTAGGAAATGTTTTTGCGTGTTTTGGAGGCAAAAATTTTAAAAACACTCTCAGCACAATTCTCAAAAAATTCTCATTTTTCAAAACAAAAAATATTTTTATCTATTTTGAAAATAATACTAAACGACCTCATTGTTTTTAATAGAATGCTAAAAACATTTTAAAATAACATGTAGGAGATTTCTACAATGGAAACCACACTTTCTCTCTCCACTGGTGGAGCATTTTTACTCAAACCATTGGATAAAAATCTAGTGGCTAAGAGTGCCATGTCTTTTTTATACTACCTTTTGGCTACACCTATAATGACCGAAAAAATTTCATTAATAAAACCTAATATTTAATTGGGTTTAATTAATGAATTTACCCTTAAAAAATGTGATTTTTGTAACATTGTAATTTTTATAAAAATTATGATAAAGTATGAATAAACGACATTGATTGCAAATTTTATGGTAAATGTGATGCAATGTTGGATATGGTAAAATATAAATTTTATGAGTTTAATTACTCAAAAATTTGTAAATAATATCAATATAATGAATTCTATATCACGATTAATTGTGAAACTATGATATAAACGAATGGGAGATTAGAATGTAAATAGGACATAGAGGTTGTCCAAACCCTAACCTGGGGTAAAAAGGAGGCCGGAGTAGTATAAGAATATTGTTAAATAAAAGCACAGATACGAAAAATATCATGATTGGCCTTCAAAAGTGAATGAAAAGTAAGCTAAATATTTTTATATAGTCTAAGGATAGAAAGTACACTCATGTGGCCATGGCATTACAAGAAAAATACTGCATGATGAAAAATTACACTGTATAAACTTTTGGGCCCCACAAAGTGGACACCCAACCGAATTTGATTGGGCCACCAAGCTTGGAAATGTGGCCCAATAGCATGTTGCCACCTAGGGTATCCTTTTGGATGACCATGAGTCACCAAAGGAGAAAAGTGAGCATTTAATGCGTGTTTATCAAACAAAATCACATTTCTTTCCTTTCTCCCATATTTGGCAGCCATAGTTAGAGCTCTCAAAAAATTTTCTCAACCCCATACTTTGCAAAAACAACCCCAAAACAAGTTTTTGAAGCAAGCTCAAGGATTTTTCACAAGATTTAAGGTAAAATCCCAAACTTTTTAGCAAGTTTTCAAGAGATTTTTCATGGGTTGAAGGGGAAATTAATCCATGGTGTTTTTGCATGAAAATGAAGCCTAGGAGGGAGTTCAAAGGAACTTTAAAGGCTAGAAATAAAAAGGGGTGCTATTTGGGTAAGTTTTAGATTTCAAAGTTCTGAAATTTTATGAATTTTGTTTTGATTTTTATTCTTTTAAACCCATGTGGGTTCTTAAGCATGTATTTGATGAAATTTAATGTATATGTGATGTATGGCATGTTTAAGTTGTGAAATTTTGGTTTATAGTGCAAAATGGTAATTTTTTAAAAAAGCGATGTTTTTGTAAATTTGATGTTAGTATTAGTAAAAATGATGTTTGAGCATGAGAATGATTTGAATAAGGCATGGAACGGTTTCTGCAGGGGTGGATTTGCAATTTTGGAATTGATTTTTATAAAAACACCATAGGGACTAAATTGAAAGAAAAAGTTCTTTCTTGACAAAATTGAGAAATGGCCAAAAACGCCTCTGTACAATGAGATTTTCACAAAAGTTAAAACACCAAAGTTTTAGATCTCGATGAAACTGTTAGGCGGACAGTTTGTCAAAAATTTCGACCAATGGTGAGATTTTGATTTTTCAAGAATTTGTAAAAATTGTGAAAATTTTTAAAAAGCACAAAAACGTCATTTCCCAAAGGATTTTGAATATGGTACTTTGAACAAAAATGATCCTTAAGAAAAATAGGAAATTTTGGAATAAAAAGGACAAAATTGGCAAAATTTTAGCCCCGAGGACAAAATTGTTAAAATTTTGAGTTTAGGGCTAAATTGTAAAGTTTTATAGAAAAAAGGGCTTAGGTATGAAATAAGGAGATACGAGCCACTAGGGCATGATTTTAAAGTTAATATGTGGCTATTTTTGTTAAGAAAACGAAATTGAGCACGGGTAGGTCAAAAGAGGCCACAGAGGGCAAAATCGTCATTTTGGCCTAAATAACCCAAATCATTCTGAAATGTTTCAAATGGGAAAATAAAATGATTAGAAAGATTTTTGCCCTTGGTTAGTAACGATAGGGTAGAGTTAGATAAAAATAAGAAAACCAATGACTTCCGAAGTTGTATACAGTTATGCAACTTAATATATTGATTAACGAATGTTTTGTGTTGAAACAAAATAGAATATCGGCTAATAGCTTTGAAATTGGCCGGATCCTAGAAGTCTAGGACAAAGAAAAATCAAGGTCGATTTGCACGATACACGAAATCAAGTAAGTACCCTTCCCACTTACAGTATGAAAATGTAGGTATAGAATGTATGTACATGTATACCTGAGTATATATTAAGCTACAAACTTGTGAGTTTGCTATAAAACGAATACCTAGAGGTATAGTATGGAAACCTGTGAATATACAATTAAAATACCTCAGTGTATAACATGTTATGTATTAGTATGTATAATATATTACGTACCTATGTGAACAATGATGAATACTTGTGTGTATAGAATGTTATGTACCTGTGTATGCAATGATGAATACCAGTGTGTATATAAAGTAAGTACTTGTGTGTACTATGCTATGCAAATGAATTTATGTGTCATGGATAACATGTGATTATCACATCATGCATGATATGTCAACCACAACAAATGGACTGGTAAATATGTCACTAGAAATTAAGAAAAGTGTCGTACCGTCTCCTGAATCAAGGAGAGTTTAAAGGATATAATATGGTCACGGTGTTATGTAGACCTAAATAAAATTGCACAATGGTACAAACACTTAGGCCCTAGTTAAAGATAACAAATGTGGAGATAAGGAAAGTTTATACAAAAACATAATTGAATCATGCATTTATTTGGATGTCCATGTGGGATTTATGGGACTTACTGGGCGTTAGCTCATTAAGTATTTCATGCTGTAGGTATTTTGATGAGAAGGTCAGAATAAATCCTAATGATGAGTTGGCGGACGGATAATGTGTGCAAATCGGGTATGGAGTCCGCTATTGAATGTTTCCGCTGTGTATGTTTTAAGTTGTTTTGAAATGAAATGTTTAAAAAGAAAAATGTTGTAAAAGTAAAAGTAATAATTATGTAAATATAAGTGCGTGAAAGTATTTTGGAGTTACCAAAATTAATCTAAGTAAATCATTTATTTTATTTCCAGAAAAAAAAAATTTCCTAAATTTTTGCCTTCAAGTAAGTAAGAAAGAGTTTTATCACAGCCCGAAAAGGCGGGTTGTGACAGTTGGTATTGGAGAAAAAATCTTGCCATCCTACTGCACATCATCGTCTGCTCCATTACCATAGCTCAAGTAAGATGTTTGATTTTAAGTATAATAATGTTTAGTTTTTATTTTATATGGCATTGTTACGTTAATTACGATAATAAATATAGTATATGGCAAAGCCGCATCATAACCGTAACATGAAGGCTGATCAAAGAGCAAGTATTGTTTTCCAAGACACGATGCCACCATGATACTATTGGAGTCGGTAGCCTATGGTGCTGACCAAATGGTTTCACGCAGTTGAGTGATCTTTGATGCTTGTCATACGCCATCGCATCTCCAGGTTTTGTTGGCCTCAGGATTGTTGTTGAGGGAAGCCTTAGTATGGTGGCTGAGTATTGAACCTGATGAGCGACCAAGGGATTGGTAAGGCTTCAGAGAACAGATCGAAGTCGAATTCGCACCCTTACCCCCAGCAGATGCCATGCACGTCCAAATAATTTTGATGCTGTGGGTAGATTGGTGACGTAGGTTGTACTTACGTGTAGAACCGATTTGGGGAAGATATGTAGGGGAGCTAGAAGATCACTATATCTTGAGGTTTCGCTGAACCATGATGCCATTGATACCCCCCGAAATACCTTTACGGCGAATTTGTGATCTGGTTTGGAGAGATCTTCCTGATGCAGTCTAGCAACAAATGCAGTATCTGGGGAATTACCTTAGCGTTCACGATTTTTTATGGCGGTATTACATGCAGAACAGAATATGGTCACACCCCTGGAAGATCCCCTAGTGGATATGGAAGAGGATGATGATGATGGTGATGATAACATTGATGAAGAGCCTGTGCCTCCTAAGCCTATAATCGCAAGTGATGACGAGTCGACTGATTCAAATATAGAGGAAGAAGAGGACCCCAAGGAGGATTCCGAACATAGTGACATGTCTAGAGTCGAGTCAGACTAAGAAGAATTTATGAAGACCTTTGTGTAGTCTAATGTACATAGATTTGGGATTAGCACAGTTTTAGGTCTTGTGGCTTTTGTATATGCAAGTATGTCTAACAAGTGGCATCCTTCGTGGCAATAGGGTATATGTAGCCAGAGGTGATAACTGCTCTCAGAAATGAGATGAACAGTTTATGTATGAAAAGAAAAAAGTATGTACGATAGTTATGCATGTAACATTATGAAGAATGTAAAAAGGAAATGAAAGAGGTTCATGCAATGAAATGTATGAATTAAGATATTGAGTTCATGTAATTGTGTATGTTTGCATGAATTTATGTTATTTAAAATATATGCACTTATGGATTGGATACTATTAAGTTAATAGTATGTGCTAACATAGTAACGAAAATATACGATAGGTATATAACGATTGATATCGATGGCGGATACACCCGAAGGACCGATGAATCCAGATTTAATGGCCATGATCATGGAACTGCAACAGAAGCTCCAAGCATAGGAGTAGGAAATGCAAGGTTTATAGGAATAGTTAGCTAACCAGAATCCCGTACCACTAGTACACATGGACACGCCACCCCCAATACCACCGCCACAACAAGCAAAACTAGCAGTCCCAGCTGCTCCAGTAGCATCCACTACCAAATTTTATGAAAGATTGTAGAGGATGAAGGCTCCAGAATTTGATGGATCTATAGACCCATTAGAGGCCTATGACTGGCTTATAAGTATAGAAAGAGTACTAAAATTTAGGGGGCTTAGTGACCATGAGAAAGTCCTATACGTTTCATTCTCTATCATTAAAGATGCCAGGAGGTGGTGGGAGTCGGTAGAACGTAGAAGAAACATTGACGAAATGTCATGGCCAGATTTTGTGGAAGAATTGGCAAGGTTTACTTTAATGTGGAAACCATGGCAACCCAAGAAGAAGAATTCAATAATTTCAAGCAAGGTAACATGTCCGTAGCTGATGCTGTAAAGACGTTTAACCAGCTAGCATGGCTTTGTCCCAAGTTAGTACCCACTGATCGGGAATGAATAAGACGATTAATGAGAATGTTCAGAACCGACATTGCCCTTATGGTTGACAGTGGAGGGTAAGCTCCCAAGGATGTGGAGGATTGCATTGAATGGGCGACCAGAGCTGAGTTTAGAATTGCCCATGATAAAGAGGAAAGAGCAAGGATTTTCAAAGCTCAGAAAGAGGAAAAAGCTTTAGCCAAGCAAAGTCAAGCCGTACAAGTGAAAGGAAAAAGAGTGTTCCAAGCCAAGGACCGTCCCAGAACTTTCCAGCAGGATGCAGCTGCACTGCTAACAATAAAAGGAAATGGAACGCGAATAGTTCAAAGAATCCAAAGGGTCAACCCCAAAAGAGGATTAACGATGGAGGAAACAACAAACCCCTTTGCAGTCAATGTGGGAAGAGACATGCAGGGGAATACAAGGCTGGCACAAACAAGTGCTATATCTGTGAAAAAGAAGAGCATTACATTAGAAATTGCTTTTCTAATCCCCAAAGTCAGAGTAGTCAGGCTCAGCAAAGGCCTCAAGGAAACCAACTGCATGCAGTCTAGGTTTAGGCAGATATTGAAGGCCCTAGTGTTAGTCAGGGGCAACTAGAAGCTTCAGAACCAAGTGGGCGAATTTATGCCTACATGAAGGAAGAAGACACAGGAACCTCATATATGGTGACAGGTCAGTTTTATGTTGCCAACACTAACGCATATGTTTTGTTTGATTCTGGAGCAACACATTCGTTTGCATCACTTAAGTTTGTGAAATGAATAGGAAGTAAAGGAGATAGGATAGAGCAAACCTTTAGAATTGCACTACCCTCTAGGGAGGTATTGAGTGCTGATTATTGGTTATGTCATGTATCGATAATCATTTGTGGAAGGGAATTGTATATTGATTTGATAATAATCGATATACAAGATTATGACATCATTCTGGGAATAGATTTCCTAGGGAAATACATGACCAAGATTAATTGTCGACACCGCAAGGTTACGTTTTGACCTTTTGGATGTGAAAAGTTTGTGTATTCAAGGAAAGTTCCCAAAGCTCCCAAGGCGTTGATTTCAGCATTAAAGGCAAGGAAGATGTTGAAAAATGGATGCACTGGTTATCAGGTGAATTTGATAAGGAAATATCAAGAAGCTCAGTTAGGATCAGAGAATGTTACCATAGTAAGGGAATTCATTGATGTGTTTCCCGACGAGTTGCCAGGCTTGCCATTAGAATAGGAGATTTCATTTGAGATAGAATTGATGCCCGGCACAGCCCCGATTTCAAAGGCGCCATATCGAATGGCTCCAGGGAAACTCAAGGAACTTCAGGCGCAACTAAAGGAATTATTGGACAAGGGGTTCATCCGACCAATTCATTCCCCACGGGGAGCGCCTGTTTTATTTGTTAAGAAGAAGGACCGAACGTTATGAATGTGTATTGACTACCAGGTATTGAATAAGGTCACGATTAAGAACAAGTATCCACTTCCAAGGATCGATGATTTGTTTGATCAACTTAGAGGAGCGTCAGTATTCTCAAAGATTGATCTGCACTCAGGATATCATCAACTTCGAGTTAAAGAAGAAGATATACCAAAGACGGCGTTCCAAACACGTTATGGGCATTACGAGTTTTGTATCATGCCATTTGGACTGACCAACGCCCCGGTAGCCTTCATGGATCTCATGAACCAGATTTTCAAGGAATACCTTGATAAGTTCGTCATTGTTTTTATCGACGATATTCTCATATATTCAAAAATGCTAGACGAACATGAAGAGCACCTGAGGATTGCACTACAATTATTGAGAAGGCATCAATTGTACGCCAAGTTCTCAAAATGTGAGTTTTGGCTAGAGAATGTCCATTTCCTAGGACGCATGGTGACAAGGGATGGAGTATCTATTGATCACACCAAAGTGGAAGCGGTGAATAAGTGGCCTACACCGAAAAGCGTAATCGAAATTAGAAGTTTCCTCAGTTTAGCAGGCTACTATCGACATTTTGTAGAAGGATTTTCCTGACTTGTAGCACCACTCACTACACTTACACGGAAAGCAACAAACTATGAATGGACTAAGAAGTGCGAAGAAAGTTTCAAAGAGTTAAAAATGCAACTTCCAAGTGCACCAATGCTGACAATACCTGATCCAGACCTAGGAAATTTTGTGATCTATAGCGATGCATCAAAAACGGCACTAGGAGCCATATTGATGCAAAATGGAAAGGTGATTGCATACACATCCCGACAACTAAAGGATCATGAAAAGAATTATCCGACGCATGACTTAGAGTTAGCGGCAGTTGTATTTGCATTGAAGATATGGTGTCACTACCTGTATGGACCTAAGTACGAAATTTATACGAACCATCAGAGTTTGAAGTATATCTTTACGCAGAAGGAGCTCAACATGAGATAGTGAAGGTGGCTAGAGTTGGTTAAAGACTATGACTGTGAAATTTTGTATCACCCAGGAAAGGCTAACCGAGTAGCCAATGCCCTTAGTCGTAGAACAATATCTTCACTTGCAATGATACAGTTAATGCCAAGACCTCTTTAGAAGGACTTGATGGAAGCAGGAATAGAGCTAATCACTGGAAGATTGGCCCATTTGTCCTTTCGACTAGCTATCTTGGAGAATTTAAAGGAGCGACAAGAAGCAGATCCGTCGCTACTTAAAGCTAGGAATGAGGTTCTTAAGAACAAAGAAACAGAATTTAGCATCTTAGAAGATGACATTCTCCATTAGAAGGGCAGAATCTGCATCCCCAATGATGAAGGATTAAAGAAGCAAGTATTAGAAGAAGTTTACGAGCACCCTACGTGGCTCATCTAGGAGCTACTAAAATGTACCAAGATTTGAAAGAGCACTATTGGTGGCACAAAATGAAGAATGATGTCGTACAGTTTGTCGCCAAATGCCTTACATGCCAAAAGGTGAAAGTTGGGCATCAACGGCCAGCAGGCAAATTGTAGAAAATTGAAATTCCTGAATAGAAATGGGACCAGATAACTATGGATGTGGTGATTGTGCTACCCAGAACTACGAGTGGACATGACGCTATATGGGTAATCATTGATAGATTGACGAAATCAGCTCACTTCTTACCCATTAAACTCAGCAGTTCTGTGGAAAGACTAGCTGAACTATATGTAGCCTAGATAGTTAGATACCACAGAGTTTCAAAATCTATCATTTCTGATCTAGATGGTTGGTTTACTTCTAAGTTTTGGAGGACGTTCACCAAGCAATGGAAACGAAGCTGACTTTTAGTACAGCTTTTCACCCTCAAACAAATGGTCAATCTAAAAGGACCATTCAAACCCTGGAAGATATGCTGAGAGCTTGTGTGCTAGATTTCGAAGGAGGATGGGATAAAAAGCTACCATTGATCGAATTCGCTTATAACAATAGTTATCAAGCTTCCATAGGAATGGTTCCTTATGAAGCTCTTTACGGAAGAAGAAGCAGATCGCCACTACATTGGTATGAATAGGAGAAAAGACATCATCGACTACAGGTTTCGTGCAAAAGATGACGGAGGATGTGAAATTAATTCGTCAACAAATGGAAACTACCTTTAGTCGTCAAAAGAGTTATGCAGATCGACGATAAAGACCCCTGGAATTCCAAGTAGAGGATTTGGTCTTCTTGAAGGTGACACCGATGAAAGGAGTAATCGAGTTTGAAAAGAAAGGAAAACTTGGCCCAAGATACATTGGACCATTTGAAATCTTAGAAAGGGTAGGAAATGTAGCATATAAGTTGGCCTTACCCTCTGATATAGCATCGGTACATAACATATTCCATGTATCCATGCTAAAGAAGTACGTACGAGATCTTTCGTATGTTCTACAGCCAGACAAAATTGACGTACAGGAGAACCTATCTTATGAAGAGAAACCAGTTCAAATCCTGACACGAGAAGAAAAGGAATTAAGGAATAACAAGATACCTCTCATCAAAGTTTTACGGCGCAACCAACAAGTGAAAGAAGCAACGTTGGAATGAGAAGATGACATAAGGAAGAGCTACCTCAAGTTATTTTGATTTTTGAGGATGAAAATTCTTAAGGGGGGAAGATTGTAATGACTAAGAAAATTTCATTAATAAAACCTAATATTTAATTAGGTTTAATTAATGAATTTACCCTTAAAAAATGTGATTTTTGTAAAATTGTAATTTTTGTAAAAATTACGATAAAGTATTAATAAACGGCATTGATTGCAAATTTTATAGTAAATGTGATGCAATGTTGGATATGATAAAATACAGATTATATGAGTTTAATTACTCAGAAATTTGTAAATAATACCCATAAAATGAATTTTATATCAAGATTAATTGTAAAATTGTTATATAAATGAATAGGAGATTAGAATGTAAATAGGACATAGAGGTTGTCTAAACCCTAACCTGAGGTAGAAAGGAGGCTGGAGTAATATAAGAATACTGCTAAGTGAAAACACAAATAAGAAAAATGTCATGATTGGCCTCCAAAAGTGAGCGAAAAGTAAGCTAAATATTTTTATACAGTCAAGGATAGAAAGTACAATGATGTGGCCACGGTAGTATAAGAAAAATACTACGTGACAAAAAATTACACTGTATAAACTTTTGTGCCCCACAAAGTGGACACCCAACCAAATTTGATTGGGCCACCAAGCTTAGAAATGTGGCCTAATAGCATGTTGCCACCTAGGGTATCCTTTTGGATGACCATGAGTCACCAAAGGAGATATGTGAGCATTGAATGCATGTTTATCAAAAAATCTCATTTCTTTCCTTTCTCCCATATTCGGCAGCCATAGTTAGAGCTCTCAAAAAATTTTCTCAACCCCATACTTTCCAAAAACAACCCCAAAACAAGTTTTTGAAGCAAGCTCAAGGATTTTTCACAAGATTTAAGGTAAAATCCCAAACTTTTTAGCAAGTTTTCAAGGGATTTTTAATGGGTTGAAGGGGAAATTAATCCATGGTATTTTTGCATGAAAATGAAGCCTAGGAGAGAGTTCAAAGGAACTTTGAAGGCTAGAAATAAAAAGTGCTACTATTTGGGTGAGTTTTAGATTTCAAAGTTTTGAATTTTTATGAATTTTGTTTTGATTTTTATTCTTTTAAACCCATGTGGGTTCTTGAGCATGCATTTGATGAAATTTCATGTACATGTGATGTTTGGCATGTTTAAGTTGTGAAATTTTGGTTTATAGTGCAAAATATTAATTTTTGCAAAAAGTGTTATGTTTGTAAATTTGATGTTAGTATTAGTAAAAATGATGTTTGAGCATGAGAATGATTTGAATAAGGCATGGAACGGTTTCTGTAGGGGTGGATTTACAATTTTGGAATGGATTTTTATAAAAACGCCCTAGCGACTAAATTGAAAGAAAAAGTTCTTTCTCAACAGAATTAAAAAATGGCCAAAAAATGCCCCTGTACAGTGAGATTTTCACAAAAGTTAAAACATAAAAGTTGTAGATCTCAATGAAACTGTTAGGCAATATAGACATTTCGTAAAAAATCTCGACCGATGGTGAGATTTTGATTTTTCAAGAATTTACAAAAATTGTGAAAATTTTTTAAAAGGGCAAAAACGTCATTTTCCAAAGGATTTTGAATATGATACTTTGAGCAAAAATGATCCTTGAGAAAAGTAGAAAATTTTGGAATAAAAAGGACAATTTTAGCCCCGAGGGCAAAATTGTTAAAATTTTCAGCTAAGGGGCTAAATTGTAAAGTTCTATAGAAAAAGGGGCTTAGGTATGAAATAAAGATATACAAGCCACTAGGGCATGATTTTAAAGTTAATATGTGGCTATTTTTGTTAAGAAAATGAAATCGAGAACGGGTAGGTCAGAAGGGGCCACGGAAGGCAAAATCGTCATTTTGGCCCGAATAACCTGAATCGTTTAGAAATATTTCAAATGGGAAAAGAAAATGATTAGAAAGATTTATGTCCTTCGTTATTAACGATAGGTAGAGTTAGATAGTGTTCGGTAAAATTCACTAACGCAAGTGCACGTTATCGATCAAGTAATACAAAAGTGAGTAAGAGTATCGTCTTACAGGGACTGTTGTATAATAATCTAACTAAGTACTAAAATTGGATTAACTCTAAGGTTTATCTAGTTGAACATATGAGGTTGTGATTGAATAAATTACTGAACTAAAGTACTAAATTAAGAATAAAAATTGCAATCAATTTCAAAAGATACTTCAATAAGACAAGGCGTTAAGGCATTTGATTTCACCATAATCACTAGATATGAATTTCATAAAATTATGCAACCCAATCAATAATACACATGTGATGACGGAAATTCCTAAATTATTTACTATCCTATCTCTAGGTATAGCAAACCTACTCAGTTTATTAACTCACTATATCTCTATGTGAATTTAAATAAATCAGAATGCATTAGGATTCATAAACTTTCCCGATAAAGCCACATAAATAATATGGTATATCTCTATCCATATTTAATTCATGGTTATATGTTAGATGAAGCATTTGCATAATTCTCCCTTCTCAGTTTTGAACATGCACATCAGATCATTTAAATGGTAGCTAATCATTTAAAAGCATTAAACATAATAACACATAACTCACATGAATAAAATCAATTATGGTGCATAAATATGAAATTCACATCGTCATGATTAGGTTACATCATAGCCCTAACTAAGAAAATTAGAACATAATTGAAAAAGAAATAAAATATGAAAATTTAATTGAATCAAACATCAAGAGTTAAGAGAGCAAGAAATTCTGTCACCAATTCTCTCACTCTTACTCCAGAATGCTTGACGGCTCCTAAAAAAATAAACAACGCTCTCCAAAAATAACTCATAACCTAGCTACCCAATACTATTCTATTTATACTACTCTTAAGTTAACAAATCCCTTGTTTTGCGTCCAAAAATCATGGTTCAGTATCACTCTGGCGCCGCGGCCCTTCTTTTCCAGCGCTGCGGTGCTTCTTCTCTGTTTTTTTTCTTCTTTTCCGCCGTAGCGCCACGGTGCTCCTTCCCCAGCGCCGCGGCGCTGAGTTTCTGCCAAACGCTTGCACTTTCCTTGGGCGCCGCGGTGCTTCAGCTCTGCCAGCAAAGTCCGGTCTCGGATTTCTTGTGCTTTTGCTCCCTTTTGTTTTGTTTTCTTTCTTTCTTCAACCTACATCAATAAAAGGCATGCTTTTATGAAAAAGTTGGATGTTTCATGTAATTTTTCTTAAGAACATAGTAATATTCGTTAATTAAAAGTGGCCAAATAACTCTCTAAACTAGAGTTATCAAAACCCCCAAACTAACTTTTGCTAGTCCTCGAGCAAAATCAAGAAGTAACACAAACATGGACCAACAAATCCTTCAAGATGTCCTCCAAATTTTTTCCATCTTACAATTCACAGAAAAGAACAAATTCCATCCAAACAGTGAGATCGATTTGCTATTTAAGACAAATTCTAATTTCATGACCCGTGTGTGTGTGTTATCCATTCTTTTCAAATTGTATGCAGTTCAGTAACATCCACATTACTCTGAGAAGCTTTGATGAGTTGTGCAAAGAAACATGTTTCATAGGTTCACCTTTCATTCCTTTCTCCACTAATGTAGGCTAGTCATCCAACTAAAAATCATTAGGGCTTTATTAAGCTTGTAACGTCAGACTGGGCTAGAGGTAAGATAAAAGTAAATTTTAGGCTCAATTCACCCCTCCCATGTTGATTTCCAGACTCCAATTAGAATCACTCTTGGTTGTATACCCTTAAACCACTTCAACTGTACAATCAACATTTACCCTTCTCTTCAAACCATCCAACTTCTGACCAATTTAGACCCTATCCCCAAACTCACTCCATCACCCTCAACTGCACTCAATTATGCACTTTCATTTTCTTAGTCACTCATGTTGTTGTTTCATCCTTTTTTTTTCTTTTTTTCTTTTTTGGTTTTGTGTTGTTGTTGTTGTTTTTTTTCTTTTTTTTCTTTTCTTTTTCTTTTTTTTTCTTTTTTTTGAATAAAATCATATGAAAACTAATAAGATCCTTAAGAAGCAAAATTAATACAACTTAAGGCTCAAAAACTTCTATGCTTCAAGAAACAACTCAACAACTCCCTTGCTCCATTCTACTTCCCAAAATACGCTTACCTTCTTCAGAAATCAACATGTTTACGGGATGTGGGACAAGGTAAAAATGATTGGCTGGTCTAACAAATGTGGGTGACAAAGAAAGAACGGTTAATGCATCAAGGCTCAACAAGGTGACTAGGGATATTTAACCAAGGTTGGCTTGAACGGCTCAAACGATCCAAAAATGGCCTAAATCATGTTTTCAGTCAGATGTAGCCTAGGATTTCGCCTCGAGAGAAAATCAGATTAATTCTAAAACATGGGTGAACATCAATGGACATACACACAATTCAAAAATTCAGGATTTTTGTGCTCAAGAAATAGATCATAAATTCAAAATTAGAATTAAACAACAAATCCATCATACGTTTAGACAAAATTCACACCTCCTACGAATTTTAAGACATCCAAATAAAGGATTCAATCATATCCAGATTCATCAATGCAGGAATGTATCACTTCAAGTTTCAAAAAGGGTTAACACAAGTTTTAACAAACAAAAAATTTTTGTTTCCCCCCCAAACTAAATAGAGCATTGCCCTCAATGTATAAATAAAGAAGAAAAGGTAAGGAAACCCCCTGAGTAACAAATGAGGCCAATTGGACTTGTGCAGCCATGGGAACTCCGAGAAGTGATCTGGACAACAAGGAAAACAAACAAAACAAAAACCTTAAGAAATTGAGAATGAAAAGAAAACCGAAATAATGAAATAAAAATGGGAAGTGAAATTAAGGCTCAAGGTGATCAGGAAAATGCGGTGGAGGTGGAAGTTAAGATTCATCCATGCCCAAGTGTCGAGCAATTGCTCGCGTCATGGCAATATTATATTCTAGGCCCAATTCCAAACGACGCAAGCGATCACTGATTGGTAATTCAGGGGCAGGTACAGTAGGCGGTTGAGCTATGGGAGTGACTTGTTCGGGCTGAGGGGGTTGGCTCGAGGCTGAGGCACCAGTGTCTTGCCGAATCGGAGGGCATACTTCTTGGTCTCTGAAGCTTCCCACGACCTTTCTGTTAATGATTTTCATGGGTTGCAATAATTCTTCCTCTTGGTCGAATGGGACTCCGGCGTCGAGGCATAGGTGTGTGATGAGGGAAGAGTGACCCAAACCACCAGTCGTGGAACCCATAGAGTTCTCAGAATACTGTCTTGGATTACTTTTCCCACATCAATAGTTTTACCTGTAACAATAGCAAATAACAAGGCAGCTTTGTCCTTGGTAACATCAGAAAAATGCATTACAGGCATTAATTTCGACGCAATAAAATACAACCACGCTTTGTACTCCCTGTTTAACGCGGAGGAGGGAAACGACACCGCTTCGCCTCCCCGTGTTAATTTCCATGTGGTGCCTGCAGTAGCTATGGTGCCAAGAACTTCCTCAAAATCTAAATGTTCATTGAGGTATTCATAATAATCATCATTATCAATATTTCGAAGCCCATAATACTTGTTAATAGTTGTTTTATCAAAACGAACCATCTTACCTCATACACTTACCTGGAGGTTAGTGTGCTCTGGAACATTGGCATAAAATTCCCAGACAAGTGGGACTACAGCCGCCTCGGGTTGCTCGAGAAATTTGCTCCATCCTCTTTGCATAACCATATTAAAAAAGACTGTAGAAAAACCATCGCTAAAGTCTAAACCCACGTTATCGATCAAGTAATACAATAGTGAGAAAGAGTATCATCTCACAGGGACTGTTGTATAATAATCTAACTAAGTACTAAAATTGGATTAACTCTAAGGTTTATCTAGTTGATCATATGAGGTTGTGATTGAATAAATTACTGATCTAAAGTACTAAATTAAGAATAAAAATTGCAATCAATTTCAAAAGATACTTCAATAAGACAAGGCGTTAAGGCATTTGATTTCACCATAATCACTAGATATGAATCTCATAAAATTATGCAACTCAATCAATAATACACATGTGATGACGGAAATTCCTAAATTATTTACTATCCTATCTCTAGGTATAGCAAACCTACTCAGTTTATTAACTCACTATATCTCTATGTGAATTTAAATAAATCAGAATGCATTAGGATTCATGAACTTTCCCGATAAAGCCACACAAATAATATGGTATATCTCTATCCATATTTAATTCATGGTTATATGTTAGATGAAGCATTTGCATAATTCTCCCTTCTCAGTTTTGAACATGCACATCAGATCATTTAAATGGTAGCTAATCATTTAAAAGCATTAAACATAATAACACATAACTCACATGAATAAAATCAATTATGGTGCATAAATATGAAATTCACATCGTCATGATTAGGTTACATCATAGCCCTAACTAAGAAAATTAGAACATAATTGAAAAAGAAATAAAATATGAAAATTTAATTGAATCAAACATCAAGAGTTAAGAGAGCAAGAAATTCTGTCACCAATTCTCTCACTTCTTACTCCAGAATGCTTGACGGCTCCTAAAAAAATAAACAACGCTCTCCAAAATTAACTCATCACCTAGCTACCCAATACTATTCTATTTATACTACTCTTAAGTTAACAAATCCCTTGTTTTGCGTCCAAAAATCGTGGTTCAGTATCACTCTGGCGCTGCGGCCCTTCTTTTCCAGCGCTGCGGCGCTTCTTCTCTGTTTTTTTTTCTTCTTTTCCGCCGTAGCGCCGCGGCCCTCCTTCCCCAGCGCCGCGGCGCTGAGTTTCTGCCAAACGCTTGCACTTTCCTTGGGCGCCGCGGCGCTTCAGCTCTACCAGCAAAGTCCGGTCTCGGATTTCTTGTGCTTTTGCTCCCTTTTGTTTTGTTTTCTTTCTTTCTTCAACCTACATCAATAAAAGCATGCTTTTATGAAAAAGTTGGATATTTCATGTAATTTTTCTTAAGAACATAGTAATATTCGTTAATTAAAAGTGGCCAAATAACTCTCTAAACTAGAGTTATCAGATAGAAATAAGAAAACCAATGACTTCTAGAGATGTATACAGTTATGCAACTCACTATATTGATTAACGAATGTTTTACGTTGAAACAAAATAGAATATCGGCTAACAACTTTGAAATTGGCCAACAGGATCCTAGAATTCTAGTACAAAGGAAAATCAATGTTGATTTACATGATACACGAAATCAAGTAAGTACCATTCCCACCTACAGTATGAAAATATAGGTATAGAGTGTATCTACATGTATACCTGAGTATATATTAAGGTGTAAACTTATAAGTTTGCTATAAAACGAATACCTAGAGGTATAGTATGGATACTTGTGAATATACAATTAAAATACCTCAGTGTATAACATGTTATGTATTAGTATGTATAATATATTACATACCTGTGCGTACAATGATGAATACTTATGTGTATAGAATGTTATATACCTGTGTGTACAATGATGAATACCTGTGTGTATATAAAGTAAGTACTTATGTGTACTATGCTATGCAAACGAATTTATGTGTCATGGATAATATGTGATTATCACATCATGCATGGTATGTCAACCATAATAAATGGACTGGTAAATATGCCACCGGAAATTAAGAAAAGTGTCGTACCGACTCCTGAATCAAGGGGAGTTTAAAGGATATAATATGGTTACGGTGTTACGTAGACCTAAATGAAATTGCGCAATGGTACGAACACTTGGGCCCTAGTTAAAGATAAGAAATGTGGAGATAAGGAAAGTTTATAAGAAAGCATAATTGAATCATGCATTTATTTGGATGTCCATGTGGGATTTATGGGACTTACCAGGCATTATTTTATTAAGTATTTCATGTTGTAGGTATTCCGATAAAAAGGTCAGAATAAATCCAAATGATGAGTTAGCGGACAGATGATGTGTGTAGATCGGGTATGGAGTCCGCTACTAAATGTTTTCGCTGTGTATGTTTTAAGTTGTTTTGAAATGAAATGTTTAAAAAGAAAAATGTTGTAAAAGTAAAAGTAATAATTATGTAAATATAAGTGTGTGAAAGTATTTTGGGAGTTACCAAAATTAATGTAAGTAAATTATTTATTGTAGTTCCAGAAAAAAAAAAATTCCTAAATTTTTGCCTTAAAGTAAGTAAGAAAGAGTTTTATCACAGCCTGAAAAGGCGGGTTGTGACAACACCTACCCAATTAAAGCTAGTGGCTCCCACATTTGAGAGCTATTGTTGGTAATTGCACCACACTAAACGTGCCAAATCGGGCAAGTAGAGAACACATGAATATTTGGTTGGAGAGCGCACCTAACACGCGCCTTGTCCTCAAATAGAAGTAATGCGAGTGACTAGGCAAGTTGATGCAGGCAGAGGTGGCTGAATGACTTGATGGCACGTGTCCACATGAGACTGACACAAAGTGTGAGAGAGAAAAAAGTGTTTTAGCACTGAATTTAGTATTTTTAACACCGTTTTGCTTTGTTTTTGCTCCAAATTTTAAATCCACAAATAAATAATTAATTCAAAATTAATTCCTTTATGCACAAAATTACTTATGAAAATTACATAAATATTTTTAAAATTAAAATATTTTAAAACACACAACATACACTAAAAATTCATATTTTTACGGTTTTTTACTGAATTGACTCAAAATGATTATTTAACACACAAATGCTTTCACTAAAAAATTTAATAATAGATAAAAGTATAAAATGATGCTAATTAGCCATATACAATGTGTATTTTTTAAAAGATATATATATATATATATATATATATATATATATAAAAAGTGTACTTTTACATGTTCATCAAGTTATAAGTCTTTTTGCTAGACTAATTGGCAAAGCAAATATTTAATTAAATAGCTTGACTTCCTAAAATCTTCAACAATGATACATGAAGGTTTGTCAACCTGTAAGGAGAAAGGCCGATGATAATAACATCTAGTCTTTTGAGCTCAACGATGATAATGATATTCAGATCCAAGCATTCTATGGCCTTTCATTAATCTAGCCACATGCATAAGAATATCCAACTGATTGTTAAGGAATATTCAGTCAACTGGTTTTGGGTATTGATGTTTTCTCCTCCACTACAAGGAACCATAACCCAAAATCAACTATTTATTGCCTAGAAGTTGAAGCAGTTTCGTTGACGTCCATCACGATGTCTTGCTAAGAAGACAATAAAGATGGTTATTATATGTCCAAACATTAAAAAAAGTAGATGCAGATTAATGACTTTTATGCTTCAAGTGCTTAGTTGGAGATCCTTCGCTAAATAAATTAAAACACATAAAACACACTAAAAATACATATTTATTGTTGAGTTCTAATTTGGAAGGCTTGAAATTGAGTTTTCACATAATAATATTAAAAGATTTAATGTTGTTTTCATTAATTTACACTTTTAGGCCTACATATATCACCTTGAATGTGTTCAAGAAAATAAGTGATTCACTGTTAATTTTTAACTAGTGATGGTCTCAAAATCAGCTTTCCAAGAAAACAAGTTGCATATGGAGTTTTACTTCTTTCAAGGAAGTCTGGCCCTTCAATTGATGTCCATGTGAATTTTCAATAATCCTTCATATTATTATTGAACCAGGATGACCTAAATAGTCATGCTACAAGTTTCATATCTAAGGATCTTCTTTAACTAGCATATGTGATTTAATCACATTTATATCTGTGTAATGCAATCTTAAGGAAATCTTTGCTAGTTTTTCTAATATATACTTCTTTTTAGAAACCTCAGTAGTAATGTACAAATACTTCTTATTTTCAACAGTCGTAGATGGGGTATTATATCTATCAAGGTGTATGTCATTAAAACTCAATAAATGTCTTTCTGATTTTAGTGAAAACAAAACAATATTTATGAAATACTTTGTTCTATTTGGTAATATAAAGTTGGCTTTAATAGTTCCTTCAATCAAGTCTGTAGGCCTAATATTGTATTTACAATTTCCTTTGTTGGTTTTAAATCTATGAAGTGCTTTTTACTTTTAGGCACATTGTGCTTTGTACCACAATCTAGTACACAAATATCCCTAGCATTATCTTTGGAGTTTGCTCTTTCATTAGTGTAATTCACATCAAGTTTCACACAAAAAATAAACAATTTAATGAGAATAAAGTTTCAATCATAATATTCTACATGAGGCATTACATAATATGATAAAGATGAAAAACAAAACATATGTTATAAAAGCATTATTTAGTATGATAAAATAGTAGTGATATCCAGTTATCGCTAATATCCCTTTCAACAAAATCATTAGTAAAATCATAAGCATCAAGATAAGTTGAATCATCTGTTGTATCAAGATGTTCAATAAAATTTACTTCTTTCTCTTTCCCTTTTACAGTTGCCTTATAAAGTTTACAAAGATGCTTTGGCGTTTGACATACTCGAACCCAATGTCCTTTGGTACCACATCTATGGCAAGAATTGTCAAGATTTCAGGAAGAATTTTTGCAAACATTTTCCCTTTATCATGCTCCTTTTGGATCATGTAGTTTTGTGAAGGGTTGTAAAAACCACCTTGACCACATCCCCCTACCAACCCATGAGCACAGCCACATCCACAACAACAACCATGACCACGACTATGTCCTCGTCCAGAGTTTTCAATACTAATAGCATTTGCTTCAAGAAATGTTGTTAAACCAACGGGATGAGACTGATGATTTTTTTTATCAAAAGTTCATTATTCTTTTTTGCCACTAGAAGAGATGAAATAAGTTCAGAATATTTCCTAAAACTTCACAACCTATATTGTTGTTGTAAGGTTTTATGGGATGCATGTAATGTGAGTAAGTCTTTTCTAGCATTTCCTCATCAGTAATTTTCTCTCCACAAAATTCCAGTTGTAAAACTATTTTAAACATTGTAGAATTATAATCACTAACTTTCTTAAAATCTTGGAAACACAAAGCGTTCCCTTCATCATGAGTGGTAAGAAGTGTAACTTCCTTTTGGTGATTAAATCTTTCTTTAAGATCCGTCCAAAAGGACACTTACATCTTTTGTCGTGAAGTATTCACATTTTTAAGCCCTCATCAAGATGTCTGTGAAGAAAATTCATCACTTTTTCCTTATCTTACAATGATGTGGTATTGCCTCTTTGATTGTCTCAGATAAACTCATTAATTCAAGATGTATTTCCACATCAAGAGTCCAAGGCATATAATTCTTTCCCGTGATATCCCATACAATGAAGATTGCAAGGTTTGACATGGTGATGACGATAACTGAATACAAAGATAGTTAGAATTACAACTTCATTTATTTAAAACATAAATATTACAACATGTTATTAAAGTAAATAGCAATTACTAAAAGAGGAAGAACTACAAACATTATTGCTACACTAAAAGGTTGAAATTCATTTGAAGATATATCACAAAAAAGAAGACAAATGATTTGGATAAAAACAAAAATAATGAGAAATATTACAACTACATTAAACATCTCGTGAAATATTAACTATAAATTTTTAGGGGACGAGATAAAATGTTGAGGAAGATGAAAGGAAATTGAGAGGTGATATGTAGGAGTTTCGAATTTACCAATTTATAGAGCAAAAACAGCCGTTTATGATCATTATTTAGCCTTTATTACTAGTGGAGCATGTGAAGATGGTTATGCCCATGATTGATATATACTTTATTAACAGATAAATGATGAATAATAATATGTATATGCTAGAACAACAACAAGATATTAATAAATAGGAGGCTTGCACATCCATATTGAACAGAGATAAAGTAATTACCATTTATTAAGCAATTAATAAGTAAGAGGCTTAGCCAACATTTTTAAACAAAATACAATACTTACTGTCAATCATTATTTTATTAATAAATTAATAAGTTGGTAGCTTGGCCCTCCATATTAAACAAAACTAAGCGAGTTAAATGATATATAGATGTCTTTACTTACTACAGGTGGAGAGTTGCTTAAGAACTAAAATGTTCGTACTGATAACATGTTATATAACTAGAAGATATGAGATTGAAATGTAGAAAGTCTTAAGAAAGAAGTAAAAGAGAAAGAGTGGAAGATTCTTTAGTTCTCTAATGACGCTTGTTCATCAAATGGAGGCAAATGCCTCCATATTTATAATGAAAATTTTGGTACTATATAATACTATTTACACAATGTAGGCATCATTAAATTTTGACTTTGTTGCTTAAAAAGGGTGGCGATGGACAACCATAAATCAAGACTTTTCCACCGATTTGAACTTTTACAACATATATATGTACATGTGTGTGTGTGTATATATATATATATATATATTATGGGAATTCTATTATGAACCACCAGGTGGTTTTCTCTCCTCAGTTGTCACTTTATTCGTAAATTAAGGCCCTTTTTTTGGCCCTTAATTGGTTTTGCTTGCGCTACTATTGGGCCATTAATAAAGAGTAATGGGCCTGCCAGCAGTTATCTGCTGTGGATCGGAGCAGCTGACTGGTAAAAAAGTTGTAAATACGCAGTAACTTTTGGGGCTGATTGTATCCTTTATTCATACGACAATTACGGGGAAACAACAAAGTAACATATTAGACATATATGTCTTAAGGAGTAAAAATATAATATGTTTTTGGAGACATTTTTATTAATAAAGAATTTATTTATTATTTATATACCAAATCTTGTCATCTTTACGTTCATATTTATTGAATGTATGTTAAGCAAATAAAAGTCTAAGACTGTCGGTCTAAACCTTTAAGAATTTGGCATATGATGGACAAATTATGCGGAAGATACGATTCTTAAGGTGATGGTCTAAAACATAGGATCCGCAATTGAGGGAATAAAGTTGGGCGCTTTATTCATGTAAAGATTGTTATGTTGTCTATATCCCAATTAGAAGATGGTTTGTCTTGACCATCGAAGGTGAACTCCGTGAATAGAAACATTGACACGTTGTCATAAGTGACGATGTGTTGGATCGGGACATAAAGTGAATTGATTTGGATTAATAATTCTGTCTCGGCAAATCGATTCACTTTAGACAATCATTTGTATTGTATCTTAATCCTGAGATGAATAGTGGGCCCGTTGGCTTGACTTGTGTCTTTTGATGTACCAAAGCGTGACACCCACATCTTTATAGTGGTATGCATGCCAATACGTTGGAGGCATGACTCTTGATGGCGTAGACCTGTTATTCATAGATATGAAATCCATAGCTCCTCTTTAGGAGTAGTGATATCATCTTATATGCGTTATCCTATAATTAGAAAACTGGAACGCTCAACCATTTGGATACATAGGTATAACTTAATGGTGTACTGTCTTTAGATGGTAAGTTTTATGATGGTGAGATAATGGAACGTAAGATAAAAATAATTAGGAAGGTAAGACAGAACTTGTCTTTAAGCCGATTATGGATTATCATATGGGGATACGATACACTAAAATATGTCATGGAGACTTAGCTATTCGTGCTTCGTAATTCTATGTAGTTCGATAGTGTAGCTCCAAGCTTTAGGGGAGTAGCGTTGGAGTTGATAATTACGAAATGTATATCTGGGATATTGGGTTTCGTAATTTTCGGGAGCTTGAACTATATAGGTCCATTTCGTCCCCTCTGCTAGCTCACAACATCCTGTAACGATACGGCGTGCTTTTTCAATAATTGGTGACTTATGTCGGATTTATTAGATTGGTTGAAATTTTGAAAAATCAAATATTTTATGTCTGTTTATCGGTTGAATTAATTTTGTGATAAAAATTAATTCAAGATAAACTTGTTGAATTGTAAAGATCGGATAATTCTTGTCTGTTTATCGGTTGATTTGATTTTGGATAAATTAGATCAAGATAAACTTGTAGAATTATTGGGAATTCATTTATTTTCTTAGAGATTATCTAGATAAAGTTGTTTTAATTAGATAACTTTTCTATTGGGTTATTTGAATTAAAACTGAGACTTTATCCTATAGAATCTCGGGTGAAAAATAAAAGATTCGCTGAAATTTTTTTTCTGTAGTTCGGCATGCCGATCCTCAAGTTTGGCCTGTTGATGGGGCAAATTTGGCCTGCCTATGCGTGGAAAAAAAAAATCACGCGTTTTCGAGCAGATTTCATCCGATATTGATCCGAATTTGATTCTGATTCAAATTTTTGAGACCTAATCTGATAAGAAGTGACCCTAGACCTAACCTCTATAAATAGAGGGTAAGTCACACAAGTTATTTAGATCAATTGAGAGATTAAAAGTGATACTTTACTAGTGAGAATCTGAAAACTCCCTAAAAGCTTTTGTTCACAAATCACGAACACTTGCTTTAGGTTCTCTCGATTGGTTGGAAGGAGAGTCACCTAGTGGAAGAGCTATACGTGTGAGCCCACACGCACTCCAGTCGTGGAAAGAAAATAACAAAGAAGACCAGTTGGTTGAGGCTCTTCTGGAACGTTACTTCTCTTCACGTTTTGCGAGGGTTCTTCGGCACACAAAGGTTAGTAAGATCTGGTTAATTATGCATATAGTATGTCAAACTTGTGTTTTAAAAATTACTTTGATGTAAAATTTTTAAAATTCTGCTCCGTACTATTTTTTTCAACAATAAAATTGTACCATGGCTTTGTACCAAGGTCGCAACTTTGTTGTATTTCTAGTTTTTAACATGCATTTTTTATTTAACGTGTGCTTTTCGGCAAACAAAACGTAAACTGAAAAATTAATTGAAACACAAGGAAATTCACCTAGAAACGACAACAACAGTATCAATATTAGCATTGTCATCATATATGGTCAATACATCATCTTCAACAACTATAAAATTAACAAGACGCATTCGTACAAAATCAACTCTTTCTATTCCCATCACACACTTTCTAGATGGCATATTTTTCTCTCTAAAGGCAATCTTTGATTGGACAAGATCCATTGAGAACTAAAATTTGTATTTTGACAAGTAAATGGCAACGAGAAAGCTAGATGGGGAAATCTAATTGATGAAATAATATCGTGATAAAATATTTCGCAACAAACTATATTTTGCTACATTTTTTTTTCTTTAACAGATTCTTAGCATTAGCTACAAAAATAAAATGTTAATATTTTTCAATTTTTTCTTATTTAGAATGTTTGATAATCAAATGTCTCGTTTTTCATTAAACAAAAGTATATTTCTGTTCTTAAAATGAAACTTTCACCTTAACATTTAGGCTTCATTTATTAATAAAAAAAGTGGCAATTATTCAAATGAAAAATATCTTTATGGAACTGCCTGTAGTGGGCGCGTGCAGAGGAAGGTGTGCAAGTGGATCTTACGTTTTTTTTTTTTTTTTTGGGCGAAATAAGTGGATCTTATGTTCTTTGTATGTTTGCTTTGTTTATTATGAATCGTATACCGGTTGTTGAACGCTGCAAAAAAATTCTGTGCAGAAAGTGTAAGCATAGTGCTCTGCCACCTAAACCGTTTATCAGTAAAGAGGAAAATGCTTTTGCCGTTAACAACCCATTCACGCTTCATTGCTCATTGTTAGAAATATTGTACGAAGACTTAAAACAAGTACAAAAATATATTTTTTTTAACATGCTATTTGTTCCTTTTGGTTGAGATTGTTTATGGGAATCACTCTATAAATTGTTTGTAAAATATGACAAGTCTTTTAACATGCTTTTGGACTAAGCAATGAAGAAACATATAAATATAAACAAAGGATTTTCAGTCTATGAAGGAATAATGTAAACAACACATGGATAATCTGATAACAATTTTCTTATTTTACAATAAAATGACCACCCTTGATTATACTCTTAGAAATAATTGCCACCTGTTTAGAAAAATTGTAACATTTCTGATACGTTAAATTCGAATTTCACACTATTTTTAAAAAGTGATAACCTTTCACAATGAAATCGAATAACCATTCAGAATGAAATCTAAATATTTTAAATTAATTAATTAAATCCAAACATGAAATAAAAATTAGTTTTGAATGCGCGTAATAAGCGCCTCCACAATCTCACTGTCCATGCCACGCCACGCACGCGTGCGTGAGGCTTAGATGTATAAGTAATCAAATCCTTCAAAAGAGTAGAGTCTTGTAAAGTCCTACAAGTCTTTATATGTTTCCCATGTTAACTATATGTTGAAAAAATCTGCTCGATATCGCAGCGGATTAAAAATTTTATTTAATCGCTTAGAAACTAACTTACGATGCTATAAACAATAAATTAAATCTCATTTAATGTAACAATTGAAAACTAAAAACAGCAATTTTGATTGAACAATTATTCAAGAATGAAACTCTACAGTCAAATCTTCAATATTATTCTCTCCCTTCAGACCGTCATGTATTTGGGCATAAGTTAATAAATCTTCACCACAATTACACTCCTTGCAAGTGGAATATATGCTAAAGAAACTATGAACATTAAAGGGAGCGATCAAAGCTCTACTCTCTGAAAATTACACTATAGCAGTCTAAGAATAAAAGAAAACCCCAAGACTCTATTTTTAAAAGTAGGAAGAAAAGCCAAAAGTCTATCAGAATTAGGAGATAGATTTTCTCTCCCCTCACCCTATAGTTGGCCTCAACAACATGAGATTTTTCTCTAAAAATTTAACCAATCATAATGTAGGGATTTGTGATTATCTGTATCATCTAGAATAACTCCAATTCAAATAATTCAATTGTGAATAATTATCCATTATTCATAATTCAAATTCAACTAGGATTTAAATTAATTATTCAAATACAAAATTTAAATAACTAATTTTCAAAAATCCCAAATCATCAATTTGAATAATTATTTTTCAAAATCAATCAAATAATTAATTCTTCTAGAAAATGCAGGCGTTAGTGAGTCCTACACTCACTGTCAATTTAATCCTAGATTGAGGCCTACATGCCCCATCAGGCCTGACGGCCCAACTCACGTATACTTCTTCTTAACTGTGGTAATTTATGTTTGCTTGATATGTAATAAAGGAATTTGTGAGCTAGTATTGAGACCCAGTGGATATATACTAGCTCCAGTAATAACAGATATATTAATCCTTCATTAATTATTCATTCAATTATTAACTTAAGTGTCACTCCACTATAGATCAGAAGCTGCACTTTTGATGATATACGTATTACGAGACTCCTACGATAAAAGTCTTATCTATGACCTCTCATATCATGTATATCCCCATAGGTTATCCATAATCAGATGAAGGACTTAGTTTTATTTTACCTTCTGAATATTTTATCTTAAAGTTCCATTAATTCACCATTGGAAAATTCATTCCTTTTATAACACATACAAAAGGAATATCATCTGACTACCATATGTATCTAGATGATTGAGGCCTCATTATATTTTCCAATACTCGAATAATGCCTTTGGAAGGATAACATTAACTCTTTGTTAGAGAGCAATGGATTCCATGTCTATGGATTATGCTTTCATTGAATATAGGTTACATATCCAACATACCAATAATGGAGCCTTCGTTGATCGAAATTCTACCTTTGGCATATCAAAAGATACAAACTACAAACATGGAGTTATGAATCCACTTTAGGATTAAGATGACATATAAATGATTATGGAAGAGAATTGGTTTAAGAAAAAATAGAAGTATTATTAAATCAATTCAACTTGAAGTCCAATCCAGTGTGCAACCACAATTAGATCTACCATACCAATGTAGCTACCATGGAGTTAATCCACTCCGACGGCCAAGATAAACCGCCCCCCCCCAATTAGACGTAGATCCCCATTATAGTCTTTTCATGTATAGAATATCCAACTCTATATATAAATTTTGAACTATATAATTTAAACTATTAATCTCTAAATTGGATCTTTCCGCATATAAATTCCATACATGCCTAATTCCAAAATCTGGTTTTAACAATCACGGATCATATGTTTGCTAATATACAATAATTAATATGGTAGTTATATGAGGACTATTATTAATACATGAAATATTTACATTATTATTTATTTCACTAAAAATGTCATAAATACAATCAAAGTATTTATCCTTAAGGCACCAATCCTAACACTATATGGTTGTCACAATAGTTTACATATGAACTTCAAAAAATTCAAACAGTCTTCACTTGTTCAAGTTTAAATTTAAGCAAAAACACCTCAAAAAATCAAACAATGTTTATGAATATAGCAAGGTATCGTAGATTTGAGCCTGATCTTAGTATAGGTACTACAAGGTAATAATCAAAATATCTGGTGGTTTAAAACTTTGAACCAGCTATTACTTTTATAAAAGCCGGTAATACCACAAATATAAACACACATGTGTTCTTATATTCCACATCACACTCACTTAGCACTTTTAATGGCTATGTGCTCATCTTGTTCCATGAACTTTTCTGAATGAAACTCTAACTCTCATATGAGGTGGCACCACATCGAAGTTCACATAGATGAAAGGCTAATTTTTATTAAGAGTCTTTATACTATTCAACCCTCTAACTTTAACAACCAACACTAATTTTTTCATCTCAAACAAGGCTCCTTAATTTAGTGCTGAAAAACTATTCACATAAGCACAATTTTTTTAACCCTTTGAACCAAAAAAACTTATCATTTCCTAGCATTATTGGCAGATTAATTGATCCAAGGAGTTTTAGCCCTATCCCTCTTGTGTTGATTTTTTACTAATTCTCTTATAAGAGGTTTGGTAAATGAATTTGCCAAGTTATTACTTGACCTTACATATGTAAGGGAGATAATTCCATTTATGATTAACTTCCTTACCTAATGCGTAATGCAAGTTTGTTTCTTAGACCTCCAAGAAATTATAGCTTCTTCTAGAGTGAACACCCAACCTAAGGTAGACTTATTGTCTCCGACACTCAATATCCAGCTCACATATGTATACACTTCTAATACAACAAGGAACCTTTTATATTGTATGTTGAGATTTATGGTTTTCTTAAGATAACCAAGAACTTTACCAATACCATTCCAGCACTTAACACAAATTATTGGTAAATCTACTTAATTTACTAACCGAAAAAGCTATATTAGGTCTTGTACACTGCATTGCATACATTATACTGATAGTACTTGCATACCTTGGCTGAGCAATCGCCTTCCCATCATTCTTCATAAGTTTCATACTTGGATCAAACGGGGTATTTGCATTTTTAATTTTCAAATGCCTAAACATGTTTAATACTTTCTTGATATAGTGCGACTGACATTATACAAAACCCCTGCTATTTTTGCTTAACCTTGATACCTAAGATCGTATCAGATTATACAAAAACCTCTTCGTTTTAATTATGCCATTCATATTGTTGATGACAATCAACATATCATTGACATATAGAACAAAAAATGACACACTTAACACACATTTTAGTATACAAACACTTATCAGCAATGTTACACGTGAAACCATTATAAAAGATAGTAGCATCAAACTTCTAATGCCTTGGTTTATGTGCTTGCTTTAATCTATACAAAAATTTGACAAGTTGGCATACTTTATGTTCACCTCTAAGTAGTATAAAACCCTCTGGTTGCCCCATGTAGACCTTCTTATCAAGATCTCAATTTAATAATGCCATCTTGACATCTATTTAATGAACATAAAGACCATGGATCGACGCCAAAGTAAGCAATATTCTAATTGTAGTTATTCTTGCAACAGGAGCATATGTATCAAAATAGTCAATTCCTTCCTTATGTCGGTAACCTTTAACTACTAATCAAGCTTGAAAAGTATTTATAATACCATCTACATGATACTCTTTTCTAGACACCTATTTGCAACCAATGGATTTAGAACCAGGTCGTTAATCGACAAGTTTCCAAGTGTGGTTTGGCATAATAGAGTCTATTATTGGAAAGCGAGTATGCAGCGAAATTTTATAATTTTTTAAACCAGAATATTTTCCAAAATGTAAGTTTGACATACTATATACATAAATTAATCACGGATCTTACCAACCTTTTTTATACTGAAATAGGCTCGAATTCGTGTAGAGAAGAACGTTCTAGAAGAGTTTTACCAACTAGTCTTCTTTCTTATTCTCTATCCACATCAGAGTGTGGGTGGTCACATGTCATACAGCTCTTCCTCTGGTGACTCTCATTCTAACTACTTGAGAAGACCTAGAGCTAAAGTTCGTGATGTTAAATAGTAACTTCTAGGGAGTTTCAAAGTTTCTTAGACAAAAGCACTCACTCTATGCTTCTCAATTGATCTAAATAACTAAGAAAACTCACCCCTTATTTATAGAGGTCGAATCTAGGGTCAAGCCTCATCAGATAGAGCCTCAAAATTCAAATATAGATCCACTTTTGATGAAAAACGCATCTGAAACACGTAAACAGATTATCGCAAGATTGGCAGGCTAAACTAATAGATCAGCTTGCCGAACTTAACCCATCAGTAGGCCGAACTAACGGATTGGCAGACCAAACTTGCAATAATTTGATCCCTAAGAATAACTTATTTTTTGCTCGAGAATCTTGGATAGAGCCTTAGTTTTAATTCAAATAACCTAGTAAAGAAGTTATCTGATTAAAACAGACATATTTAGACAATCCCATAGAAAATAAAAGATTATCCAAATAATTCAACATGTTTATCTTGAATTAATTTACAAATTTAATTTAACCAATAAACTAATATGAATTATCCAATCTTATCAAATTTTAGCCAATCTAATAGTTTAACATAAGTCATCAATATGTAGGAAAACATGCCGTATTGTTATAGGATTTATTATGAGCTAGCAAAGGAGACCCGATGGACATATACAGTTTAAGCTCAAATAATTATAAAATACAATATCCTAGATACATATTTTATAATTATCAACTCTAACGCTACTCCACTAAAAGCTTAGAGCTGCACTCTCGAACTATATAAAATTATGAAGCTTCATTAAGCTAATCATCCATGACATATCATAATGTGTCACATCCCTATAGGATATTCATAATCAGCCTAAGGATAAATTTTGTTTTACCTTCTCGATTATTTTTATCTTACGTTCTATTATCTCACCATTGGAATACTTACTATCCAAATACAGTATACCATTCGGTTACGCCTTCGTATCTAAATGGTTGAGGGCTATTGTCTTTCAATTGCAGGATAATGCATATAAGAAAATATCATTAACTCTACAAAAAGAGATATGGATTCCATATCTATGAATAACAAGTCTATGCAATCTAGAGTTATGTCTCCAATGTACCAGTATGCGTACCATCATAAAGTCAGAATGCCACCTTTTGGTACATCAAAAGACATGAGTTAAGAATACAGACTCATTAATCATTTCAGGATTAAGACACAACACATATGATTGTCTAAAGTGAATTAATTTGTACAAATGGAATTATTAACCAAATCAATTCAACTTTTATGTCCCTGATCTATTACATCATCACCTATGACAATGCACCAATGTTTCTACTCGTAGAGTCCTACTTTGATGACCAAGACAAGCCATCTCCCATTAGGGATATAGACAACATAACAATCTTAGCATAAACAAAGCCTCCAACTTTATTCCTTCGATTACAAATCTCATGATTTAGAAATCACCTTTAAGATTTTTGTCTTCAATATAATTTATCTATCATATGTACTATTCTTAAAGGTTTAGACTATCAGTCTCAGACTTTTGTTTGCTTATCATACGTATAATAGAAATAAACATAAAGAGGATAACATTTAGTATATGAATAATAAATAAACTCTTTATTGATAAAATGTCTCCAAAAACATATTACAACATTTTACTCCTTAGGGCACCATGTCTAACAATCTCTCACTTGCACTAAGTGAGTAAATATGACATATCTCGCATCCCCATACCCTCTACATGCCTCTCAAAAACTCTCCTAGTTAGTGTCTTCATGAATGGATCAACTAAATTGTCCTCAGACGTAACTTTGCATACAACAACATACCCGTCCTCAACGAAGTCTTTTATCATATGATACTTCTGATGAATATGCTTACTCTTCATATGAAATCTTGGTTCCTTGGCATTAGCTATCATTGTAGTGTTATCACAATATAGTGATACAGCCTTATCTATATTAGGAACTACCTCAAGATCTCTAAGAAAATTACTGAGCCATACTACTTCTTTCGAAGCATCACTAGCGGCCACATACTTAGCCTCCATCATTGAATCCATAGTGCAATCTTGTATGAAACTTCTCCAAACAATGACACAACTACCTAGAGTAAACACAAAACCAAAAGTCGATCTTCTTGAATCCAAATAGGTTTGAAAATCAGAATCAATGTATCCTAAAAGTGTTAGATCCTCACATGAATACACAAACATATACGCTCGAGTCCTTCTCAGGTACTTGAAAATATGCTTGACCGTAACCCAATGGTTTGGTCCTGGATCCGATTGAAATCGACTTTCTATACTAACTGTATAACAAATGTCGAATCATGTATAAAGCATAGCATACATGAGACTACTCACTGTTGAAGTATAAGGCACCTTCTTCATGTATTCTTTTTCTTCATTAGACTTTGCTGAGTCTTTTTTAGAAAGAGTAATTCTAGACCTAGATGGTTTCTTGGAATTCTACATTGCATACCTCTCTAAAATTTTATCTATGTAGACCGCTTGGGATAAAGCTGTTATTTTGTTCTTCCTATCTCAGAAGATCTAGATACCGAGAACATAATTAGCTTCATCCAAGTCTTTCATGTCAAACTGCTTGGTCAGCCATAATCTGACTAATGACAATGCCCTAACACCATTGCTAATCTGGAGAATGTCATCTACATAGAGCAGTAGAAAAGCTACATTCCCATCCTTAATGTGTTTGTAAACACATGGTTCATCCATGTTTTGTTTGAACCCATAAGTCTTGATCACTTGATCAAATTTTATGTTCCAAGAATGGGAAGCCTGCTTAAGTTCATAAATTAACTTTAGCAACTTACAGACATTACCCTTTTGACCCCTTAGCCTTGAACGCTCTGGCTGCACCATATATATGGACTCATCAAGATAGCCATTTAGAAAGGCCATTTTGAAATCCATCTGCCAAATCTTGTAGTCGAGAGCGGTAGCCATAGATAAGAGAATGAGGATGGACTTAATCATGGCTATAGGCGAAAAGGTTTCCTTGTAATTAATTCCTTCCTTTTACGTGTATCTCTTAGCTACTAGTTTAGCCTTATAGGTTTCAACTTTTTCATCTACACCTCTCTTTCTCTTATAAATCCACTTACACCCTATAGGTTTTACCCCATTCGGGAAGATCCATAAGTTCACAAACCCAATTAGTCTCTATAGACTTCATCTCAATGTTCATGGCTTCTTTCTAGAGCTTTGAATCAACATCATCCATAGCCTCTATATAACTGTAGAAATCCCTATTATGTTCAACCGATTCAACTAAATAGGCTACATCTTGAACATATACCTTTCGAGTTGATGCTCGATACACCCACCACACTAAAGCCTCTTAGGCTATATTCGATCGAGTTTTCCACATTGATTAGATTGGTTTCTACCAGAATCCCCAGAGTGAACAAATCACTCGCCAACTCCTCAAGTACCATTTTACTATTGGACATGTATGCCCTAAGGAGTAAAAATATAATATGTTTTTAGAGACTTTTTTATCAATAAAGAATTTATTCATTATTCGTATACCAAATTATAGTCCTCTTTACATTCATATTTGTTGAATGTATGATAAGCAAACAAAAGTCTGAGATTGTCGATCTACACCTTTAGAATCAGGCATGTGATGGATAGCTTATGCGGAAGACATGATTCTAAAGGTGACGGTCTAAATCATAAGATCTGCAATCGAGGGAATCAAGTTGGGTGCTTTATTCATGCAAAGATTGTTATGTTGTCTATATCCTTAATGGGAGATTGTTTTTCTTGACCATCAAAGGTGGACTCCGTGAATAAAAACATTGGCATATTGTCATAAGTGACGATGTGTTAGATTGGAATATAAAGTAAAATGATTTGGATTAATAATTCTTCCTCGGCAAATCAATTCACTTTAGAAAATCATATGTATTGTATTTTAGTTTTGAGATGAATAGTGGGTCCGTTCTCTTGACTTATATCTTTTGATGTACCAAAGGGTGACATCCACATTTTATGTTGGTACATATGCCGATACGTTCGAGGCATGACTCTTGATAGTGTAGACTACTATTCATAGATATGAAATCTGTAACTCCTCTTTAAGAGTAGATAATATCCTCTTATATGCATTATCTTGTAATTAAAAAATTAGAGCGCTCAACCATTTGGATACATAGGTGTAACTGAATGGTATATCGTCTTTGGATGGTAAGTTTTCTAATTATGAGATAATGGAACATAAGATAAAAATAATCGAAAAGGTAAGACAAAATTTATCTTTGAGCTAATTATGAATAATCCTATAGGAATATGATACATTATGATATGTCATGGAGACTTAGCTATACGGGCTTCGTAATTATATATAGTTCGAGAGTACAGCTCTAAGCTTTTAGCGGAGTAGCATTAGAGCTGATAATTATGAAATGTATATAGGGGATATTGGGTTTCATAATTATCAGCAACTTGAACTATATAGGTTCATCAGGTTCTCTTTGCTAGCTCATAAAAAATCCTGTAACGATATGGCGTGCTTTTCTAATAATTGGTGACTTGTGTCAAATTATCAGATTGGCTGAAAATTTAATAAGATTAGATAATTTATGTCTATTTATCAGATAAATTAATTTTGTTAAAATTAATTCGAGATAAATTTGTTGAATTATCGAGAATATTTATTTTCATAAAGACTATCTAGATATGGCTGTTTTAATTAGATAACTTTTTTATTGGGGTATTTGAACTAAAACTGAGGCTCTATCCCTTGAATCTTAGGTGGGAAATAAAGATTCGCAAGGATCAAAAATTATAAGTTTGGCAGGTCGGTCTTCAGGTTTGGCCTGCTGATGGAGTAAGTTCAGCAGGCCGATCTACCACTCAGCCTACCAACTAAACGATTTCTGATCACGCATTTTTAGACGCTATTTCTTATCTGATATTGATTATGATTCAAATTTTTGAGACCTTATCTGATAAGGATTGACCCCTGGGCCCAACCTCTATAAAAGGGGGAGTGAGACTCATTGTTATTTAGATCAGTTGAGAAATCTAGAGTGAGTGCTCTGTCAGTGAGATTCTAAAACTCCCCAAAAGGCTGTTGTTCACAAATCATGAACTATAGCTTTGGGTATTTCTCAATCGATTGGAAGGAGAGTCGACTGGTGGAAGAGCTATACGAGTGTGCCTACACACACATCGGTTATGGATAGAGAATAGAAAAGAAGGCCAGTTGGTTGAGGTCCTTCTACAACGTCGTTTCACTTCATCAATTGCAGGAGCTTTTTGGCAAACAAGTTTAGTAAGATCTGGTTAATTTATGAATATAGCATGTCAAACTTGTGTTTTAGAAAATACTCTAGTATATTCCAACAATTGGTATCAGAGTAATGGTTTTTACATAAATTTCAAAGTTTGTGATCATGCTATATGAATAAATTATGTGATCTTGATCTTTCCTATGCTTGAATTTAATTTTTTAGAGAGTTTCACTCTAGGTTTCTATATATTTTTATGTTGTAATGGATTATATGGTGAATGTTTACTAATTAATTATGGTTGATTAAATTATTATTTAATTATTTATTAATTAATTAATTTTTGCCGATTATGGTTCCTTAGAAGTTAGAATGTGTATCTATGTTTTTCATATTATTAGATGGCAGACTATCATCTCCATCTAGGAATTATTATTTAATTTTAAATTTATAAGAATTTTGTAATTAAATAATCATTCAGAGAAGACGGAACTAGAAGATGGATGATAATACTCCCCAGCTATTTTCTAAGTCTTTAATTTTATGTTTTTGAATTGTTGAAAATAAAATTGATAAATTGCATTAAAAACTGTATTTTCTAAAAAGCATGACTTTTGCTCGATCAGCATGCCAAACCCGCAAGTGTGGCAAGCCGATGCTCATAGATCGGTAGGTCAGACTTTAGGTTTGGCAGGCCGTCAACAGGGCAGAAATCTGATGGCTCTAGCGGCAGGCCAAACTTTCTTGTTCAATAGGCCAATCTATCATAACCGGTAGGCCAGACTGTGAGGTTCGTCATGCCGGAGGGTCATGATCGGCAGGCCAATTATATAGATTGACATGTCGACAGAGAGCTGTAAATTTTTTTTAAAAAGTGTGTTTTTGGTGTAATTTTGATTTTATTCTTGAGACAATTCTAAGAAATATTAAATTTAGATATGACCAAAAATATGGAGTTTTTGATCTATGCGAGATTAAAGACTTAAAGATGGGCATTTCATGAATAGGGATACAATTTGAAGATTCAAGGATAAAAAATCAATAATATGTTTCAATTATTCTCTTGTAATCTTTGTTTTCTTTTCTTTAGGGTGGAACCATAATATTACGGTTATTTATTATTATTTTGCCTATGGCTTTACATGATCGTTGTGCTTGTCTGCATTATCATATGATTTGCTATGTATATTGATAACATGCCATATACAATAGGGAGTGCCGCTCATTAAAAAGTTGTTCATGCATGTTTATAAAATAAAACCTTGATTTCAAAAGATTGAGTGGGGGAAGGTTTTCAAAGAGAGGATCTATAGCCTCCATCATTGGTCCATAGGTAACACATGGTGGTTCCGACCTCTAGGAAGAGACTTTATCATCTACCAGGTTGGATCTCCTAGAAGATAAGGTATTTTAGCATAATTTATCATTGCACACCTAGGTGGTGATTGTAATTCATGGATAAAATATTGAAACAATGGCTATACACTCATGTTAATTTTATTATTAACCTCTCCTAGGAGCTCTGTTAATAAAATTAATGGCCAAAGAAACAACTATTAATATATGCTAAATCATACAGGTCCTGGATGGCATATAATAATTAAGAAGGGATCCGTGTTCCTGATTAAATTTGGTAAGACTCCCCTAGGAGCTTGTTGAATTCTAAGTTGGAAATTATCATTGTAAGGTTGTGATTTTTTCAAGGTTTTGACACATAAACACATTTGTACATTTTACATGATTGTGTTATCTTACTAAATCATTATCTTATGTTTGGTATATGATTCTTTATTGTAGATTAAAAATGTCTAAAAATGTTTTATCATCGATACTTGACAAAAACCAATTAACTGGTGAGAATTATGACGATTGGAAATAGAACCTAAACATCGTCCTTTCCTTTGAGAAACTCAAATTTGTGCTGACAACTCTGTGTCCTCCCGAGCCTACAGGAGATTCCACTAATGAACAAATCCAAGCGTATGATCGCTGGAAAGATGCCAATGATCATGTCTGCTGCTATGTTATGGCTAGCATGAATAATGTGCTGCAAGCTTAACATGAGGATTATGAAACTGCTAGGCAGATCTTGGATAATCGAAAAGACATGTTTGGAGGCCAGGCCTTAACAAAGTGGCAAGGCGTGCTTCAGAAACTCTAGAACTGCAAGCAGAGACTAGGGACGCCAATAAAGGAGCACATGATATTAGTCATGGGTGGTTACCTTGTTGAGGCTTAGACCAATGGAGCTAACATGGATGTTGAAGCTCAGATGACTATGGTCTTTGAGACTCTATCTAAGGAATTCACTCCATTTAGAGCTACATTTAATTTGAGCAATAGACGAGATATGACCTTGACGGAGTTTATGAAACAGTTACAAGAGTTCGAACTGCTGACCAGGGAGTCTCCTACTGGTGGCAAGGCTAACTTGGCGGCTACCTTTAGTTCCAATCCTAACCCTAGGAATGGAAAGAAGCAATGGGCCAAAAACAAGAAGTCTTCTATTCCTACAAACGACAAGAACAAGAAGAAAAAGAAGAAGAACCCAAAGGAGTTAAAGTGCTTCTTCTATGGGAAGGTCGTGTACGTAAAGAAGAATTACAAATACTTCCTTTCCCAAGAAGGTAGGTGTGATCTTCTATATTTAGAAACTTGTTTGGTTGAGGAATCTAGTGTCATTTGGGTTATAAATTCCAAAACAACTAATCATGTTTGTGTTCTCCGCAGGTGTTCAAAGAAACAAGAAGTCTGCTGCATAAAGACTTCACGCTTCGGATGGGTGATGGATCCTTGGTCTTAGCTAAGCAGTGGGAGACATCCATCTATATTTTGATAAATATAGAAATTTAATTTTACGAGATTGTTTTTATATTCCTAAATTTAAAAGGAATTTAATTTCTATAACTTGTTCATATAAAGACACCTATTTGGTTTCTTATAATAATAAAGTGATGATTTGTAAAAACAAATCTTTTATCTGTTCTAGATAGATACAAAATAATCTATATTTTATCAAACTTAAGATGGATTTACTGCTTAATGTTGAGATGAATGATAATAACTCTAAAAGACTTAAAACTTCTTAGTCTAATAAGACTTATATTTGGCATTTACAACTTGATCATATTAACCTAAATAGGATTCAAAGGTTGGTAAGGGATAGACTTTTAAGGCACTTAAAGGTAGAATCTATACCACAATATGAATCTTGTATGTAGGATAAAATGACCAAAAGACCATTTGGTTCTAAGGGCAATAGAGCCGAAGGGGTTTTGGAACTTGTGCATAGTGATGTTTGTGGACCGATGAACATCCGAGCACGAGGAGGGTATGAGTACTTCATCACTTTTGTTGATGATTACTCAAGGTAAGGGTATGTGTACCTAATGCACCACAAAAGAGAAACTTATGACAAGTTCAGAGAGTTTCAGGCTGAAGTGGAAAAGCAATTGGGTAAACCCATAAGGCACTTTGATCTGATCAAGGTGCTGAATACCTTTCTAATGAGTTCTTTAGACACTTATTAAAGGATGGGATTTTATCCCATTTGACTACACCAGGCACTTAACAGCAGAATGGCATGGCTGAGAGAAGAAATAGGACTTTGTTGGACATGTTAGGTCCATGATGAGTTATTCATCGTTGCCTTTGTCCTTTGGGAATATGTACTACAAACTGCATGTTATCTTTCGAACAATATGCCTTCCAAATCAGTTCCTAAAACTCCCCATGAATTGTGGACAGGGAAGAGGACTTCCTTAAATCATATACACATATGGGGATATCCGGCTCATGTCCTGTTTAGGGATGCGAATAAGTTGGAAGCATGCTCAGAAGTTTGTGTGCTTATAAGATATCCAAAAGGGACTAAAAGGGGTTATTTCTATAACCCAAAGGAAAATAAAGTCATGGTTTCATCTAATGCAACTTTCCTTGAGGAGAGTTACATGGATGACTTTATGCCTCAAAGAAAAGTAGTGCTGGAGGAGTCGAGGAGTGATTTGATCACTCTAGTGGTTCTAATAAAAACCACTCTGATAGGTGTAGAAAAACCAAACGAACCTGAATAACAACCTAAAGGGCTTCGGCATAGTGGGAGGATCAGGCATTAACCCGATGGGTATATTTTCAATGGTGAGGCTTACTTGGCTGAACTGGATAAGCATGACATGGATACTTACGCTTATGTAGAGGCTATGGAGGATGTTGACTCGAAACTCTGAACAAAGGCCATGAACACAGAGATGAAGTCTATGGAGACTAATCGGGTCTAAGAGCTTGTGGATCTTCCCAAAGGGTAAAACCTATAGGGTGTAAGTGGATCTACAAGAGGAAAAGAGGAGTGGATGGAAAGGTCAAAATCTTTAAGGCTAGGTTGGTGGCTAAGGGATACACACAAAAGGATGGAATCGATTACGAGAAAACCTTTTCACCTGTAGCCATGCTTAAGTCCATCTGAATTCTCTTGTCCAAAGCTGCCGCTCTCGATTACGAGATTTGGTAAATGGATGTCAAGATGGCCTTTCTAAATGGCTATCTTAATGAGTCTATTTATATGGAACAACTAGTAGGGTTCAAGGCTAAAGGTCAGGAGGGTAAGGTTTGTAAGCTTCTAAAGTCAATATATAGACTTAAATAGGCTTCCCGTTCTTGGAACATAAGATTTGATCAAGTGATCAAGACATATGGGTTCGCACAAAATGTGGACGAATCATGTGTGTACAAAAACATTAAGGATGGGAATGTGCTTTTTCTACTGTTCTATGTAGATGACATTTGGTTAATTGGCAATGACGTTGGGGTGTTGTCATCGGTCAAATTATGGTTGACCAACTAGTTTAACATGAAAGTCTTAGGTGAAGCTAACTATATTCTCGGTATCTAGATCTTTTGGGATAGGAAGAATAGGATGATAGCTTTATCCCAAGCTAACTACATAGATAAAATTCTTAGGAGGTTTGCAATGTAGGATTCCAAGAAAGGTGGGCAACCATCTAGGTTTGGAATTACTCTTTCTAAGAAAGACTCTCCAAAGTTTGAGGAAGAAAGAGAATACATGAAGAAGATTCCTTATGCTTCGATAGTGGGTAGTCTTATATATGCCATGATTTGCACATGATCGGATATTTGTTATGTGGTTGGAATTGCAAGTCGATTTCAAGCGGATCTAGGACCAAACCATTGGGTTGCGATCAAGCATATTTTCAAGTACCTGAGAAGGACTCGAGGGCATATGCTTATGCATTTGGGTGAGGACTTAACTCCTCTAGAATACACTGATTCGGATTTCCAATCTTGTCTGGATTCGAGGAGATCGACTTTTGGTTTTGTGTTTACTTTGGGCGGCGGTGCCATCAGTTGGAGAAATGTGAAGCAAGATGGCATTTCAGATTCAACAATGGAGGCCAAGTATGTGGCAGCTAGTGATGATTCAAAAGAAGAAGTACGGTTTCGCAAGTTCCCTAGGGATCTTGAGGTAGTTCCTGGTATGTATTAGGCGGTATCATTGTGCTATGATAACAGTGCAGCAGTAGTTAATGCTAAGGAACCAAGATCTCACAAGAAGAGTAAGTATATTGATCAGATGTATCATGTGATAAGGAACTTCGTAGACGGTGAGGATATTGTTGTTTGCAAAATCACATCCGAGGACAATTTAGCTTAACCATTCACAAAGACACTAACTGCAAGAGTTTCGAGAGGCATGTGGAAGTTATGGGGATGCAAGACTTGTCATATTTACTCACTTAGTGCAAGTGGGAGATTGTTGGATATGTATGCTCTAAGGAGTAAAAATATAATATGTTTTTGAAAACATTTTTATCAATAAAGAGTTTATTTATTATTCCTATAACAAATTGTTGTCCTCTTTACGTTTATATTTGTTGGATGTATGTTAAGCAAACAAAAGTCTGAGACTGTCGGTCTAAACGCTTAGAATCAGGCATATGATGACAGATTATGTGAAAAACATGTTTCTAAAGGTGACGATTTAAATCATAAGATTCCCAATCGAGAGAATAAAGTTGGCCACTTTATTCATGCAAAGATTGTGATGTTGTCTATATCCCTAACGGGAGATGGTTTGTCTTAGCCATCAGAGGTGGACTTCACGAATAGAAAGATTGGCACATTGTCACAAGTGACGATATGTTAGATCAGGACATAAAGTGAATTGATTTGGATTAATAATTCTGCCTCGATAAATTAATTCACTTTAGACAATCATATGTATTGTATCTTAATCCGGAGATGAATAGTAGGCTTGCTTTCTTGACTTATGTCATTTGGTGTACCAAAGAGTGACATCCACATTTTATGTTGGTATGCATGCTAGTACGTTGGAGGCATGACTCTTGATAGCTTAGACCTATCATTCATAAATATGGAATCCATAGCTCCTCTTTAGGAGTAGATGATATCCTCTTATATGTGTTATCTTGTAATTGAAAAACTAGAGTGCTCAACTATTTAGATACATAGGTGTAACCGAATGGCATACCATCTTTGGATAATAAGTTTTTCGATGGTGAGATAATAGAACATAAGATAAAAATAATCAAGAAGGTAAGACAGCATTTATCCTTAAGCCGATTACGGATAATCTTATGGTAAAACGATACATTATGATATGTCATGGAGACTTAGCTATACAGGCTTTGTAATTCTATATAGTTGAGTGCAGCTCTAAGCTTTTAGAAGAGTTGCGTTAGAGTTGATAATTATGAAATGTATATCTGGGATATTGTGTTTCATAATTATTGGGAACTTCAACTATATAGGTCCATTAGGTCTCATTTGCTAGCTCATAAAAAAATCATGTAACGATACGGCGTACTTTTCTAAAAATTGATGACTTGTGTCAAATTATCAGATTGGCTAAAAATTCAATAAAAATGGTAATTTATATCTATTTATCAGATGACTTAATTTTGTAAAAATTAATTCGAAATAAACTTGTTGAATTATTGAGAATATTTATTTCCCTAGAGATTATCTAGATATGACTATTTTAATCAGATAACTTTTTATTGGGTTATTTGAATTAAAACTGAGGCTCTACCCCTAGAATCTCGGGTGGGAAAAAAAGATTTGCAGGGATCAAAAATCGTAAGTTCGGCAAGTCGATCTTCAGGTTCGACCTGCCGATGGAGTAAGTTCAACAGGCCAATCTACCAATTCGGCCTGCCAACCGAAAGATTTCTAATCACATATTTTTAGACACGATTTCTTATTTGATATTGATTCTGATTTGAAATTTTTGAGGCCGTATCTAATAAGGATTGACCCCTAGATCCAACCTCTATAAAAGGGGGAGTGAGACTCATTTTTATTTAGATCAGTTGAGAAATCTAAAGTGAGTACTCGATCAGTGAGACTTTGAAACTCTCCAAAAAGCTGTTGTTCACAATTCACAAACTATAGCTTTGGGTATTTTTCAATTGGTTGGAAGGAGAGTTGCCTAGTGGAAGAGCTGTACGAGTATGCCCATACACACACCAATCGTGGGTAAAGAATAGCAAAGAGGGCTAGTTGGTTGAGGTCCTTCTACAACGTCCTTTCTCTTCATCGATTGTGGGAGTTTTTCAACAAACAAGGTTAGTAAGATCTGGTTAATTTATGCATATAGCATATCAAAATTGTGTTTTGAAAAATACTCTGGCATAAAAAAAATTTTAAAGTTCCACTGCATACTGCTTTTCCAACATTTACTTCGAGGTTTAAAGTCGTTCATGTAACTTTCCTCAAGCAGTGTTAGAATCATTGAAACCACGACTTTATTTCCTTTTGGGTTATAAAAATAATCCCCTTTAGTCCCTTTTGGATATTCTACAAACACATAAACTCCCAAACGTGCTTCCAACATGTTCACTTCCTTATATGGAACATGAGCCGAACATCCCTATATACGAATATGGTTTAAGGATGTCTTCCTACCCATCCACAACTCATGAGGAGTTTTAGGAACTGATTTTGAAGGTATATTGTTAAAAAGATAACATACGATTTGTAGTGTATATCCCGAAAAGGATAAAGGTAATGTCGAATAACTCATCATAGACCTAACCATGTCTAATAAAGTCCTATTTCTTCTCTTAGCTATGCCATTTTGCTGTAGAGTACCCGGTGCAGTCAAATGGGATAAAATCTCATTCTTTAATAAGTGTTCCAAGAATTCATCGGAGAGGTATTCATCACCTTGATTACATCAAAGTGCCTTTATGGGGTTACTTAATTGCTTTTCTGTTTCAACCTGAAACTTCCTGAACTTCTAAAAGTTTCACATTCATAATGTATTAGGTAGACATTCCCATACCTTGAGTAATCGTCAATAAAAGTGACGAAGTACTCATACCTTCCTCGTGCCCGAATGTTCATAGGACCACCAACATCACTACACATAAGTTCTAGAACCCTTTCGGCCCTATTGCCCTTAGACCCAAATGGTCTTTTGGTCATTTTAGCCTCCAAACAAGATTTACATTATAGTATAGATTTCACCTCTATGTGACTTAAAGGTTCATCCCTTACCAATGTTTGAATCCTATTCAGGTTAATATGACCTAATCGTAAATGCCAAAGATTAGTCTTATTAGAGTGAGAAGTTTTAAATCTTTTAAAATTATTACCATTAACCTCAGTGTTAAGTAGTATGTCCATCTTGGGTTTGATAAAATATAAATTGTTTTGCATCTATTCATCACATATAAAAGATTTGTTTTGACGAATCACCACTTTGCAATTAAAAGAAACAAAATAAGAATCTTTAAATAAACAAGCTACAGATATCAAATTGCTTTTAAGTCTAGGAACATAAAAACAATCTTTCAAAACTAAAATCCTATAATTATCAAAATAAAGATGGACGACTCCCACTGCTTTAGCCACCACCAAGGATCCATCGCTCATCTGCAATGTGAAGTCCTCATGTAGCAAACTTCTTGTTTCTTTGAACCCCTATAGAGAAACACAAACAAACAAGTTTCAATAAGCAAAAGATCACACCTTCCTCCTTGGGAAAGGAAGTCCTTACAATTCTTCTTCATGTGCCTAACCTTTCTATGGAAAAAGCACTTCTACTTCTTTCGATTCTTGTTCTTGCCATTAGCAGGCATAAAAGACTTTCCATTCTTAGCCCTCTACTTCCTTCCATTCCCCTAATTAGGATTGGAACCAGATGCAGCCGCCAAGTTGGCCTCACCACCTGCAGGAGCTTCCCTGATCAAATTTTTGAACTCTTGTAACTACTTCATTAGTTCTATGAAGGTCACATCCTACCTATTGCTCAAATTATATGAAGCCTTAAACAGGATCACCTTCTTAGACAGAGTCTCAAAGACCATACTCATCTGTGACTTAGCATCGATATTAGTTCCATGGGTTTGTGCCTCTATGAGGTAACCTATGACCAACATCATATGCTCCTTGATAGGAGTCCCCGGTCTTTGTTTGCAATTTAAGAGTTTCCAAAGAGTCCTTTACCTTTTTTTAGGGCTTGGCCTCCAAACATGTCTTCAAGATTTGCTTCGCAGTCTCATAATCTCCATGTTGAGCTTGCAGCATGTTATCCATACTAGCCGTAACATAACAGTGGGCCTGATCATTAGCATCTTTCTAGCAATCACACACTTAGATTACTAATTAGTGGATTCCCTGGTAGGTTTGGGAGGACACGAAGTTGTTAGCCCAAATTTCAATTTCTCAAAGGATAGGATGATATTCAAGTTCATTTTCCAATCATTATAATTATTGCCAATTAATTGGTTCTTATCGAGTATTGAAAATAAAGCATTTTTAGACATTTTCAATCTACAATAAAGAATCATATACCAAATATAAGCAAACAATCTATAATAGTTTAGTAAGATAACACAAACAAGTAAACATACAATTGTATTTATGTGTCAAAACCTTGAAAAAAAAATCACAACCTTACAACAATAATTCCAAACTCAGAATTCAACAAGCCGCCTAGGGGAGACTTGCCAAATTCAATTAGGAACACGGATCCCCTCCGATTAATATATGCCATTCAAGACCTGTATAATTTAGCATATATTAATAATCGCTTTCTTTGGCCATTAATTTTATTAACTGAGCTCCTTGAGGAGGTTAATAATAACCATTGTTTCAACTATTTTATCCATGATTTATAATCATCACCTAGGGGTGTACAACGATAAATCATGCTAAAATAAATTATCCTTTTGGAGAACCAATCTAGTTCATATTGAAATCTCTTCCCAGGGGTTGAAACCACCATGTGCTACCCATGGACCAATGATGGAGACCATAGATCCTCTCTTTCAAAACCTCCTCCAGTCAATATTTTGAAAACCAAGGTTTTTATATTGACATGCATGAACAATTTTTTTTTAATGAGCGGCATTCCCTATTATACATAACATGTTATCAAATACATGACAAATCATATTATAATACAGACAAGCAAAGCGACATGCAAAGCCACGAGTAAAATAATAATAAATAAACAGCTGTAATATCATGGTTCCATCCTAGAGAAAAGAAAAATAAAGATTGCAAAAGATCAATCAAAACATATTATCGATTCTTCATCCTTGTATCTTCAAGTTGTATCCTTCTTCATGTGGTATCCATCTTCAAGTCTTCAATCCCTTATAAATCAAATGCTTTATTTTCCCAATCATCATAAAATTTCATGTTTTTCAGAATTGTCTCAAAAATAAAATCAAAACTACACCAAAAAATGCACCTTTTCTAAAAACATACAGCTCTATACTGACCTGTCGAACTTGATCTTCGACCTGCCGGTAATTTACCATCGGCCTACTAAACTTGAGAGTTCGGCCTAGTGCTAGAGCTGATAGAATTTTGCCCCATGGATGGCATGCCAAACTGGAAGTTTGATCTACCAGTCTACGACCATCGGCTTGTCGAACTTGAAGGTTTGGCCTGCCGATTGAGCTGAATTCACATTTTTCCAAAAACAGTTTTAAACAGTATTTCCATTCTATTTTAAACAATGCAAATACATTAAAATTTTATAAACTAAAAAAAAAACTCCTATCATCCATCTGCTAGATCTATCTTGTTTTCGAATGATCATTTAATTATAAAATTTTTACAAACTTAAAATTAAATAATAATTCCTAGACGGTGATGATAGACCGCCATCTAATTACATGAATAACCTAGATATACATTCTAACCTCTAAGAAACTATAACTTGTTAGACATGTATGCCCTAAGGAGTAAAAATGTAATACGTTTTTGGAGACATTTTTATCAATAAAGAATTTATTCATTTATATATACCAAATCTTGTCCTCTTTACGTTCATATTTGTTGAATGTATGATAAGCAAACAGTAGTCTGAGACTGTCAGTCTAAACCTTAAGAATTGGGCATATGATGGGATGATTATGCGATAGACACGATTCTTAAGGTGATGATCTAAAACATATTATCTGTAATCGAGGGAATAAAGTTAGGCGCTTTATTCATGTAAAGATTGTTATGTTGTCTATATCCCTTTTGGGAGATGTTTTGTCTTGGCCATCGGAGGTGGACTCCGTGAATAGAAACATTGGCGCGTTGTCATAGGTGACGACATGTTGGATCGGGACATAAAGTGAATTGATTTGGATTAATAATTCTGTCTTGGCAAATCAATTCACTTTAGACAGTCACTTGTATTGTATCTTAATCCTGAGATGAATAGTGGGCTCGTTGTCTCGACTTTTTTCTTTTGATGTGCCAAAGGGTGACACCCACATATCAATAGTGGTATGCATACCGGTACATTGGAGGCATGACTCTTGATAGCGTAGACTTGTTATTCATAGATATGGAATCCATAGCTCCTCTTTAGGAGTAATGATATCCTCTTATATGCGTTGTCCTATAATTGGAAAACTAGAGCGCTCAACCATTTGGATACATAGGTGTAACCGAATGGTATACTATCTTTGGATAGTAAGTTTTCTAATGGTGAGACAATGGAACATAAGATAAAAATAATTAGGAAGGTAAAACATAAGATACCATTTGGATTATCATATGGGGATACGATACACTATGATATGTCATGGAGACTTAGCTATACGAGCTTCGTAATTCTATAAAGTTCGAGAGTGCAGCTTCAGGCTTTTAGTGGAGTAGCGCTGGAGTTGATAATTGTGAAATGTATATCTGGGATATTGGGTTTCATAATTATCATGAGCTTGAACTTTGTAGGTCCATTTTGGTCCCCTTTGCTAGCTCACAGAATCATGTAATGACACGTTGTGCTTTTTCAATAATTGGTGACTTATGTCGGATTTATTGGATTGGTTTAAAATTTGTAAGAATCAAATAATTCATGTTTGTTTATTGGTTTAATTAATTTTGTAATAAAATTAATTTAAGATAAACTTGTTGAATTATTGGATCAGATAATTCTTGTCTGTTTATCGGTTGATTTAATTTTGGATAAATTAGATCAAGATAAACTTGTAGAATTATTGTGAATTGATTTATTTTCTTAGAGATTATCTTGATAAAGTTTGTTTTTATCAGATATCTTCTCTATTGGGATATTTGAATCAAAACTGATACTTTATCCTTTAGAATCTCGGGTTGAAAATAAAAGATTCTCGGAGATTTTTTCTCGAGAGTTCGGCCTACCGAATGACATCGTCGGCCTGTCGAACTGGCCTGTTCGGTCTGCCGATCAGAATGTTCGGCCTGCCAATCAGCGGGAGATAAGATTACGCATTTTTACATGGATCTTATTATATATTGATCCAAACTTGATTCTGTTTCGAGTTTTTGAGACCTAATCTGATAAGGACTGACCCCAGGACCAAGGGCTATATAAAGGGATTGAGTCTAATGATTTACTAAGATCAATAGAGATCAGTTGAGAGATTAAGAGTGATACTCTTCTAGTGAGCATCTAAAAAACTCCCTGAGAGCTTTTGTTCACAAATTACGAACATTAGCTTTGGGTTCTCTCTATTGGTTGGAAGGAGAGTCACCGGTGGAAGAGCTATACGTGTGAGCCCACACTCACTTCGGTTGTGGATAGAGAATAGCAAAGAAGACCAGTTGGTTGAGGTTCTTTTGGAACGTTACTTCTCTTCACAGGTTGCGGAGGTTCTTCACATAAAGGTTAGTAAGATCTGTCTAATTTATACATATAGCATGTCAAACTTGTGTTTTGGAAATTACTCTGATAAAAAATTTTTAAAATTCTGCTGTGCACCGTGTTTCCAACATAACTGACACAAATTAATTAATTAATTAATTAATAGTTAAATACTTATTTAATCAACCATAATTAATTAACAAACATTTACCATATAATTTCATGACAACATTTAAATATATAGAAACCCTAGAGTACCAACTCTCTAAAAAATTAATATTCAAGCATAGGAAAGAAAATATCACATAATTTATATATATAGCATGATCAAAAACTCGTAAATTTACATAAAAACCTGGCTTTAACACCAATTGTTGAAAAACGAGTACACAACAGAATTTTAGAATTTTTTAAACCAGAGTATTTTCCAAAGCACAAGTTTGACATGCTATATACCTAAATTAATCACAAATCATACTAACCTTTTGTATACCGAAGTAGGCTCGAATCCGTGTAGCATAGAGTGTTTCGAAAGAGCCTCAACCAACTGATCTTCTTTGCTATTCTCTATCCATATCGGAGTGTGGGTGGTCACACGTCATACAACTCTTCCTCCAATGACTCTCCTTCCAACCACTTGAGAAGACCTAGAGCTAAAGTTCGTGATGTTAAACAGTAGCTCCTAGGGAGTTTCAGAGTTTCTCAAACAAGAGTACTCACCTATGCTTTTTAACTGATCTAAATAATTAAGAAAACTCACCCCTTATTTATAGAGATCGAATCTAGGGTTAAGCCTTATCAAATAGAGCCTCAAAATTCAAATATAGATCAACTTCTAATGAAAAATGTGTGTGAAACACGTAAACAGATTATCGCATGATTGGCTGGCTAAACTAACGGATCAGCCTACCAAACTTAACCCATTGGCAGGCCGAACTAACGGATCAGGCTGCCGAACTTGAAAAAATTTGATCACTGAGAATATCTTATTTTCCACCTAAGAATCTTAGATAGAGTCTCAGTTTTAATTCAAATAATCAAATAGAGAAGTTATCTAATTAAAACAGACATATCTAGATAATCCCATGGAAAATAAAATATTATCCAAATAATTCAACATGTTTATCTTAAATTAATTTACAAATTTAATTCAACCAATAAACTAACATGAATTATCCAACCCCATCTAATTTCAACCAATCTAATAATTTAACATAAGTCACCAATATGTAGGTAAAACATGTCGTATCGTTACAGGATTTATTCTGAGCTATCAAAGGAAACCCGATGGACATATACAGTTCAAGCTCCTATAATTATAAAATACAATATCCTAGATATATATTTTATAATTATCAACTCTAATGCTACTCCACTAAAAGGTTAGAGTTGCACTCTCGAACTACATAAAATTACAAAACTTCATTAAGTTAATCGTCCATGACATATTATAATGTGTCATATCCCCATAGGATATTCATAATCGGCTTAAAGATAAATTCTATTTTACCTTCCCGATTATTTTTATCTTACGTTTCATTATCTCACCATTAGAATACTTACTCTCCAAATATAGTATACCATTTGGTTACACCTATGTATCCAGATAGTTGAGTGCTCCAGTCTTCCAATTACAGGATAACGCACATAAGAGAATATCATTAACTCTAACAAAAGAGCTATGGATTCCATATCTAGGAATAACAAGTCTACGTAATCACTAGTCATGTCTCCAACGTACCGGTGTACATACCATCATAAAGTCAGGATGTCACTCTTTGGTACATCAAAAAACATAAGTCAAGAATACGGACCCATTTGTCATTTCAAGATTAAGACACAATACATATGATGTCTAAAGTGAATTGATTTGCACAAATAAAATTATTAACTAAATCAATTCAACATTGTATGTCCCCGATCCAATACATCATCACCTATGACAATGAACTAATGTTTCTACTCACGGAGTCCCACTCCATTAGCCAAGATAAGTCACCTCCCGTTAGGAATGTAGACAACATAACAATTTTAGCATTAGTAAAGTGCCCAACTTTATTTCCTTGATTGGGAACCTTATCATTTAGACTACCATCTTGAAGATTTATGTCTTCTGTATAATTTGTCCATCATATGCACGATCTTAAAGGTTTAGAAAGAAAGCCTTAGACTATTATTTGCTTATCATATATTCAACATAAGTGAACATAAAGAGGACAATATTTGATATATAAAAATAAATACACTCTTCATTGATTAAATGTCTCCAAAAACTTATTATATCATTTAATTTTTAGGATGCCTAATCTAACAATTTCCCACTGGCCCTAAGTGAGTAAATATGATATGTTACACATCCCTACAACCTCGATTGGCTATAATGTCATTAAATGTGATCTTACATATTGCCATGTTTCTACTTACCATGATGTCCTTTATCACATGATACTCTTGATGTATATATTTACTCTTCTTGTGAAATCTTGGTTCCTTTGCATTAGCTATTGCTGCAGTGTCATCACAATACAACGATATCGACTTATCCATACCAGGAACTACCTCAAGATCCTCAAGGAACTTATAGAGCCACACAGCTTCTTTTGAAGCTTCACTAGCTACCACACCTTTCCAAACAATGGCCCATCCTCTCAATGTAAACACAAACTCTAAAGTCAATCTTTTCAAATCTAGACAAGATTGGAAATCTAAATCAATATACCTAAGAAGTTAGATCCTTACCAGAAGACACTAGCATATAACATCATCCTTCTTAAGTACTTGAAAATATGCTTGACCTAACCCAATGGTTTGGTTCTAAATCCGAATGAAATCGATCACTATCCCGACCATATAACATATATCAGGTCGTGTGGAAAGCATAGCATACATGAAACTACCTATTGCCATGGCAATAGGCACTTTTTTATGTATTCTCTTTCTTCGTCATACTTTGGAGGGTCTTTCTTAGAAAGAGTAATTTCAGACCTAGATAGTTGCCTACCTTTCTTGGAATTTTACATTGCACACTTCTCAAGAATCTTACCTACGTAGGTAGCTTGGGATAAAACTATCATTTTGTTCTTCCTATCTCGAAAGATTTGGATATTGAGAACCTAATTAGCTTTACCCAAGTTCTTCATGTCAAATTGCTTAGTCAACCATAGTTTGATAGATGACAATGCCCAAACGTCATTGCCAACAAGTAGAATGTCATCTACATAGAGTAGTAGAAAAAACCACCTTCCTATCCTTAATGTGTTTGTAAACACATAGTTTGTCCACATTGTGTTTAAACCTATAAGTCTTAATCACTTGATCAAATCTTATGTTCCAAGAACGGAAAGCTTGCTTAAGTCTATAAATAGACTTTAGCAACTTACAGACCTTATTCTCTTGACCCGTACCTTTGAACCCATCTGGCTGTACCATATATATGGTCTCATCAAGATAGCCATTCAGCAAAGGCCATCTTGACATACATTTTTCAAATCTCGTAATCAAGAGTGGCAACAATGGACAAGAGAATGCGAATAGACTTAAGCATGGCTACTGGTAAAACGTTTCCTTGTAATCGATTCCTTCCTTTTGCGTGTATCCCTTTGTTATCAGTCTAGCCTTATAAGTTTCAACTTTCTCATCTACCTCTCTCTTTCTCTTGTAGACCTACTTACATCCTATAGGTTTTATTCCTTCGGAAAGGTCCATAAGCTCCCAAACTTGATTATTTTTCATAAACTTCATCTTAGTATTCATGGCTTCTGCCTAGAGCTTTGAATCAATATCCTCCATAGCCTCTTTGAAAGTGTAAGGATCTTTGTCATGTTCAACTGGTTTAGCCAAGTAAGCTTCACCATTAAACAAATACCCCTCGTGTTGATGCCTGATCCTCCCACTATGCTAAGTTCCTTATGTTATTGTTTGGTTAGTTTTTCTATATGGATTGGATTGGTTTCAATTGAAACACCCGAAGTGATCGAATCACTTGTTAACTCCTCGAGTACCACTCTACTACAAGGCTTAAAGTCGTTCATGTAACTTTCCTTAAGGAAAGTAGTCATATTCGTTGAAACCATGACTTTATTTTCTTTTGGGTTATAAAAATTCCCCCTTTATCCCTTTTGGATATCCCACAAATATGCACATTTCTGAACATACTTCCAATTTATTTGCTTCCTTGTATAGGACATGACCAGGAAATCCTTATATGCGAATATAGTTTAAGGATGTCTTCTTATCTGTCTGTAACTTATGAAAGTTTTAGGAACTAACTTTAAAGGCATATTGTTTAAAAGATAACATGTGGTTTGTAATGTATATCCCCAAAAGGATAAAGGCAATATCAAATAACTCATCATGGAATTTACCATTTACCATGTCCAACAAAGTCCTATTTCTTCTCTCAACCACACCATTTTGCTACGGAGTGCCTGGTATAGTCAAATAGGATGAAATCTCATTTTCTAATAAGTATTATAAAAACTCATTAGAGAGGTATTCTCCACCTTGGTTGAATCAAAGTACCTTTATGGGTTTACCTAATTGCTTCTCTGCTTCAGGTTGAAACTCCCTGAACTTTTCTAAAGTTTTGCTCTGTTATGCATTAGGTAGATACATCCATATCTTGAGTAATCATCAATAAAAGTGATAAAATACCCGTACCCTCCTCGCGCTTTGATGTTCATGGAACCGTAAACATTACTATGCACAAGTTATAGAACCCATTCAGCTCAATTGCCCTTTAACCCAAATGGTCTTTTGGTCATTTTGCCCTCCAAATAAGATTCACATTGTGGTATAGATTTCTTCCCTAAATGACTTCAAGGTCCATCCCTTTCTAACCTTTGAATCCTATTCAAGCTAATATGACCTAATCGCAAGTGCCAAAGATAAGTCTTATTAAAGTAAGAAGTTTTAAGTCTTCTAGAGTTATCGTTAATCTTAATATTGAGTAGTGAGTCTATCTTAGGTTTGATAAAATATAGGTTGTTTTGCATCTATCCATTATAGATAAAAGATTTACATTAACGAATCAAAACTTTAATATTAAAAGAAACTGAATAAGAGTTTTTAAATAAACAAGTGACAGAAATTAAATTCCTTTTAAGTTTAGGAACATAAAAACAATCCCTCAAAACTAAACTCCTTTAATTATTAAAATAAAAATGGACATCTCCCACTGCTTTAGTCAACACTAAGGATCCATTGCCCATCCGCAATGTGAAGTGCTTATGTAGCAGACTTCTCATGTCCTTAAACCCCTATGAAGAAACACAAACATGATTAGTCGCTCTAAAATCTATGACCAAGTGGCATCGGCTTGCCGAGCTCGGCAATCGGCCTACCGACCGAGTGATAATTTAGAAATCTTAAAATACTTTATTTTACACAAGAATCTTAGATAGAGCCTCAGTTTAAATTCAAATAACTCAATACATAAATTATCTAATTAAAACAATCATATACAGATAATCCCATATCAAATAAAATATATCCAAACAATTCAACATGTTTATCTTGAATTAATTCACAAAATTAATTAAACCAACATGAATTATTAAATCCAATCTATCGAATTTCAACCAATCTAATAATTAACTTAAGTCACCAATATGTAGGAAAAACATGCCATATCATTACAAGAATTATTATGAGCTAGCAAATAGGGCCTGATGAACATATATGGATTAAGCTCTTATAATTATAAAATAACATATCATATATATATATATATATATATATATTTTATAATTAACAACTCTAACACTATTCCACTAAAAGCTTAGAGCTACACTCTCAAACTATATAAAATTATGAAGCTTCATAAGCTAATCATCCATGACATATCATAATATGCAACATCGTAGTAGGATATCTATAATCGGCTTAAGGATAAATTCTATTTTACCTTCCTGATTATTTTTATCTCATGTTCCATTATCTCACCATTGGAATACTCACTATCCATAAATAGTATACCACTCGGTTACACCTATGCATTCAAATGGTTAAGTGTTCTAATTTTTCAATTACAGAATAATACTTATAAGAGAATATCATTAACTCTATAAAAAAGATATGAATAACACATCAATCAAGAGTCATGTCTCCAATGTATTGGTATGTGTTCCTTCATCTAATTCAGGATGTCACTTTTTGGTACATTGAAAGATACAAGTCAAGAATATGGGCCTATTAATTCATTTCAAGATTAAGATGCAATATATATTATTGTCTAAAGTTAATTGATTTAAACTAATAAAATTATTAATCAAATCAATTCAACTTTTGTCTCGATCTAATATATCATCACCTATGATAATATACTAATGTTTTTACTCACAAAGTCTCACTCCGATGACCAAGACAAATCATCTTGTTAAGGATGTAGCCAACATAACAATCTTAGCATGAATAAAATGCCTAGCTTTTATTCCGTCAATTGCGGACCTTATCATTTAGACTATTACTTGTAAAATTCATGTCTTCTACATAATATGTCCATCATATGCATGATCTTAAAGGTTTAGAATGACAGTCTTATACTTTTGTCTGTTTATCATATATTTAAGATATATATTTAAGATAAAAGAACATAAAAGGATAATATTTGATTTATGAAAATAAATAAACTCTTTATTGATTAAATGTCTCCAAAAACTTATTACATAATTTAATTATTAGGGCACCTAGTCTAATAGATCTACCCCTACCTAGTCGTGTCTGCCTTGACCCAACTAGCAATTCAACTCCTAGCCTCTACCATAGACCCCAAAAGACCACCTCTCCACAGCCCCAAATTTGGACGCAACCTTCACTAGCTAGATGTTGCCATAAGCCATAACACTGGGATGTCGCTCCCACTCTCAAGTCGGACACCCACCAGCCTAGCTAAAGCTAGTGCCAAAATTTGATCCCAAGGAGAGGGGGTGGTGTACACTAAAGAAGGAAGTGAAACCCTAGCAGAGCGTAAGAATTAGTTATTTTTTACATTACACTATGGTTGTTGAGAGGTTTATAATATGAATGGTTCAAAATGGTAAGTTAGAACCAATATACCAAGCACGAAAAATGTTCTAAAAGATGAAGTAAGATATATATATATATATATATATATATATATTAACTTTTGATTTGTACATCTACTCCTCTTATTAAAAGTAAAAACTTACCTTAAGAAAACATCATCCTAAACCAAAACTTGGGCTTCTACTTGTTGGAACTAAAGAGTCTTCATATGCATAAGAATGATGTGTAAATTCAACATCTTTTCTAATCTTCTTAATTTCTTTTTTTTTCTTCAATTTTGTTACAATTTTATATTGATGATGACCTAAAAATTTAAAAAAAAAGTATTCAAGCTAATTAAATCTCCATCTTATAATGCATATGAATAAGTGATGTTAACTCTTCAAAGGAGAAATTTGGATAGAGTCTCAACATCGTCTTTTTGCGCATTGTCAAGCTTTTAGCATCAAATTTGTTAGAATAAATACCCTCTAGGCATATAATGTTTTACAAGGGACATTTATAAATAAAATGAATTTTTCATTATGTTTGTGTGCATGTATTTTGAATACTTTATGAATATCATTAAATTTCATAATTATCTACATGACCTTAAATATTATATATAAGTCTTATATACAAGACTAGTGTGGAATTTTTAATTGAGCGTAACTTGTACAGGTTATTTCCAATAAGAATGGAATAGTGTTATTTGAATTATTAATATAATGAGTCATTAAACGAGTGTAGTGTACATAATGAGATTATGTAAAACAAAAGAATTATGTGATATGAACAACTATTAATTTCCATCAAATATAGCAAGTTCTAATTACTTCAACCGATGGTCCTATATAAGATAATTTTAGTCTTGAGTTATTAGCAGACTACTATTTATGTATTTATGTCTTTTTATATGCTTGGTACGGATTCGAGAATCTAATCATGTTCCTTGTGTTTTGGAGGCATAATGAAACAAGTAGCTAGGAATGTTAATATTATGAGATAGAATCCATTATTCTCTAACAGGAATCATATAAATAATTCTCTTAAGTATTTATTCAGGTCTTGAATAATGGAGCAATCAATTCATGATTAAGTTCATGAATTTATTACTCCTTAGAGAATCAATCGCACTCAAGGATAAAGAAGTAATTATTGAGATTAACATATTTAACCTAACTCTAATTATGAGTTATTTATGGAGTTTTGATTTGTATGTAAAAACTATATCAAATAGATGACTCTAAGAAATGAGTAATTATATCTATAATTTCAAGGATGCAATTTCAAGTATTTAGTGGAGTTACATTGGAATTAATAAAAGAATAATATATTAATTAAAGAGTTTAATTAATATATTGGTTTTATTAAAGCTTGAAATTATGGGTCCATTAGTTCCTCCACCATCCCTGTAAACATTGTTTGCAGAAGTGAAATTATTGATTTAATTAATTAATTTAGAAGTATGGAATTTTAAATTACGAATCACTCTAAATAAATTATTTAAGAATTAATTTGTAATTATTAAAAAGTGTGATTCTTTAATAATAATAATTAATTTTGGAAGACACACGGTAGGACCCAACCACTGTGTGTGGTGCATTTTGCAGCAAGGAAGGGTTCTCTGTGCAGTCTAAAACTTTTTCACCAAGTTTTTATATTTAGAATATCTATTTTTGGATAAATGTGATTTAATTCAAATTTGGATAGTTAAATTTGGAAATAAATGAGATTAGATAACAATCAGTATTCTTTCCTATATTGATAGGACAATGGCACCACATGTATAAGGAATCTCTCTATTTATGGCACCACAAGCAGTATAAGGAAATAATTTCTCTTTTATTTAAATTAAATATTTGATATTTAAAAATTAAAATAAAGAAAGCTTTCAAAATTAATCGGCTCTCACATTCTCAATAAATAAAAGCCTCCACTATTCATTCTAGGCACAATTAAGAGTTTTGGTTAAATTGCTAAAATTTTGCCAAAGAGACTAGGCGTGTAGAGAGAGAAAAGAAGAGTTCTTGATTTCTAGTGCTGGAAAAGGAGTATGTAGTGAACTTAAACTTTTTAATAAATAAACTCTTTTTTATAAACGAGTTAGAAATGCTATATACAATAAATTATTAAAAGATCTTACATACTTAATAGAATTGGAAACATACTTCTGATAGAAAATTGTTTAAGAGAACCGCTACTAAGAATTGCATCCAGAAGAGCCTCAACCAACTAGTCTTCTTTGTTATTCTCTTTTCCATGATCGGAGTACGAATAGGTACACATCATTCAAATCTCATTTAGTGGCTCTCCCTACAATCACAAGAGAAAAATTAAAATTTTGTTCTAGGTGTTGAACAATAATCTCTTAGAGTAGTAGAATTTCTTCTCCAAAAAATCTGTCTTTAAACTTCATAAGTGATCTCCCTTTAGTGTTAATAACAATATGAAAGTATAGGAACATGTCACCTATTTATAGAGATTCATTAAGCATCTATTCTTATCATATTCGTTCTTAAAATTTGAATTAGAATCAAATCTTAAAGTAAAATGCGTAAAAGAAGTAATCTAATAAAGCAGAGGCGGTCGACCACCCCTGTGTATAGTAGTCGACTACCAAGTCATATCTAACCTGGCAGGCGCATTTTTCATCTTCTTAGAGTTATCTGACTTACCCGATTTGAACCGATTCGATAACTCCTAGCTTATTTGACCAGGATATCCTTCATAAAGCCTCAGTTTAAATTCAAATAACCTAATAGAGAAGTTATCTAATTAAAACAGTCATGTACAAATAATCTCATATTCAAATAAAATATTTTTCAAGTAATTTAACATGTTTATTTTTAAATTAATTCTCAAAATTAATTCAACTAATAAACTAACATGAATTATTAAATCCAATCAACTAAATTTAAGCCATTCTTAAGAATTAACTTAAGTTACTAATATATCAGAACATATGCTATATCATTACAGGAAATATTGTGAGCTAGCAAAGAGAACCCAATGGACATATATAGGTGAAGCTTCTATAATTATAAAATAACATATTCCTAACTTGTATATTTTATAATTATTAACTCTAAACTACTCCGCTAAAAGCTTAGAGCTGCACTTGAACAATAGATCAATTACGAAATTCCAATAAGTTGTACGTCTATAATATATCACAAAGTGTAACATCCCCATAGGATATTTATAATCGGCTTAAAGATAAATTCTATTTTACCTTCCCAATTATATTTATTTTATGTTCCATTATCTCACCATAGAAAAACTTACGATCAATACAAATAGTATGTCATTTGGTTACACCTTTGTATCCAAATGGTTGAGCACGCTAGTTTTTTCATTGCAAAATAATGCATATAGGAGAATATCATTAACGCTACAAAAGAGCTATGGATTCTATATCTATGAATAACGAGTCTATATCATTTGAGTCATGTCTCTAGCGTACCAGTATGCATACCTTCATATAATCCAAGATGTCATCTTTTGGTATATTAAAAGATGAAAGTCAAGAATACGGGTCCATTGATTCATTTTAGAATTCAGATGTAACGCATATGACTACCTAAAGTGAATTGATTTGCTTAAATAGAATTATCAACCAAATCAATTCAACTTTAGTCCCGATCCAATACATTATTACTAATGACAATATATCATTGTCGCTACTCATAGAGTCAAACTTGAATAACCAAAACAAGCCATCCCTATTGAGGACATAGACAACATAACAATCTTAACATGAATAAAGTGCCCAACTTTATTCCCTTGATTGCAGACCTTATATATTTAGACTCTCACCTTATGATTTATGTCATCTACATATTTTGTCCATCATATGCACGATCTTAAAGGTTTAGATTGACAATCTTAAACTTTTGTTTGCATATTATATATTCAATATAAATGAACATAAAGAGGACATATTCGATATATGAAATAAATATTAAATTCTTTATTAATTAAATGTCTTAAAAAATTATTACATCATTTAATCCTTAAAGCTCCTAGTCTAATACCAAGTCCTGTTTTGCTCATGCGTTAAGATTAGCTAGAGACAAAAGTAAGAAGAGTGATCCTTAGAAACCTTAATTCCTTCTATGCCCATTCATTCATCCATCTAGTGTTAAAGACTAGGTAAGGAAGATGATAGTTTCTTTTGAAAAACATCCTTTCCCATTAAAAGAATTTTGATCTCTTCTCTTCATCTAGGTAAGCAGGATTATCTATATTTATTTAGCGTCAAATTAATATAATTTGTAGCTTGTTTTATAAAATTTTTTGACAAAATTTTTGTTATGTTCTACTATACTTACTAAAATTGTTTTCAAAAACCAACAAAATTTTCATCCAAGAGCTTGTAATTGTGAGGCTAAGATGGTGATAGGGGTGGTATTTACAACCATAAGGCATAAGAGCTGAATATGAGATAAGATGAGGTGGCATTGTTGGCGGCTTTTGAGAAGTTTTTCGAGTGGGTTGCTTCCTCGGCTCTCTTTCGAGGTCTCATGTGGTACATATGCATTGGTTCATCAGGGTGTTAAAGGTGCTTTACCCTTCATTTGGTGCACAACCTTCAAGTGTTGTTGATGGTCATCTTTGCTCAAAGCTTTGTTATCATTGTTTATGGTTGCTTTCTCGTTTTCTTTTTTAGAAAACTACAACAAAAATTGCCCAACAACTGAACAAAACCTAGTGCATCTCCAAATCCATGAGAACCATCATGTAATGGTTAGAAATTTTAATTTTTCCTTACTAAAGACTTATAACCACCTTTCTCACAGCTCAAAGGCTGCCTCTTTGGCTTGGTACTTAGATTGGCCCGACTGCCATCATAACTCAGCCTCTCTTAGGCTGGTTTGAAATTTGTATTTACATTTGTGTCTTAAATCTATTTACTTTTATGGATTTCATGAAGAAATTAGGAGTGGATTTGTCTATCTTTGCTTAAATTTCCTATTCTAGGGCTTGATTTAGTTGGATTTGGTTTATGTTTGGATTACTTTGTTGATTATTAATGAAATTTTCATTTCAATTTCATTTATATTTCTCTATGATTAATGCATCTAGTTTATTTGGCCAATGAATTAATTGATGAGATTTTTGAATTTCAATCCTTAGGAGAGATTGACTTATTTATCGTTACTTGAGAAATGAAGTCTTTGTTGTTGTTGAGATTCAGAAGGGCCGAGAACACTTAGATAATCGACTTAAGAATGTTGGTTTTTGTAAGGCCGAGAGGCAATCAATGCCTTGATAATCAATTTAAGGGTTGAGCTTAATGAATGTGTAGTTAAACAAGTTAGATGGGGATATCAACTTGGGTATTTACGCATATAATCTCATTTGAAGCTCAGGAGAGGTAATGAGGTGAATAAGGTGAATTTAGGACCCTATATTAATGAATTAGATGGAATAAAGTTAATAATCATTGAATAAGAAAAACATAGGAATAATTGAGCTAAATCAAGTCCCTAGACACATTATTCATAGATTGTCCATTTTGTAAATTATTTATTTTGTTTATGGTTTTGTTTAATTAGTTTCATTAGTTTTATTTTCCTTTTATTTATCTTTCTTTAAATTTCAACTGCCTAAATAAAGCTCAGTCATTGTAGTGGTAATAAGCTAGTTTTTAAAATTCAATCTTCGTGGGAGATGACAATTCCTAATTCTCCAATCCTATACTAAAACTTGACCTCATGTGCTTGCAAGTTAGGCAAAAACCTTTCATCAAGTTTCAGGGATATAGTAATTGAAGCATAGGAAACATAAATGAAATTGAAATTGAAATGGAAATTTCATGAACAAGCAACAAAATAATCTAAACATAATCCAAATCCAACTAAAGCATACCCTAGAATAAGAAATTTAAGCAAACATAAACAAATCCATTGCTAATCTCTTCTTGAAATCCATAAAAGTAAATATGCTTAACACATAAATACAAATTTCAATCTAGATTAGGGTAAAGAGTATGGAAGAAGAAGCTCTTTGTGGAGATGTGAAACTCTTTGTGAAGATAAACTTTAAGCCTTGAATCCTCCAAGAATCTTCAACTCCAAGCTCTATCTCGCTCTAAAACTTCAACTCTCACCATGGGCTTCTTCCTCTAATTTTTCCACACCTTGAAAACTAGGGCTCTAGGGTTTTTAAGAGGCTAAGGATCATTCATCATCAAATTGGATCATTGCATCAAGAATTTGGGGGCCCGATTGCCCAAAAACAGAATCAGCATGAATTAGCCCACTAGGAGGCCCCCAGGGACACGTTGCCATGGAGAAGTTTGGTGTGCTGCCACACGAATAGACACTTGACTCGGGTTTGCTCCAAACATTTTGCCTAGATTCCAATTTATTCATAATTTCCTACAAAAAAACACAAACAACATCAAAATAACACAAACGCTTAGGGATTTAGACAATATTTAAGCTCAAGAAATATTTGATTTGCGAGTAAAATACTCACTCATCAAGTTTGATATACTATTGAAAGCAATGTTGTATCACATGCTGAAAATTTTTAACATGGGTAGTCATAAATCAAACCATTAACATTCTAAGCTGACGGCTTAAAGAACAATTTATTGGGATAGATGCCCTTAAAGTAAGTGATATTTTGTAAATGACATATTTATAAATAACTAAGTGAATTTTTCATTATATTTGTGTGCGTTTATTCTTAAATACTTTATGAATATCATTAAAGTTCTATAATTATCTATGAGATCTTAAATATTATACATAAGTGTTTATACAAAAGGATAATATTTAAATATAATAATTAAAATGTTCAATAATATGTAATTAATTATCATAATCAATTGTTCAATTAAAGTATTGAATCTTTAATTTTTCTCAAAAAATATATTTCATTGAGCGTTACTAGTGCAAGTCTTTTCTATTAAGAATAAAATGATCTTATCCAAACCGTTAATGTAGTGAGTCATTAAATAAGTACACTGTACATAATGAGATTATATAGGACTGGGACGATGTGATACAAACGACTAATTTTTGTTAAAATATAGCAAGTTCTAATCATATTGACCGATAGTCATATTAAAATAATCTTAAATCTGAATTATTAGCAAAGTTCTATTTATGGAATTATATCTTTTTGTTTTATTTAAAACAGATTCGAGAATCTAATCCTATCTTTTGTATTTTAAAGCCATAATGAAGTAGATAGTTGAGAATGTTAATATTACAAGATGGAATTCATTTCTTCTTTGGCAAAAAGCAAATAAATAATTCTATTGAGTATTGATTCGAGTCTAGAATAATATGAGCGCTCAATTTATGATTAAGTTTATGAATTATTATTAATTAAATGATCCATGGCACTCAAGGATGAAGAAATAATTAAAGAGGTTAATGAATTTTACCTAGCTCTAATTATGAGTTATTTATAGAGGATCAATTTATATGCAATGACTATATCAAATGGATGATTGTAAAACATGACTAATTATATTTATAATTTCAAGAGCGCAATTTTAAGTTTTTAGCAAAGTAATATTAGAATTAATAAAACATTAATATATTAATTAAAAAGTTTATAATTAAGGGAAATTGTACCAAATAGTACAGTTTTAATTCTTAATGTAAGTAAACAGCACACTCTTGAAAATGTTTAAATACATAGTATTTTTGAAATCATGTGATTTTTTTAAACACTTGAATCTTTAATTTTACCTCTTCTTCTTCTTTTCATTTTTGTTTTTCATTCTCTCTCTACTGCTTCATGTTTCTCACTACATCGTTTAGTACATAAATAAATTTTGTTTTACTTTAAGTAGATTATTTACTAAATATTGTTACGTTTTAGTTTATTTATTTTATTCCGTATTAATGATGGTCTAATTCTCTCCTTCTTCCTTTAATTTAAATATCACTCAAAATAAATAAATTATGAATTAATTTGTAAATATTAAATAATGAGACTATTTAATAATAAATAAATAAAAATTTATCTGGGAGACAAACAGTGGGTCCCACCATTAAGTAGGCACTTCCTATGCAATTCAAGACTTGTTCACCAAACTTTCTATTTTTAAAAGTTACTAATTTTGATAAATGTGATTTAATCAAAATTGGATATTTGAATCATGAAAACAAATCAAAATAGGAAACAAGCAGTTTGTTTCTCCCTACTTCCTCCTTATTGGCACCACACACAAATAGAGTATGTGTGTGTGGGTGTAACATAGATAAAAAAAAAAGGAAAAATTACCTCTTTTTTTTTAATTAAATATGTGATATTTAAAATTAAAATAAAGGAATTTTGCAGAATTAATTGGTAGCTCAATTTCTAAAAATAAAAGCATCTTTTATTCATTCTACACACAATTGAGAGTCTTACAGAGATCGCAAAAACTCTACTAGTTCCATACTAGCAAGCGTATAGGAGAGAAAGAGAGAGAAGCAATGTTCTTTATTTCCAATCCTGTTCTGCTCATGCATTGAGGTAAGTGGGAGAGAAAAATAAGTGAGTAATCTCCTAGTAAACTCTAATTTTATCTACGCCTGCACGTATGTCCGATCCGTGCCAAGGATTATGTCAGGAAGATAGTGGTTTCATGCAGAGAACATTTCCTACTAAAAGAACACTAAGCTAATATACTCTATAGTGATGTTTCATAAGTCTTATGAAAATTTTTGTTATTTACGTTCTATACTTTATCAACGTTTTCACATATTTTTGTTAAAATTATTTTAAAAAACCAACATATGCTCTATCAAAAAAGTAAAATTATCTTTTCTATCATAAAAATATATTTAAGATATTATAATGAAAAAAAATCGCCCTTGAGAAATAAAGGGCTGTACGACAAGAAGTTATGTAAACCCCAACAGATTAGAGTCATCATACACGATATGTGAGAAAGTGCAAGAGCCACAATTTCTAGTTTGGTCAACTTTGAAGTACTTCCAATCAATTCAGAACACAGGGCACGTACTCATGGCTACGTTCAAAACCACTCAAAAGAACAAAAACCAAAATCAAAATGATCTCCTTTTCAACACAAAAGAGTTGTTCGTAAAAACATACACCCTCACCCTCACCCTCACCCTCACACACACACACACGCGCGCGCGCACGCACACGCACACGCAAAATCCACTCTTTCTTGACCTCTCTCTCTCTAAAAATCTTTCCACATGAAAAGCTGAATGTGGAGAAATAAGAATGGCTTTTCTTCTGCCTAATCTCTCTCCCTCTCTCCTCCTCCAATCCAATTCCAAAGAAAAACCCATTATACATCACCAAACTGTCCCTCACACAAAACCAAACACCCCTTCTCTCTCCCCTCTGTCTCTCTCCTCTTCCGCGACCGGTCTCCAATCCCCTACTGTTGAGAAGAGTGGTGCGCAGGATAACAGCCCCAAGGATGCACAGGATAAGCAGCAGCCGCAGAAAAAAGATGACTTTTATGTCAACCTTGGCTTGGCTGTACGTACTCTCCGTGAAGACCTTCCTCTAATCTTCACTAAAGATCTCAATTATGACATTTACAGGTCATTTTCTCATCTGGGCATCTGGTTTTCTTGCTTGACTACTTCCCTTTTTTCCATTAATTTTCGGTTTTTATTGTACTTTTTAGTATTCGCTTGCAGAAATAGAAAAACTATGTCTTCAAATTTGATGATTTGGTTGTGTAAATTGTAACAACAGGGACGATATAACATTTGTAGATCCTTTGAACACATTCTCTGGCATAGAGAAATACAAACTGATCTTCTGGGCACTAAGATTCCACGGCAGAATTCTTTTTCGGGAAATTTCTCTTGAGGTCTACAGAATTTGGCAGCCTTCAGAGAATGTGATCCTCATTAGATGGAACTTAAAGGGTGTGCCTAGAGTTCCATGGGAAGCAAAGGGACAATTCCAGGGCACTTCTAGGTATAAATTGGACAGACATGGCAAAATCTATGAACACAAAGTTGACAACTTGGCTTTCAATTTCCCGCAGCCCCTTAAGCCCGCGGCTTCAGTGTTGGACTTCGTGGCTGCTTGTCCGGCGAGTCCTAATCCAACGTTTTTGTGGGGTCCAGCAGATATGCACTCATCTTCATGGTTGGAGTTCTATAGGGCAGTAAGGAATACCTTGGATCAAGGAGGTTACTCTCTTGCACAAGATTGTTTGTTCACTTGTTCATAGCTGGTAAAGTTACTTTATACATTAGTGTATACAATGAAATTTTTGGCACACATAAATATATGTTAGTGCATCACCTGTGTAACATATTGATAGATTAGTAAATAATGGTTTTTGCTAAAAGGATGCTGGAGAGTTAAACTTATTGTGGTGGTGGAGGCAGAGAACCTTTGGCATCTTTTATGAGCCTATACAGGTGGTATCAATTCTATTGCTTTTAGTAAAGCTCATTTTGTTATTCGTTCTCTCACTCTACAACCAGGTACGGTCTGCCTATATAGATAGTTGTACTTGGTTGGAGCTTTAGAAACTGTGGATTAATTAACTAACTTCTGCGTTTGTTTCTTATGGTTTGTCTGCAATCTCTTAAATTATGATTTTTAGTTGGTAAGATTTTGAATGTAGCCTAACCAGAATATTAAGAAAATGACCTTTCTTAGGCAAGTCTTGCAAGTAGTAGTTTAGCTCCATTTTTCAACTCTAGTTATTCCCGTCTTAGGTTGTCTTAACTTTCTTTTTGTTTTGGCTTAAGAAGCAATATCTCATTCACTTGGTCAAAAGGGCGGACAATGAATCCAAGATTAAAATTCTGAAAATATCAATGACATATCTTTGTTAAAGCAACACAGCAACAATCTAGCAAATATATTGTGAGGGCAAAAATTTAGAAGCACAGCGTATATTGTTTAAGCGAAGTACACTATGAACAAGCACTATGAGTACAATCAATGACCGAAAGCAATGACCGTACGTATGTGGTGTGTACAGAATACAAAGTTCACAATCATCAAGAGTAGACTTAAAATTAAAGAGGGAGTGTATCCAGAGGTTCAATTGCTGCAACACTGCTCAAATCAGGGCTCATGTACTTTTCGTATGTGACCTGTAACTGTCCTGCTCTAGCAGCTTGTTGGAAACGTAATATCATCTCTGCACAATCTCTGCAATGCCCAAATACGTATATGTAGAAGGCTTCAATCAAAAGGATAACTTGCAGAAGCAAACAAATGATGAGTACCTTAACTAAGACACCTCATAGCGTGCATGTCGACATAGCAGTGGTGTCCAAGGAGTCATTCGAAGGGTGCATCGTGCAACAAAGATTGCTGATGCGCATAGCAAAGACGGCTTGAACGTTAGAGCTTCATATTCAACTAGGCACAACTCTATCAGGTAGAAGGCCAAATGTTCAAGCTGGTATATGACCACAAAAAGATGTTAGCCAGTTAAGCCTCAAAGATATTCATTTCACCCTGGTTAAAATTTTAGACTTGAAATGGTTGTCAAAATCTAATCTTACTGTCGATGCTTGTGAGAACATGTTTATAATATTTGCTTTAGGTTTGTATTACAAAAGCTTATCCATTTTCATTCTGATAATATAACCTTGGGAATCTGCTGCATACCTTCGTGTCTGACCGAGCAGCCTTGAGAAACCGCAGCGTGAAGACATATGAAGTGGGTGTGTTTAATCGAAACTTCAATTTCCTAAGAATAAGCTTCTCCTGAGGGGGAAAAAAAGAGCCAATGTGTGTCAGTAGAACCTAAAAGGAGAAAATAATTGGTTAGTCTTTTTGCATTGGCCTATTTAATATGATATTTATGCTTGGAAGATATTACTTAAAATGATCCAATCACGTATTTGCAGCTCTCAATTATCCTCGTTGTCAAGGATAATTGAGAACTACACTATTTATGGAGTCCAATAATATTTATGCTTGAAAGATTTCCTCGTTATCAAGTACTTACGTAGCAAGTAGTCAGCCATACACTTCCACAATATTTATTAACTTAAAAGTTAAAATGAATCATCAAAATATTTGACTTCATTTATTAGGTTTAACTAAGCCATTTTTTTAATCATACTTCAAATGTCTTCCACAATTATAATCAAGTGCTATTAATTTTTAAAACATCATGCTTAAATATCCAAGCACCTTCCATTTTACAATGTAGGAAATGTATAGATTATAATAACAGGTGTCTATTTTGATTCCTTCTTAGTAAACGGTATCATATTATTCCGTATAACTCAGTCCTACGATGTTGTCATTGAAAAATCAATCAATACTGAATTGCTGGATATGACTAGAATGACGAGAATAAAGTTTATTGTAAGCTTAAGTGTCACGTCCAAAGACGCATTGCACTATTCAAAGGTCAAAACAGAGATTTCCAAAAGAGAAAAGGCAAACAAAATACGGATTCCGTACCATTTTAAGCATCCGGTCCCTTGTGTATGATTCTGCTGAGATGCTAAGTAAATCTTGGACCTTTATCAGATAGAACAGGAGAAATAAGAAAATAGATATTTTTGCAAGGGACAAATTTAAAGAGGTAAGCAAGGGAATTAAAATATAAAATATAAAACATATACCCGAGGATGCCAGAAGTCTTCGTACTTTGATGCCAGCAAAAGGGTTGTTAGGCCAACCAACTGCATTTCATTCTTCTGAACTGTGACTTGAGAGAGATATCGGTCGAGCAATGTAACCATGAGATAAAGCGTTTCTTGCATTAAATCAAATTTGAAGTGTGCCTGTCAAGGAAGGTAATTTTACTGAGTAATTTAAAAAGATCTTAACCAAATAACAACACCAAAAACAGTTTCAAAACAACCAGAAAGAGTTAAAAAGGTACTTCAATTGACCAGTTGATCAATAAAGCACGCATATGAGGTGAAACATCTGTCTGAGTTGACATGTAGTTTGCCAAAGCTGGATTCTGTGCCTGCTATAAATTATTTTTCTCAGTCAGGGTAGAAAATATCAAGAAAATTCTTTAGGCCCTTATCCTAGATTACAAGTTACAGCATTCCTCCCATTTTGAATCAAACTATATCACAAACACAGCCATATGTTATTCGTTCAATTAAAGAGAATTAATGTGGCCATGATTGGGTGCGATCTGTCCCCTTTTTTCTTTTAACATGGCACCAGCTGCATTTAAATGCACATATAAAGATCATCATGTAGTTGGATTTTTGGGTGTGCGGTCCATATTTTGTCATATCTCATAAGTTTTAACCTTTCAATTGATTCATAACAACAATCTAACTCCCCCAGTTTTCAAGTTCACCTTAATTCTTCACCAACATAAAACTCTTTGAATGCCGCCCCCCTCCCCAACACACACACACATATCTGGAATTGACGTGGTCTTCAACCCAACATGGAATTTCTATTGGTATTTTTCACTCATTAATTGAAACAGGTGCTGTCCTATAAAGAGACTGTGATGTGTAAGTGCTCTCATGAATGATTCCCTTGCAAGTTCTTGAAGACGTCAATAGCCACACAATAAAAATCTTGTGGCTACAGGCTAGGCCCGTCATTTTAGACAATTGAATGTCTATTGCCTATGTGTAACGGTTTCCTAATTAAATGTTTTGTACATAATACATACAAATTCAAAAGTTCTAATGGGTACTTTTTTCTGCATCCTCCAAAATTCCAATAGATATGGGGGTTTATCTGTATTAACAGCCTTTCATATTCGTAATTGCTTGACTCAGAATTAACTCAACCAACTGAGATAATTGATAATTTCCAGCATCAGTTATTCAACAAACAGAAATGGAAATCCTCATTTTATTGAGTAAATAACATAACACCGGTGGGGAAAAAAAAGTCAAGTGCATCATATAAATACATCAAAAGTATCAGAAACTAGCATGAAAGTCATCATCTCTGTAATCCAATAATATTGATAGATATCATCAACAGAGTCAGCAACTTCAAGTTGATTCCCCTCATCATCTGTACTTGGTAACTTTTCTTGCTTCACAAGTCATGTTCTTCTAGTAACTGCAGAGAGTGGAAAAGATTTTATGTTATTGAAATTGGCAAGCAAGGAGAAAGCACCATAAAATATCTCCTCCGCCTTGAACATTTCTTTGTAACAGGATCGGATGTACTTGGTTTGCAGTCACCGGCAGACGGCAGTTGTGCACTAATAGATTCTTGTGTGATAGTTTCACAACGAGATTTTACTGGCTCTTTATCCTTTGATGTAGTTGTGACGGCATTAGCCAATTTATTTAGACCTGTTCTGGGATTGGATTTTGTATTCAATTTGGCATCAGAAGCCTTTACCGTGGTCTTCACGATTGGCTGGATCATGAATGAAAAAAGTAGTTCATATTGCTGACGGAGATAATAAAACACAACAATTCCAAATAATATTGAAATTCTTCTTAACAATAAAGAGAAACACAACGGACACAAAAGTATATAGGTCCAGTGCAATCAATCATTCAGATGAACTTATAATCACGCTTTCCATCAGTGCTAAACTTAATGTTATTTTACAGTTGTAACTTTCCCAGCACCAAAGTCCGCAAGTTAGGTTAAGAACTGTATTTTAACAAACCGTAGTCCATAGTGCTTACTTGTAAAAGCCCAAAAAAGAGAAGCTTACATATGCAGTCAATATTTTAACAAAATTTTAGTCATTTTAAACATCACTGCAACATAGATCAAATAAAACGAAAGATTAGCCGAAGCCTCCCAACAAGAAAATAGTCAAGAAACCATTTATTATGTGCAAGATGCAATATTACTAAATTTTTTTTTTTCACAATAAGCGGTAGCCTGCAAAATATTTTGACAAGGAGACTAGATTTGCCAATCAACCACCACATGTGGTTTATTTGACTAAAAGAAATGGTGACTTCATGGGCGATGCCATTTTGCTATCCAGAATAAATAACTTCAAAACCAATTTAACAAAACTGGCCCAACAAGGGATAGTTGGTAATACGAAAGAAAGAAGATACGGTTCAAAATAATTGTCACGTACCCTCAAAGATTTTCTCGACAAGGTGTGAGAATCCACTGTCTTTTGACCCCTGGAGTGTCAAATTATATGCATTCAGCAATTAGATGGAAATCCATCTTGTTCAACTACTAATTATAATGTAATGTTGAGCTATGACATGAAAATGGAAAACATTATATTGGAATTAAATTTACTGGCTGAACTTTTAGTTTCAGAAAACTGGTTGGTAAAGGTAAAAAGCAATTCCATCTCCTCTTGCTTTTTTAGAGTAATGGGGAAAAAAAACAAACAATTGGCTCACAAATCTGCCACCTGATTGTAAGTTTGAGGATGTGACCCACTAAACAATCCATACACCGAATCGTATTTTCAAAAGGAAAAATGTGAAAAACAAATTTGGTGGTTCTCATTATGGATGATAAGGGCGCTTAAAGCTACAGACAGAAATATACATTCAGCTTAAGATGACTCATTCAAAATCGTGCCTTTTATCTACAATGAAGGGAAGAAAGTAGCTGATAAATAATTTTGACAGAAAATGTGAGAATATTTTCTATCTATTTTACAATAATGAATTCACATATATATTGTACCTTGGCTGTTAATCCAAACCAGAAAATTAGGAAAAGATACAAACTAAAAATATTCTATTCCTAAATTTGATCCTCCTATCAAGGGATTCTCCTAACTAATTTCCTTTTCCTAATAATTACAAAAAATCAGAATCTATCCTCAAAGAACGCTGCCAGCTTTCCAACACTCCCTCTCAAGCTGGTGAATAGATATCATCCATTCCCAGCTTGGATATAATCATTGAGAAGTTGTGACCATTAAGTCCCTTTATAAACATATCTGCAAGTTGCTCCTTTGTAGGTATATAAGGGATACAAATTAACTTGTTGTCTAACTTCTCCTTTATAAAGTGTCTGTCAATCTCGATGTGCTTTGTCCTGTCATGCTGTACTGGGTTATGAGCAATATTGATGGCTTACTTCTTGTCGCAGTATAGTCTCATAGGCTCCTCCCATTTTACCTTGAGGTCTTCAAGTATGATGTTCAACCATAGTAACTCGCATACTCCTTGAGCCATTGCTCTGAATTCCGCTTCTGCACTTGACCGAGCTACCACATTTCGTTTTTTACTCCTTCGCGTGACTAGATTGCCACCTAAGAATGTGAAGTAACCTGTTGTGGAACGCCTGTCAACCGGAGATCCTGCATAGTCTGCATCCGTGTATGCTTCAAGAATCAGTCCCTCACCTTTCTTGAATAAAATTCCCTTTCCTGGTTAGCTTTCAGGTAGTGGAGTATTCGATTTGTAGCTTGTAGATGAACTTCCTTAGGGCTGTGCATGAACTGGCTTACCACACTGACAGCATAGGCACTGTTTGGCCTAGTGTGAGCCCAATATATAAGCTTCCCAACCAATTTCTGGAACCCTTCCTTGTCTATTGCATTATCATCCTTTGCCTCCCCAAGTTTGTGATTAGAATCGATTGGAGTTGATGCAGGTTTGCATGCCAACTTACCAGTCTCCTTCAAGAGGTCAACTACATATTTCTGTTGGGAAATAAAGATACCTTTCTGAGACCGGGCTACTTCTATCGCAAGGAAGTATTTCAGTCTCCCCAAGTTTTTGATCTCAAATTCCTTTGCCAAGAGGTCTCTCAAGGCTTCCTCTTCTTTTTCATCATTCCCAGTAACAATTATATCATCAACATATACTAGAAGAGCAGTAACTCCTCCTGAAGCCGTGTGTTTGATGAATAATATATGATCACCTTGGCTTTGTTTATACCCAGTATTGAGCATCACCTTTGTAAACCTCCCAAACCAAGCCCTCGAAGATTGCTTGAGTCCATATAATACCTTTTTCAGTTTGCAAACCTTGTTCCCTGTGATTTCTCCTCCAAAGCCTGGTGGAATCTTCATGTATATTTCTTCCTCTAAGTCACCATGAAGGAAAGCATTCTTCACATCAAACTGTTGTAAATCCCACTCAAAATTTGCGGCCAAGGATAATAGGACCCTCACTGTATTCATTTTAGCCACATGTGCAAATGTCTCTTGATAGTCTACTCCATAAGTTTGTGTGTAGCCCTTAGCAACCAACCTTGCCTTGTATCTCTCTAGAGAACCATCTGATCTGTATTTCACGGTGAACACCCATTTGCATCCCACTGCTCTTTTATTTTGTGGCAACTCCACAATATCCCACGTTTTGTTCTTCTCAAGTGCCTCCATCTCTACTTGCATAGCTTCTCTCCACTTTTCATCAGATAGAGCCTCAGATAAGGTACTCGGAATTGGAATGACATTTAAGTTGGCTAAGAAGTTTTTGTGAGATGGAGAAAATCTGTGAAAAGACACTAATTTGGCCAATGGATACCGTGGATGTTTAGTGCACTCTCGTCCCTTTTCTTAAGGCAATGGGTAAGTTATCATCAAATGAAATTAGAGGAGAAATTGGGTTTATGCTTACCTCATTTTCAAGAATTGGAGTTGAGTTTTGGACTTGCACAAGATTAGGTTCTGGATTTTTCCTTCTTGTGTACACCTGCCCATACCTTCTAGTGTCAAGCATGTCATTAGTGTCATTGGATGGGACTGTTTCGACTATTTCATGATTTAGTTCTTGTGGGGACAACTCAAGTTGCACAGGTGGTTCTTGTGAGGATGGTCTGGACTGAGATGGATGAGGTTGTGAGGTAGTAGGTAGATCTAGGAAGAGTAGATCTTCTGCCTTGTCTTCCCCAATAGAGCCAAACTCCCCCTGAAGATAAGACTGGGAGAAAAAAGATTGGTTTTCCTCAAAGGTGACATCAACAAAGACATAAAATTTTCGTATGGGTGGGTGATAACACTTGTAGCCTTTCTGTGTTGGAGAATACCCGACAAACATGCACTTGAGTGCTTGTGGATCTAATTTGCCTCTGTTGTGACTAGACACATGAACAAAAGCAGAACAACCAAAAACTCGAGTGAGATTACTTGTGGTGCGAATGTTGGGATAAAATTGAGAGAGAAGTTGCATCGGGGTTTGATTGCCCAAGGTTTTGGAGGGTAATCTATTTATAATATAGGCAGCAGTGAGAACAGCTTCCCCCCAGTATGATTTTGGAACTCGATTTTGGAAAAGTAGAGCACGGGTTGTGGCAAGTAGGTGCCCATTTTTCCTTTCAGCAACCCCATTCTGTTGGGGAGTATCTGTACAGGATGACTCATGAACTATCCCTTGTTGTAGAAAGTATGGTGAAAGGGATTGGTTAAAATAGTCTCTGGCATTATCAGAACGGAACCTTTTTATTTTGACACCAAATTGGTTATGTACCATGGCAATAAAGTTTGGAAGGATAGTGGTCACATCAGATTTATGTTTGAGAAGGAAAATCCACGAGACTCTAGTACAATCATCGATGAATGAGACAAACCATCGAGCTCCTGTGACATTGGGAATTGTAAATAGGGATAATTTTCTGGAATTGATAAGAAAATGTATAGACTTTTCTCTAATCAAAGAGTATTTACACGGGTTCCTCATATAGGAGGAGATACAAGAGTTAAAAAGAGAAACTAAGGAAAAATCAAAATTAACTACCTAAAAATCTGTTGATTTGCTGTCTATTCTATCAAATCTTTTATCTAATCTTTTTTCCCTTTTTACAAAGTTGACTTAACCAAAAAATAAGATATTTACATAAATCACAAATCACAATCTCCTAAAAAATCTCTACTTTTCCACGCTCCCCCTCAAGCTGGTTTGTAGATATCTTCCATAGCCTTGCCAATTAGGTTGTTAAACTACCTTGTAGGTAGTCCTTTTGCAAGTACATCAGCTACTTGCTCGGTGGTAGGAATGTATAGCATGCAAATCAGCCCTCTCAATTTTTTCTTTAATGAAATGCTTATCAACTTCCACGTGCTTCATCCTATCGTGAAGAACAGGATTGTGAGCAATGGAGATGGCTGCTTTATTGTCGTAATACGCTTTCATAGGCAGCAGATTAGAGATTTGTAGTTCTTCAAGAAGTCTCTTAATCCACAATACTTCACAAATTCCATGAGCAACTGATCTGAATTCTGCCTCGGCACTACTTGCTACCACAATCTATTTTTTGCTCCGCCAAGTGACAAGGTTTCCTCCGATAAATGTACAGTAACCTGAAGTTGAACGTCTATCAGAAATGCTTCCAGCCCAGTCTGCGTCAGTATATGCTTATACCTGCAAATGTTCACGTCTTTTGAATAGCAAACCACGGCCAAGAGTTCCTTTTAAGTATCGGAGAATTATATACACAGCCTCAAAGTGTTCTTGGCCGGGTGAATGCATAAATTGGCAAGCCATACTTACTGGAAAGGCTATATCTGGACGTGTATGTGACAGATAAATCAGTTTTCCCACCAAGCTTTGATATTTTTCAACATTTAGGACGTCTTTAGTTTTAGCTGGTTTTAGTTTTAGGTTGGCTTCAATTGGTGTCTCGGTTGGTTTGCAACCTAGAAGTCCAGTCTCACCGAGTAAATCAAGAACATACTTTCATTGGTTTACAAAGATACCTTCTTTCGACCGAGCAAACTCCATCCCGAGAAAGTACTTCAATACATCCAAATCTTTGATCTCAAAATCAGCTACAAGTCTCCCTTTTAATCTCTCTAGCTCTTCATTGTCGTCACTTGTCAAGACAATATCATCTACATAGACAATTAGGATTGCAATTTTGCCTTCAGAACTATGTTTGTAAAACATAGTGTGATCAGCTTGACTCTGACAGTAGCCACAACTCCTCACAGCCTTTCCAAACCTTTCAAACCAAGCCCTTGGGGACTGCTTAAGGCCATACAAGGATTTCTTTAATATGCAAACTTTATTTGACCCCATTTTTTCTTCAAATCCAGGCGGTAAACTCATAAAGATCTCCTCTTCAAGATCCCCATTCAAAAAGGCATTTTTTACATCTAACTGATATAAGGGCTAGTTATGATTTACAGCCAAGGACAATAACACTCTGATTGAGTTTATTTTGGCTACAGGAGCAAAGGTTTCTTGATAATCAATTCCATAAGTCTGGGTGAACCCTTTTGCTACTAATCTAGCTTTATACCTTTCTATACTCCCGTCGGCTTTACACTTGACTGTGAAGACCCACTTGCATCCTACTGCCCTTTTTTCCTTAGGTAAATCAACAACCTCCCAAGTACCACTTTTTTTTCAAGGCATTCATTTCCTCCATCACTGCTAATTTCCAATTCGGATCATCAAGAGCTTCCTGAATATTTCTTGGAACAAATAGATGTGAAATTTTTGAGGTGAAAGCCCTATGTGTGTTGGACAATTTTTTGTAAGAAAGGTATTTGGCAATGGGGTATCTAGGATACTTTGTGCAAGTTCGGGTTCCTTTCCTAATAGCTATAGGAATATTAAAATCTGGTGAGTCAGAAAGACCAATAGAAGAAGGTTTAGGAATAGGATTACCTGTGATATCTTGAGATCCAGTTCTCAAGGATAGAGGTTGGTCAGTTCCAAGTGTAATGGACTGATTTTGACTTTTTTGATGATATTTTTTCCGAGTATAAACTAGAGGCTCAGTGTTGGGTTTTTTGGAACCTTGTAGTAGTGATTCTCCCCCTGTTTCTGTCAAAATAGTACTTGGCATTCTATAATTTGGATTTCCTTCATTATTTTCAACAATTTTTATTTGTTCCTCACTTAAATCTTCGGGAATGGTAGTAGGGAGAGGAAATTTAGGTGAATTGAAAATTAAATTTGGTAAAGAGTTTGGACATAAGTCCCAAAAATTTTCTTTAACTACCTCATTCTCCCCCTGAAGAGAATTTTTTTGAAAGTATGATTTGTTTTTCAAAAAAATTTAGATTCATACTCACATAATTTTTTCGTGTTTGAGGCATATAGCACTTATATCCCTTCTTATTAGAGCATATCCTATGAAAATACATTTTTCAGCTCGAGGATCAAGTTTGGACCGGTCTTTATTGGGTGTATGAACAAATGCAATACAGCCAAATACTTTTAATGGTAAATCCGAGTATAATTTTGAAAGGGGAAAATTTTTTTTGAAGTTGTCTAATGGTGTGCTATATTTTAAGGCGCGTGTGGGCATCCTATTAATCAAATAACAGGCTGTTAACACAGCTTCTCCCCAAAGATATTTTGGGGTATTCATTGAAAACATAATAGCACGAGCCACTTCGAGTAAATGTTTATTTTTTCGCTCAGCAATTCCATTCTGCTGAGGGGTATCTACACAAGTTGTTTGATGATGAATTCCTTTTTCTATTAAAAATTTCCCAAAAGTTCATAAAATACTTGGTTCCATTATCAGTACGAAGAATACTAATTTTTTCTTGAAACTGTGTTTCAATCATAGTATAAAAATTTTTGAAAAGTTTTTCAACTTCAAATTTCTCACTCATTAGATAAACCCAACATAGACGAGTATGGTCATCAATGAATGTAACAAACCATTTTTTCTTAGAGATACTAGTGACTTTAGAAGGTCCCCAAACATCGCTGTGTATCAAATAGAAAGGTTTTGAAGGGATATAACTTTTTTTCAGATATGTGGAACAATGACTTTTTGACAAACAACAACTTTCACAATAAAAAGAGGAATGTTCCAAACCCTTAAATAAAGCAGGAAATAAATGTTTAAGATAAGGAAAACTTGGATGTCCTAATCTTAAATGCCAAAGCATTATTTGTTCATAAGCAGAATTAGAACTAACACTACTGAAGCCCTGAGCCTTTTTATTACTGGAAACGACATCATCAAAGTAGTAAAGCCCGTCTATTAATTTAGCACTGCCAATCGTCTTCCCGAGTTCTGGTCCTGAAATTCACAGTGAGAATCATGAAAGATTATGTGACAGTTAGAATCCTTGGTCAGTTTACTCACAGATAAGAGGTTACAGGCTAATTTAGGAACATGGAGGACTGATTTAAGATTTATATTGTCAGACAATTTGACCATACCTTCTCCTGCAATAAGGGTGAAGCTACCATCTGCAATTCTAATTTTTTTATGACTTGAAGATGGTAAATAGGTATTAAACAGGTTTGAACAATTGGTCATATGATCAGAAGCTCTGGAATCAATAATCCAAGGGGTAAGATTTGAACAAGAAAGGGCTTTAGGTTCACTACTTGTTTGTGCCAAAGAGACATTCAGAATTCCAGATGGAGAATTGGATTTTAGCAGCTTCATGAGGTGATCCATCTGCTCTTTACTGAAGGGGTTTGCTTCTGCCTCATTTGCAGTGGGAATGGAGCGGCTATATCTGTCATTGGGTCTGTTATTTTTTAAATGTGGCGGCTTCCCATGTATCTTCCAGCATGTTTCTCTGGTATGGCGTGGTTTATTGCAGAAATCACACCAGACCCGTGGCTTCTCCTCAGTTTTTCGTTGGAAGCTGGTTGCTTTGTTTGCAGTATTTTCTGTAGTGAGAAGAGCAGAAGTTTCAAATGGGGCAGTAGCAGTTTTCTTCCCCAACATGACATGCCTGTGGCTTTCTTCTCTTCTAACTTTGACGAATACCTCTCCAATAGGGGGAAGTGGGGTCCTGCCTATGATTCGGCCTCGAACTTCATCAAATCCACGTTGAGTCCAACAAGAAATTTGTAGATACGATGACCCTCCATAGTCCGTAAATAATTGTCTATTCTATCGAATTGAGACCACCGTAAATAATTGTCGCCATTAAGGCAAATGGTGGTAATCTGGACAGAGTGAGAATCGGTATTTGGGTTTTGAATAGCAGGGGTTTGAAGGGGTTGGGTCATAGCCGGTGGGTTTAATTCAGAGGAGACTTCGGACATGGTTAGGACAGTGAAGAGGAAAAAAAAATTGGTGACTATTCTAGAATGGCTCTGATGCCATGTAAACAGGGATAATTTTCTGGAATTGATAAGAAAATGTATTGACTTTTCTCTAATCAAAGAGTATTTACACGGGTTCCTCATATAGGAGGAGATACAAGAGTTAAAAAGAGAAACTAAGGAAAAATCAAAATTAACTACCTAAAAATCTGTTGATTTGCTGTCTATTCTATCAAATCTTTTATCTAATCTTTTTTCCCTTTTTACAAAGTTGACTTAACCAAAAAATAAGATATTTACATAAATCACAATCTCCTAAAAAATCTCTACCTTTCCACAGGAATCCTAGAGGGGCCCCATATATCGGTGTGAATCAAATACAAAGGAAAAGGGCTTTTATTATTGCTCGTTGGGAAAGAAACCCTTTTATGTTTGGCAAATTGACATACATCATAATGAAAGTCCTCAACATTAACACCTTTAAACAAAGGGAACATTGTCTTTAAAATAGTAAATGACGGATAACCAAAATGAAAATGGTGACGCCAAATGGCATCATTATTGGAAGCAGAAAAAACAAACTCTGAGAAAACATGCTTGACAATAGGTGAGTGTGTGGCTGATGCATCAAGATAGTAGAGGCCGCCCTTTTCCCTAGCAAGTCCAATCCTCTTCCCCGAAGCTTGTTCTTGAAATACACAGTGAGAAGGATAAAACAAAACATTACAGTTCATATCACAGGTTAATTTGTGAATAGACAAAAGACTAGTGAACAATTTCGGAACATGGAGAACATTTTTTAATGAAAGGGATGGATTCTACCGAATGTGACCAACACCAGCCACCGTGGCAACGGAACCATCAGCAACAACAATTTTCCTACTGCTAGGACATGGTGAATATGATGTACAATGGGCTGAGGAGGGTGTCATGTGGTCTGTGGCTCCTGAGTCAATGACCCATGAATCCTGTACATATTGATCCGAGGCATGTAATCCGTGAGAGGAAAGCTTACCAGTGAGTGCTAATGAACAGGAGCCACTGGGTTGCTCCAAAGACTCCAGTAAACTACGAAGCCTCTCAACCTCGGCCTGATTAAGATGGCCAGGAGTAGTCTCTTCAGGCAGCTTTGAGACCGGATGTGGTTGAGTGGATTTTGTGGTGGAGACTTGATGAGCTTGCTGTTGAGTTTTTTGATCACCCCTTTGGCCCCATTCTCGGCTTTATGTAGTGGGTTTTCCATGTAGTTTCCAGCAGCGATCCTTGTTGTGTCTTGGCTTCTTACAGTAGGTGCACCAAAGATTCTCGTGGGTCATTTTGGAATGTTTCTTTGGTTTTGTTCCGGTTGGTGTTGTCTTGTGCAACCATGGCAGATCCTTCAGTTATCACCGGTTCAAGCATAATCCCTCTTCTACTCTCCTCAGCACGAATGAAGGCAATAACCTCATTCAATGGTGGAACATCTTCTTTGCCAAGAATTTGAATCCGGACCAAGTCAAACTCTGCATTTAAGCCTACCAAAAAATCATACACTCGATCTTTCTCAATATATTTCTTCAAGATCATGGCATCCTCGGGACACTTGGTCTCAAGAACCCTATAATGATCGAGTTCTTGCCAAAGGTTCTGCAACATATTTGCATACTCCGTTACCGTTTTATTGCCTTGTTTTGCAGCTACGGTCTTCACTTTAACCTCATATACACGGGCAGCATCTTTGGCCTTTGAGTACGTTTGATGAAGAGCGTCCCAAATAGCTTTTGCAGAGGTGAGAAACATACATGTGTCACTAATCTCTGGTGTCATTGGACTCCATAACCAAGACATAATCATGGAGTCCTCTTCGTCCCAAGCATCAAAAGTCGGATCACTTGGTCTTGGTCCTGTGTCAAGAAGATGTCGAATTTTTCCTTTGCCTTTTAGATAGGTACGGACCAGTTGAGACCACTTCAAGTAGTTCTGACCATTGAGTTGATAAAATTGGGCTATATTCTGCAGTTCATGGGCAGGAGTAAAGGTTTTTGTCGTTCCTTCATCACGTTAAGGAGGGCTATTTGTTTCAGCAATTTTAGACATTGTTGACTATGGGCACGGTAGGGAAGAAGAAACACAAAAATGTCGGCAATGAAGGCCAACAAAAAAAAAATCGACAATGAAGGCTGAGAAAGACTGGACAGAAATTCAACAATGAAGGCCAGAGAAAAAAATGTCCTAGAGACGTGAAACCTAGGGCTCTGATACCATGACAGAAAATGTGAGAATATTTTCTATCTATTTCAGAATAATGAATTCACATATATATTATACATTGGCTGTTAATCCAAACCAGAAAATCAGGAAAAGATAAAAACTAAAAATATTATATTCCTAAATTAGATCCTCCTATCAAGGGATTCTCCTAACTAATTTCCTTTTCCTAATAATTACAAAAAATCAGAATCTATCCTAAAAGAATGCTGCCAGCTTTCCAACAAATTTGCATGATTTGCAACCCTGAAGATGAGCTCTTGCGAAAACTCTAAAACGAAGCATTATGGTCTGACTTGTAAAATAGAAGAAGAAAAAGATGATGATGATGATGATGATGATGAAGCAACAGCAGCAGCATGCTAAAGCACGTCTACATAGAGTTGATAATTAATTTTTTATCAATTAATTGGTCTTACTAAAAATTGTTTCTTTTTTGTGTCATTTGAATTGAAACATCTTGTTTGTAGCCAAACTAAATTAATTAAAGTTGTTTATTATAACTCTTAGAAATATCATAAACAATTCACTACATTTGAAAAGGCAAGAGGAAGTTAAAGGATGCTACATGGATGAATATTATTACTCACGTTATCATGAAGCCATCACTCACTTGATTCCTCCAGAGATGGGTCTTCGCATTGCTTACTGAGGCATTACTTTCGTACCAACTGTAACTTTAACTGAAGCCAAGAATGATATTCAAAATGTTAGCATGGAAAGAAAAATCTTTTGAGTATACAATAAAGAAAATATCATGACATCAATGCGTATTATAGGATACCTACTTTCTCCTAGGGCTAGCAAAGTCGTGTTACGTGCCGTGTTTGTGTCAATACGATTACAACACGACACGATTACACTGAACACGAACACGACATGATTAATAAGCGTGCCTAAAATGTAAACACGAACACGACACGCCTATAATACGCGTAACACGACACGACACAATTAACATGATTATTAATCGTACCGTAACGAATTGACACAATTATAGCACGTTTAATAACACAATTAAACACAAAACTTGCTATTTATTTTTTTACTATATAATTTTTATAATTTTTTATTATATAATTTTTTAAAAATTTCATTTCAATTTTTTTATTATATAATTTTTATTTAAATTTCATTTCAATTTTCCAAATATCCTACAAGCTGAAATTAAAAGGCTTTAAATATTAAAATAAAAATATATAATAATATTTAATTATTAAATATTTTAAACTCAATTTTTTCTCCAAATTAGGGAACCATTTTAAAGCCAGAAGGCTTTAGGACAACGCACAGCATCAAAGGAAACCAAGTGCTTTATATAGGGTGGAGTTGTGCTTTATATAGGGTGGAGTTTAGAAAAACTTCGTGTTTGCTTTCGGTATAGGACTTTTAGGATGTGAAGTAAAACCATAATAAATAAATAAATAAAAGCCTATTTTTGGATGTCAAACGCTAATTTAGTGTGATGGTGGCAAGAGTAATGGAACGCTCCTTAGGTGCAAGGTTCGAATCCTTGCACCTGCAAAATTCAAATTTTTTTTTTATTTTCAGCTCAAACGTGCTTAAACGTGTTAAAGCGTATTAAACATGCTAACACGAATCCAACACGTTTATTTTTGTGTTATTCGTACTAATCCATTTATGGCCCAATTAATATACATGCGGTCAAAATCCATTTACATCGTGTGATTTTCGTATCGTGTCATTGTGTCGTGTCTAAAATTACTGGCTCTATGCATCAGTTATTGATGTGTGTTTTTTTATTTTTTTATTTTTTTATTTTTTATTTTTGGTATTTCTGTTTACTTGAAGGAAGTCTCTTCCCATGGCTAAGAGGGTGAACCAGGCAGACATCCCAAAGGTAAACCTCGTAACATTTATTTTCATTAGTTGTTTCGAAGGAAATCATATAGAGAACGCTTTGTGGTAAATGGTCACTAATGTTTTGTTCCTTTGATTGAATTTCTGGTTGGAGTGGACAATTCGGCAAGCTTTTATGAATTTATGGTCACTAATGTTTTCCACCTGAAGTTTTAGCTTTTATCTTTTTTCTGCTTGTAGGAAAATTCGGCAAGCTTTGAAAATGCAAAAGAAGAAAGTAGAACCGACAATTTCGAACACGACACGATGACAAGATACGAAACAACACGATATAAATGGGTTTAAACCGCACGTATATTAATTGGGCCATAAATGGGTTGGCACGAATAACACGAAAATAAACATGTTGGATTCGAGTTAGCACGTTTAACACGCTTTAACACGTTTAATTAAACATGCGGCAAACGTGTCAACACGACACACGTTTAAGCATGTTTAAGTTGAAAATAAAAATAAAAATTCAGATTTTGCAGGTGCAAGGATTTGAATCTTCCACCTAAGGGGCATTTTATTACTCTTACCACCACCACACTAAATTAGCATTTGACATCAAAAGATAGGCTTTTTTTTTATTATTTATTATGGTTTTACTTCACCTTCTAAAAGTCCCACATCGAAAGCAAACACGAAGTCTCTCAACTCCACCCTATATAAAGCACTTGGTTTCCCCTGATGCTGTGCATTGCCATAAAGCCACAAGGATTTAAAATGGTTCTCCAATTTGGAGAAAAAATTGAGTTTAAAATATGTAATAATTAAATATTATTATATTTTTTATTTTAATATTTTAAGGCTTTTAATTTTAGCTTGTAGGATATTTGAAAATTTGAAATGAAATTTAAATAAAAATTATATAATAAAAAAATTGAAATAAAATTTAAAAAAAAATTATATAATAAAAAATTATAAAATTTATATAATAAAAAATTAAATAGTAAGTTTTGTTTTTAATTATGTTATTAAACGTGCCATAATCGTGTCAATCCAGCATGGTACGATTAATAATCGTGCTAATCGTGTCGTGTTACGCGTGTTATAGACGTGTCATGTTCGTGTTTACATTTCAGGCACGTTTATTAGCCGTGCCGTATTCGTGTTCAGTGTAATTGTGTCGTGTTGTAATCGTGTTGGCACAAACACGACACGTAACACGACTTTGCCAGCTCTACAATAAACACCCAAAAATATAAAATTGCAAAATGTGAAAAACAGTATGCCTTAATAACTGTTGGTATAAGTGAATTACTTGCCATCCTGAAACATTAATTAAATTGATCATTTACGATTACAGTTCCAACAAGCATGAGTCGTCTACAAAAAAAAAAAAAATAAAGGTTTTTCAAACATCAGACCTTATTGGTATAAGTGAATTCCTTCTTGTCATCCTAAAACATTAAATACAAAATTTGAAATCAACCATTTAGAATTATAGTTCCAACAAGCATTAGCCACTAAAACCTTTAAAAAAAAAAAAAAAACAACAACAACAATAAATTAAATTAAATTTACCAATCATCCATGTAATGAAAATTGAATAATTTGTTGCAAGTTCTGTTGTTTTAACTAGAGAACGAGAGAGAAAGCAGGTAGTAGAAAAAAGTAGGTTCATACCTTCCATTTGGAACAATAAATCCACGGATGAGTGTTGTGGCTTTTGTATTTTGAGAATTTGACGGCACCATCAAATTTTTGACACCCACTGATATTAAAAAAAAAAAGTTAAAATGGATACAAGCTTAGTCAAACTATGTTGCTCGACTTCTTAAGGATTCAAATCACCTTTCTTCAAATTATGCAAGTCAGGAACACCTTGACTATGACCACTCTGCGTATTTCCAAGGTAAAGGACACGTGAAAAAAGAAAACTTCATGGAGTATCCAATTCAAAAGGTAAGAGTGGTTCACGAATACATGATAATTGGCAAATAATTACTCATTCCCGCAAAGTTGGACCTTGAAATAGCTAAGCTTTTGTGAATTTGAAAAGAGAAAATATATACAAATATCATAATCCTTCCATACAAAGAAATGACTTATGAAAACAGAACCTAAATTTGAAGGTAGAAGAATTGAAATAAGCATGAAGCAACTGAAGCAGAAGTTTCACACACTAATTCTTATTTCTTAATTATAGAATGGCACATGCTATAACATGCACTAATTCAAAAATGTAAATAAATAAATAAGAAGTTTCACGCGCTCATTTCTGTTCTGAAATAATAACAAAGACCTCAAGGGTAAATATGTAAAGTCATGGTAAATGTATATACCTGGATTAACTTCCTTGATGAGACATTTGTAGTTTTACCAAGCAGACTCATTGATACCCTAAAGATACATAGCAAACGAAGGGAAGACACCAGCGAAGAAATTTTTCTCAAATATAAAAAATGAAAGTCAATAGACCGAAGTAAATTGCTGAAGCTTCTTTTTTTTTTTTTTTTTTTTTGAGGGGTGAATTGCTGAAATTTGGTCGGTTAATACTGAGAACCAGTGGCAAAAATAAACAGATTGAATTCCTTCCATCTTGTTAATTTATATGGGCCATCTTGAATATTGAGACCCATTCATTTTGTTCAATAAAGTAAATTTCTCTAGAACTGACAAGCATGTAGAGATAGAAAGAGACAGAAAAAAAGTGGTAAATTATAAGAAAAAACAGTTGATATGAAATACTAATGTGATTCTAAAGAAACCTTTTTGTTGGCAAAACTAGTTCAATACAAATTTAAAAAAAAAATTACCAGGACATCAATTTTAAAGTGCATCATATAGCAAAAATATACAACTCACTCCTCTTTTTTTTCTTTTTTTCTTTTTTTGGAAAAAGAAACGAATTTTATCTTATTGACCAAGTAGGAAAAATACAGATAGGAAAGAAATTTTGTCAAAAATAAAGGAAAAACAAATCCTCAACGACAAAGACTAAAGACAACTCGCTTAAAACTAACTAGCCTCTCCTACAAAAATGAAGACAATTCCCGAATAAGATCAATAAACAACAAATCAGAAAATTTGTTTTCAGAGAGGATCCAGTAGGTTGTGTTGATTTTAATCTTATCCCACACCACTAAAAGATCCTCTTCTAATCCTTCAAAAGTTCTTCTGTTTTTTTCGATCAAAATGCCCCACCATATGGCAATCGTAGCAACCTGACTCTCACTCCTCTTTTTCTTACAATAAAGCATTTATAAGACCTATGGGCTCCAAAGTGAAAGCTTATTCCATGATAAAGACTAGTCCTAACCAATTCAAAACATATGATCAACTACGCAAAAATGTATAATTGTATATGGAATAATAAATATGAAAAAAGCCTGTATTATAGAGAACAAAATGTATATGTGTATGGGCTCCAAAGTGAAAGCTTATTCCATGATAAAGACTAGTCCTAACCAATTCAAAACATATGATCAACTATGCAAAAATGTATAATTGTATATGGAATAATAAATATGAAAAAACGCCTGTATTATAGAGAACAAAATGTATATGTGTATGCGTCTGCGTTTGTAGACAAAATTATGCGTAAAAATGAAAACAATGCTTCCCTTATTTACCACAAACTAAAAAAATGATACTTACGATGGTTTGAAGCTACTACGTGGTAAATTCCTTGATGTAATGCTTTGAACATTGCTGACATCAGCCAATGCCCTTCTTCCAACAATTGCTTTTCATAGAAAAAGGGAAAGAGAAAGTCATAAAAGAAACTCCAAAAAGACGTTGCTAACGTTTGCAAAGCAAGTAATCTCTAGGCCTTACCACAACTACCGGTCTTGCCTTTGCTCATCTCTGTACTTTTTTGAGCTCCCTTTATGGTTGAAAAAATACACAGGCAAAAAGAAAAAGAATAATAACGCTTGTTAAAAGAACAATTTCTACAAAAGCCCCAGAATTGAAGAAGAGTGAGATGGTAAATACCTTCTGACAACTTGTACCCGCCAGAGTAGACGCTTTGTTAACCGGCATAGATTTCCTTCTACCATAAAGAGTGGGAGAAAAGAAGTTAACAAAATAATAAAGATAAAAACATTCGGTCCACTTACCTTATGTCCAGGTAACCCAAAATAAAAATTGCAAGGGCGGTTCTACAGGTCAATATCACGTAGCTACTGCTAGGTGAAAAAGCTGTAAAATGCTATTGAATCTCTCATTCCAATATTTTTCTAAAGTTCCATGTTAGCAGGGCTAATTCAGTCTTTTTATTATTTTAAGTTTCTAGTAAGTTGGTTAGTAGAATAAGCCGGGTAGTTTCCTGATATCTAGGATAGTTAGATATGTTCTATTCCTAGCTGCCAAGGAAATAAATAAAAGGCAGATGCTGGACCTTGTAATCTTAAGGTTTTCCGATTTTAATAAAGCCAAGAAGTACCATTTATTTTGCTCTCTCCTCTAGTCTGATTCTTCATTCCAATTATGCCATTACTTTTTGCTTTTGAAAATACCTAAAGTTCATATATTTTGAATAAGTTTAAAAATCTAATTAAGCTCAATCATAGGCGTGATCTATTAGGAAGAAAACCAAAGAAAGACACATAAGTTAAGAAGAATAAAATAAGTGATAACTGAAAAAGAGATTATTTCCATTTTAAAAAAAAAAGAAATTATTAAAATCCTTAATTGAATCAGGCTTTGCATAGGGTGTTGGAATATTTTTGTGTAGACTTCCATAATCATTGTAATTCACTTTAATATGAACTAAAGCATGATATGGGCAACTCTCTTAAAGCTAATTTGTTAATGCATGTATGTTAAATATCGGCCATAATATGATGGACACTCATTTTATTGACCAGTTAAAGGCCCATGGGTTCGCTCTTAAAGTATTTGGTCAGCTATTTGGGCCAAATACCCTCTTCCATAGTTCTTAGTGAAAAGCCCATCAAGGCCCACTCTCTACATATAGCTAGAGCACATTAGATTTTTTGTGTTGTGTGTGAAGAGTGGGGTGGGATTCACGGTTGGGAAAAAGGAGGATAGAGGAGACCTCATACCACCCTCAAGCTTCTCTCTTGGTGATCACACTTTCTAAAGCAGACTCCAGCCAGATTTTGACGTTTTCTGGCGACCATGGACGACTTTTATCAGCTGTAAAGTGGTAGAGGTAACCCTAGAACCACCATTTTTGCATATGCGTCAAACTCTATTAAGATTGTGTTATTTTTCGACTTAATGCTAGATTATTTATTTTGATCATGTTTATTTGGTGTTAAGATTAGATGATCTAGCATAGGGTGGTATGCTTCAACTCAGTTCATTCTCCTGAAATAATAATTAAGAAATGCTTATTTATCTAATCTAGTATTTCCATTTTCCTCTCTTCGTTCTAAATAATGATTTTTCCATCATTTTCAGTCCCACAACAACAACAACAACATCGACAAAAACGAAGAAGAAAAAGAAACTCAAAAGGATATTACGGCACCTGCCAACAAAACCGGCGTCCGCACCTTCACTGTCCGAATAAAAAGATACGACGGTTCTACCACTGCCGGCTTGAGTTCGGTTAACCCTGCCAAGTCCGACATTCGCCTGCAATTTTACCGAAACAAAAGAAGATTCTGTAAATGCTAAAGATTAAATATCTAAAACCTGGAAATAAGAAAAAGAACGAATTAGAGGAAAAAAAAAAATTCGGAGCTTCCTTCTCTTACCTTAGAAACCTCCATTTTGCTTCTTTGTAGATTCTGCCTCGTGCTCTGTTGCTGATCCAATTTATGGAGAGAAAGATAACTGAATCGCAATTAAGAAAAAAAAAAGAACGAAAACAAAAAAATCCAATCGCGAAAACCGTAAAACCAAACTTAAATTGGAGTGGAAAAACCTAACAATCGCTGCAAAGCGTAATTGAATTATTATTAGAAATTCGGATTCAAAAATTGTTGGGTGTGTTTCAGTAATCGTCACCTTGATGGAAGCCATTTTTAGGATTTGCAAAGAAATGGTGGAGATGAAAAGGGGCAAAGCTTTTGAAAGAGGCGCTCTTCCTCGTCCTTTTGGTTTGATTTTGAAAAGGGTGTGTTTTTTACTTTTACGTCATTGCCCCTCAAGCGATAATATTATTTTAAGAATTAAAAAAAGAAGCTCATGCGGGCATGTATCGGGAAATTTTGATAAATGACTTTTTGAAAATAAAATTTTGATGAATGGCTTTTTTTTAGGACAGTTTTTAATATCAAAAAAAGTTTTTAGATATTAAAATGGTTTTTTTTTTTCATTTTATTGAGGTTTCTTATTCTGCTACAGTTATTTTTTTAATTTTTTTAAAAAAAACTAGAACAGTTAACTTACACAGAAAAGCGTATTTTTTTTCCCAAAAAAAAGAGGACTTTTATCCAATTCAAATTTTTTTTGTCCCTTTCGTCAAAATCTTCCGTATCAAAATGGCGACATGACCAACTGAGCTCATAAGCCAGTGATGGTAATTATTTTCAACGGTTAATTACATATTTATACCTTATAATTTTAACTATTCTTTAATTTGTCTTTATATTTTTTTATTTATAAAAGTATTCTTAAAATTTTAAAAACTTATTTCAATTTTATCCCATAAATAAAAAAATTAGACAAAATAATATGGTTATCTTTAAATGGTTATGATAAATATTTTATATATTAAAAACATAAAAAATCCTAAAATAAAACATCAAATTCAAAAAAAAAAATTTTAAGTTTTAACTTTTTAATTTTTAAAATATATTTTTTAAAAATTTTTCTCAAGAAGAAACATATATTTTATAATCAAATTAGGTTTAGTCAATGGTATTTTTATCTTATCTTTATATTTTTTAAGTCAAAAATGTCTATAAGAGATAAAATTAGAACAAGTTTTTAATTTAAAAGATACCTTTGTAGATTCTAAAAACAGAAAAATAAATTGAGAAATAATAAAAACTAAGATGTATAGTTGTACAATTAACCCTTGTTTATAATCATTATAAAGTATTTTTTATTTATATACAGACATTTCCTACAATTTCTTGTAACTTTTTAAATTTCCCAATAGAAAATTTATCTTTTTTCCAACATTAATGATAACATCACTTTATATAAGACTTGCAATGGTAAATATCATATTTTAATTGTCTGTAAATATCAAATCTTTCAAAAAGCTTTTTTTTCTTTATTTTTCTCTTATTTTTTATCATTGAAATCTTAAAAAAAAATGGCCAAAAATTTAAAAAAGAAATCCCTAAAAAAGTCCCCAACATTACATTCAATAATGATCTTAATTAAACAAATGTAATTTATTTTAGTTGAATGTAATTTCTATAATTGTTTATATTTTAATGTTTGTGTTTTTTAGGGATTGTTTGTGTTTTTTACATTACATGTTAATTTTATTAGTTTATTATAAAATGTTATTGTAAAAATAATAATAATAATAATAATAATAATAATAATAATAAGATAAAAATCTACAATAAGACCCACTAAAATCTCTTATCAATTAGACCCTTGTAGACATTGGATTTACAGTCAAATATAAAATATGTTAATTCAAATATCATGTCCTTTTTTAATGGATTTGTGCCCTTAGATCATTGTTATTTGGATCTGTTCACTTTAAGGAATCTAGTTAGATTGATTACAAAAAATAATCAACTTAAATTGGAATGAAATGAAATAATGCACTAAGAAATAAAGAAACCACACGCAGATTTATAGTGGTTCACTCTTTAAAAAGAGCTACGTCCACTATTATTCACTATAGTATGAATTCTAAGTACATATTACAAAAGTGCTAAATGAGGAGCAAATTTGACAGAGTTTTCGTGTATTCTATTTTTCCTGTGTACAACGAAGACAATATCCCCTTATATAGAGAACAAGGAGAGTCGTGGCTTCCAACCAACTGGAGGAGTGGAGTGATGATGCTGGAGGTAACTGCAATAGTGGGACATGTGTCGGTATGTAATAGGCCACAAGAATCATGCTCACCCCACGTTTCAGTTCATGGTTGGACATGCTAATAAGTGTCAGTTCATACCGATCGATTCCATCGAACGAATACTTTAGAAATAAAATTGGACACAGCCTTCAACAATGTTATTGAAAACACATCGATTATACAAGCGATCAAATCGATTGACCCAATTGAAGCCTTTCCATTCACATATGTTATTCTTACGTCGAATAGCGGAGTCACTTCGTTCTATTCGATTCGCTCTTATCGCAACAATGGGCTTTTATTTTAGGCTTTTAGACAATTTAGGCTTAACCAAATTGCACCCCAACAACCTTTTTTTTTTTTTTTTTTGTCCATTAGATTTCAATACAATGAAAAAAACTTGAATCCATGTAGAGAAGAATGTTTTAGAAGAGCTTCAACCAACTGGTCTTCTTTGCTAGTCTCTATCCACGATCGGAGTGTAGATGGTCACACGTTGTATTGCTCTTCCTCTAGTGACTCTCCTTCTAACCACTTGAGAAGACCCAAAGCTAAAGTTCATCATTTTAAAGAGTAGCTCTCAAGGAGTTTTAGAGTTTCTTAGAACAGAGTACTCACTTTTTGCTTTTCAACTAATCTAAATAACTGAGAAAACTCACTATCTATTTATAGTGGTCAAATCTGAGGTTAATCCCTATCAGATGAAGACTCAAAATTCGAATCTAGATCAACTTCTGATAAAAAAAAAATGTCTAAAACACGTATACAGATTATTGCAAGATCAGCAAGCCGAACTAATGGATCGGCTTACTAAACATAACCCATCGACAGGTCGAACTAATGTATCAACCTACCAAACTTGTGATAATTTAATCCCTGAGACTATCTTATTTCCACCCGAGAAACTTGGATAGTGCCTCAGTTTTAATTCAAATAACCTAATAGAAAAGTTATCTGATTAAAACAGTCATATCTAGATAATCCCATAGAAAATAAAATATTATCCAAATAATTCAACACGTTCATCTTGAATTAATTTACAAATTTAATTCAACCGATAAACTAACATGAATTATCAAAATCTTATTGAATTTCAGCTAATCTAATAATTTAACACAAGTCACCAATATGTAGGAAAAACATGCTGTATCGTTACAGGATTTATTATGAACTAACAAAGAGGACCCAACAGACATATATAGTTCAAACACCTATAACTATAAAATACAATATCCCACATACATATTTTATAATTATTAACTCTAACGCTACTCCACTAAAAGCTTAGAGCTGCACTCTCAAACTATATAAAACTAAGCTTCAATAAGCCAACCGTCCATGATATATCATAATGTGTCATATCCCCATAGGATATTCACAATCAGCTTGAGGATAAATTCTATTTTATCTTTTCGATTATTGTTATCATACGTTCTATTATCATACCATTGGAGTACTTACTATCTATAGGTAGTATACCATTCGGTTACACTTATGTATCCAAATGGTTGAGCGCTCCAGTATTCCAATTACAGGATAATGCATATAAGAGAATTCATTAACTCTACAAAAAGAGTTATAGATTCCGTATCTATGAATAACAAGTCTACGCAATCAAGAGTCATATTTTCAGCATGCCAGTATGTGTACCATCATACAGTCAAGATGTCACCTTTTAGTACATCAGAAGACATAAGTAAAAAATACAGGCCCATTAGTCATTTTCAGGATTAAGACACAACACATATCATTGTTTAAAGTAAATTGATTTGTATAAACAGAATTATTAACCTAAATCAATTCAAGTTTATGTCCTAATTAAATACATCGTCACCTATGACAATACATCAATGTTTCTACCCACGGAGTCCCACTCCAATGATTAAGACAAGTCATCTTCTGTTAGGGATATAGACAACATAACAATCTTAGCATGAATTAAGTGCCCAACTTTATGCCTCGATTACGGATCTTATGATTTAGACCATTACTTTTAAGATTCATGTCTTCCACATAATTTGTCCATCATATGCACGATGTTAGACATGTATGTCCTAAGGAGTAAAAATGTAATATATGTTTTAGAGATATTTTTGTCAATAAAGAATTTATTATTTACATATACTATATTTTGTCCTTTTTACATTCATATTTGTTGAATATATGTTAAGCAAACAATTGTCTGAGACTGTCGGTCTAAACCTTTAAGAATTTGGCATATGATGGACAGATTATGCAGAAGACACGATTCTTAAGGTAACGGTCTAAATCATAAGATCTGCAATCAAGGGAATAAAGTTGAGCGATTTATTCATGGAAAGATTGTTATGTTATCTATATCCCTATTGGGAGATGGTTTGTCTTAACTATCGAAGGTGGACTCCACGAATAGAAACATTGATACATTGTCATATGTGACGATTTGTTGAGTCACAACATAAAGTGAATTGATTTGGATTAATAATTTTGTCTCAGCAAATTGATTCACTTTAGACAATGATTGTATTGTATCTTAATCCTGAAATGAATAGTGGGCCTGTTGTCATGACTTGTGTCTTTTAATGTCTCAAAGGGTGACACCCACATTTTAATAGAAGTATGCATGCCAGTACGTTGGAGGCATGACTCTTGATAGCATAAATCGGTTTTTTATAGATATGGAATCCATAGCTCTCTTTAGGAGTAATGATATCCTATTATATGCATTATTCTATAATTAAAAAACTGGAGCGCTTAATCATTTGGATACATAGGTGTAACCAAATGGTATACTGTCTTTGGATGGTAAGTTCTCCGATGGTGAGATAATGGAATGCAAGATAAAAATAATCGGGAAGGTAAGGCAGAACTTGTCCTTAAGCAGGTTATAGATAATCCTATGGAGATACGATACACTATGATATGTCATGGAGACTTAGCCATACGGGCTTCGTAATTCTATACAGTTCGAAAATGCAGCTCCAAGCTTTTAGTGGAGTAGCGTTGGAGTTGATAATTATCAAATGTATATCTGGGATATTTGGTTTCATAATAATCGGGAGCTTGAACTATATAGGTCTATTTGGTCCACTTTGCTAGCTCATAAAATCCTATAACGATACGACGTATTTTTCTAATAATTAGTGACTTATATCAGATTTATCATATTAGCTAAAATTTAGAAGAATCAAATAATTCATGTCTGTTTATCGGTTGAATTAATTTTGTGACAAAAATGATTCAAGATAAACTTGTTGAATTATCGAGATCAGATAATTCATGTCTATTTATTGGTTGGATTAATTTTAAATTAATTCAAGATAAACTTGTTGAATTATCAAAAATTCATTTATTTTCCTAGAGATTATCTAGATAAAGTTGTTTTAATTAGATAACTTCTCTATTGGGTTATTTGAATTAAAACTAAGACTTTATCCTATAGAATCTCAGGTGAAAAATAAAAGATTTGCTGAGATTTTTTATCGATAGTTCAGCATATCAATCCTCAAGTTCAGCCTATTGATGGGGCAAGTTCGACATGTCGATCGTGCGTTAAAAAGATCACGTGTTTTCACACGGATCTTATCATATATTGATTCGAATTTGATTCTGATTCGAATTTTGAGGCATTATCTGATAAGGACTGACTCTTGGACCCAACCTCTATAAAAAGGGAGAGAGTCTCATTATTATCAAGATCAATTGAGAGATTAAGAGTGAAACTCTGATAGTGAGATTCTCAAACTCCCTAAGAGCTCTTGTTCAGAAATCACGAACACTAGCTTTGGGTTCTCTCAATTGGTTAGAAGGAGAGTCATCCAGTGGAAGAGCTGTTCGTGTGAGCCCACACTCACTCCGATTGTAGATAAAGAATAGTAAAGAAGGCCAGTTGCTTGAGGTCCTTCTGGAACATTACTTCTCCCCACTGATTGATGAAGCTTTTCGACATTTACAAGGTTAGCAAGATTTAGTTAATTTATGCATATAGCGTGTCAAACTTATGTTTTAGAAAATACTCTGATATAAAAAATTTTAAAATTTCGTTGCATACTATTTTTTCAACAATTGGTATCAAAGCCATGGTTTTTACATAAATTTATGAGTTTGTGATCATGCTATATGTATAAATTATGTGATCTTGATCTCTCCTATGCTTGAATTTAATTTTATAGAGAGTTGGCACTCTAGGTTTCTATATATTTTTATATGTTGTCATGAATTATATGGTGAATGTTTATTAATTAATTATGGTTGATTAAATTATTATTTAATTATTTATTAAGTAATTAATTATACCGGTTATGGTTCCTTAAAGGTTAGAATGTGTATCTAGGTTTTTCATGTAATTAGATGGCAAACTATCATCTCCGTCTAGGAATTATTATTTAATTTTAAATTTGTAAGAATTTTGTAATTAAATAATCATTCGGAGAAGACGGACCTAGAAGCGGATCTAGAAGATGGATGATGGCGTCCCCAGGTATTTCCTGAGTCTTTGATTTTATGTTTTTGAATTGTTGAGAATAAAATTGATAGATTGTATTAGAAATTGTATTTTTTGAAAAGGGTGATCTCTGTTCGATCAGCATGCCAAACCTTCTAGTTTGGCAGGCCGATAGTCACAAGATCGATAGGTCGAACTTTAGGTTTGGTAGGTTGTTAGCGAGGCAAAAGTCAAGTGGCTCTAGCGGCAGGCCAAACTTCTAGTTCGACAGGCCGATCTGTCATGAATCAGCAGGCCTGTGGGTCATAAACGGTAGACCGATCACCCAGATCGACTTGCCAGTAGAGAGCTAGAGATTTTTCCAAAAAAGGTACAGTTTTCGGTGCAGTTTTAATTTTATTTTTGGGACAATTCTTAGAAACATTAAATTTGGATATGACTAAAAATATGGAGTATTCGATCTATGTGGGATTGAAATCTTGAAGATGGGCATTACCTAAAGAAGGATACAGAATAAGGATTTAAGGATGAAGAATCGATAAAAATTTTGATTATTCTCTTATAATCTTTATTTTCTATTCTCTAGGGTGGAACCATAACAAACATTATGGTTATTATTATTTTGCTTGTAGATTTACTTGATTGCTTTGCTTGTTTGCATTATAATATGATTTGTCATGTATATTGATAACATATCATATAGAATAGGGAGTGCCACTCATATTAAAATTTTTCATGCATGTCTTTTTAAAATAAAACCTTGATTTCAAAAGATTGTGTGGGAGAAGGTTTTCGAAGAGAGGACCTAAGGCCTCCATTGTTGGTCCATAAGAAGAACATGGTGGTCCCGACCCTAAAGAAGGGATTTCTATCATGTACCAGATTGGATCTCCGAAAAGATAAGGTATTTTAGCATGATTTATGGTTGCACACCCCTAGGTGGTGATTATAAATCATGGATAAAATATTGAAACGATGGTTATACACTCATGTTAATTTTATTATTAACCTCCCCTGTGAACTCTGTTAATAAAATTAGTGGTCAAAGAAATGATTATTAATATATGCTGGATCATACAATTCCTAGATGGCATATATTAATCAAGAGGGGATCCGCGTTCCTGATTGAGTTTGGCATGACTTCCTTAGGAGCTTGTTGAATTCTAAGTTAGGAATTATCATTGTCAAGTTGTGATATTTTCAAGGTTTTGACATATAAACACATTTACATGATTATGTTATCTTACTGAATTATTATGGTATGTTTGATTATGTTTGGTATATGATTTTTTATTGTACATTAAAAATGTCTAAAAATGCATTATCTTCGATACTTGATAAAAACCAATTAAACGGAAAGAATTATAATGATTGGAAACAGAACCTGGATATCGTCCTTCCCTTTGAGAAATTGAAATTTGTGCTAAGAACCCCTTGTCCCCCTGAGCTTATGGGAGATTCCACTGACGATCAATTCCAAGCATGTGATCATTGGAAAGATGCAAATGATCAGGCTTGCTGCTATGTTATGGCTAGCATGAATAATATACTGTCGGCTCAACATGAGGATTATGAGACTGCTAAGTAGATCTTGGATAATCTAAAAGACATGTTTGGAGGCCAGGCCTTAACTAAGCAGCAAGGGGCGCTTTGAAAACTTCTTAACTGTAAGCAGAGGCCAGGGACATCTGTAAAGGAGCACATGATGTTGGTCATGGGTTACCTCACTGAGGCACAAACCAATGGAGCCGACATTGATGCTGAAACTCAGATGACTATGGTCTTTGAGACTCTGTCAAAGGAATTTATTCTGTTTAGAGCTACTTTTAATTTGAGCAATAGGCGGGATATGACCTTAACAGAATTAATGAAACAGTTACAGGAGTTTGAACTGCTAATCAGGGAGTCTCCTGCGGGTGACGAGACCAACTTGGTAGCTACTTCTGGTTCCAATCCCAATTCTAGGAATGGAAAGAAGCAACGGGCCAAGAATGGGAAGTCTTCTATTCCTGCTAACAACAAGAGCAAGAAGAAGAAGAAGAAGAAGAACCCAAAGAAGCTTAAGTGCTTCTTCTATGGGAAGGTCAGGCACATCAAGAAGCATTACAATGACTTCCTTTCCAAAGGAGGTAGGTGTGATCTGCTGTATTTAGAAACTTGTTTAGTTGAGGAATCCAGTGATATTTAGATCATAGATTCTAGTGCAACTAATCATATTTGGGTTTCTCTGTCGAGGTTCAAAAAAACAAGAAGTCTGCTTCATGAAGACTTCACGCTACGGATGGGCAATGGATCCTTGGCCTTGGCGGAAGCAGTGTGAGATGTCCATCTTTATTTTGATAATTATAGGAATTAAATTTTGCGAGATTGTTTTTATGTTCCTAAATTTAAAAGGAATTTAAATTTAAAAGAAGCTTAAGTGCTTCTTCTATGGGAAAGTCGGGCACATCAAGAAGCATTGCAAGGACTTCCTTTCCAAAGGAGGTAGGTGTGATCTTCTGTATTTAGAAACTTATTTAGTTGAGAAATCCAGTGATATTTAGGTCATAGATTCCGGTGCAACTAATCATGTTTGTGTTTCTCTGTAGGGGTTCAAAAAAACAAGAAGTCTACTTCATAAAGACTTCACGCTTCGATGGGCGATGGATCCTTAGTCTTGGCGGAAGTAGTGTGAGATGACCATCTTTATTTTGATAATTATAGGAATTAAATTTTGCAAGATTTTTTTATGTTCCTAAATTTAAAAGGAATTTAATTTTAATAGCTTATTTATTTAAAGACTCCTATTTGGTTTCTTTTAATAATAAAGTAGTAATTCGTAAAAATAAATCTTTTATCTGTTTTGGATAGATGCAAAATAATCTATATTTTATCAAATCTAAGATGGACTTACTACTTAATGCTGAAATGAATGATAATAACTCTAAAAGACTTAAAACTTCTCACTCTAATAAAACTTATCTTTGGCATTTATGCCTTGGTCATATTAACCTAAATAGGATTCAAAGGTTGGTAAGGGATGGACCTTTAAGTCAGTTAAAGATGGAATCTATACCTAAATGTGAATCTTGTTTAGAGGGTCAAATGACCAAAAGACCATTCGGGTCTAAGGGCAATAGGGCTAAAGGGGTTCTAGAACTTGTGCATAGTGATGTTTACGGACCGATGAACATTCAGGTACGGGGAGGGTATGAGTACTTCGTCACTTTTATTAACGATTACTCAAGGCATGGGTATGTGTACTTGATGTACCACAAAAGCGAAACTTATGACAAGTTCAAGGAGTTTTCGGGCTGAAGTGAAAAACAATTGGGTAGACTCATAGAGGCACTTCGATCTGATCGAGGTGGAGAATACCTTTCTGATGAGTTTTTAGAACACTTATTAGAGAATAGGATTTTATCTCATTTGACTGCACCGGGTACTCCGCAGCAGAATGACGTATCAGAGAGAAGGAATAGGACTTTATTGGACTTGGTCAGGTCCATGATGAGTTATTCATCATTGCCTTTATCCTTTTGGGAATATGCACTACAAACCGCATGTTTTCTTTTAAACAATGTGCCTTCAAAATTAGTTCCTAAAACTCCTCCTGAGTTGTGGACAGGCAATAAGACATCCTTAAACCATATTCGCATATGGGGATGTCTGGCTCATGTCATGTTTAAGGATGTGGATAAGTTAGAAGCACGTTAAGAAGTTTGCGTGTTTATAAAATATTCAAAAGGGACAAAAGGGGGTTATTTCTATAACTCAAAGGAAAATAAAGTCGTGGTTTCAATTAATGAAACTTTCCTTGAGGAGAGTTACATGGACGAATTTAAACCTTGAAGCATAGTAGTGCTTGAGGAGTTAAAGAGTGATCTAATCACTTCGAAGGTTCTGAATGAAATCGTTCCGATCAGTATAGAAAGACCAAACAAACCAGAACAACAACAATCTAAGGGGCTTCGACGTAGTGGAAGGATTGGGCGTCAACTTGAGACATATATTGTTAGACATGTATGCTCTAAGGAGTAAAAATTTAATAATTTTTTGGAGGCATTTTTATCAATAAAGAATTTATTTATTGTTTATATACCAAATCTTGTCCTCTTTATGTTCATATTTGTTGAATGTATGTTAAACAAACAATAGTCTGAGACTGTTGGTCTAAACCTTAAGAATTGGGCATATGATGGACAGATTATGCAGAAGACACGATTCTTAAGGTGATGGTCTAAATCATAAGATCCGCAATCGAGGGAATAAAGTTGGGCACTTTATTTATGCAAAGATTGTTATGTTGTCTATATCCCTTTTGGGAGATGGTTTGTCTTGACCATCGGAGGTGGACTCTGTGAATAGAAACATTGGCACGTTGTTGTAACCCCCTATATATGAGTTAACAGTTTTTAATGAATTAAAATAAAAATCAGAAATAAAAGTAAAACCTCAAAAATAAAATTGCCCGGGGCTTAAATGAAAACTCTCAAATCAAAAATAAAAATATAAATGACAATCAAACCACAGTTTAATGTAGCACCTTAAATTTAATAATATAAATTGTCGTCATCATCCTTTCAACCATCAATGCATTTTAATATAGTCATAGAAAGAAACAATTGATGCTTGTATTATCATAAAGAACATTCTTATTAATTAAAGCAGACCCAACATAACATAGCTACATAGCTTCCTCAACTATTTTTCTCATAGCCACCTCACACTTAATGAGTCTTGAAAAGATGAAATATAAAGGAATGAGCAACAAGATGCTCAATAGGAAAAATCATTACTCACCTTTAAGTTTTTATCATTACCTCATTAAAATCTACATGGTTTGCTAATACTCATCGTTATCCATATTTATAACAACATGTGTCAATTCATTATGTTCCTCGCCGTACAATACAAGATGAGTCCATGTCATAGTTTCATATGTAATACTCATATAATAGCAGTTCAACATAGATATATATATATATATATCTAGCAGTAAAACAATCAATTTTAATTCCATAAAAACCTTACAAAAGATGAGTAATAGAATCCCTACCTCTTTACAAACATCCACTGACAATTCCCAACTTACACAATTCACCACGTAAGCTCCAAGCATGCTATTGTCCTAAAACGTATAAAATAACCATACTTTAACTTAAATCCTAATTTTTAATTATGTCAATTTATTATTTATTTTTATTAGTGTGCCATAATCATTAACGTACTAAAATTGTGAATATCACTTTTCTAACTTAATTTTAGTAAATACTAAAATAACAATAAAATTAAAATATACGAATTTTATTTTGGTATGAGATATGTGAAAATAAATTCAAGTTGGATATTTATTAAAATAAAATTATTTAAAATTACAAGCTTTATAGAAAACTTTTTATGATTTTCGAAACATAAATAATCAAATAACTACCTTTATACTAGTGGTTTGACTCCCCTTTATTGTTCCTGAGATTGGGGTTTCGAATCTCATCCAAAACTTGTTTTTATTGAATTTCTGTATGAAAAAAAGACGACATGTAGTTTTTGTGAAAAACTCATACAAAGAACCTAGAATTCATTTTCTGAGCCCTTTAATCTAATTATTAGTTTCCTAATAGCTTTTTAAACATAAAAACTATATATAAACAATACATAACCTTCTTTAAACATCAAAAACATATTTCTCACAAATTTTCATACCAAATAAACTTAAAATCAAGATTAAAGTTTTTGAAAATCTAACCTTAAAACTTAGCTCAAATCCATTGTTTGATCTTGAAAACGTTTAAATCTCCTTGATCCTTGAGCTTGTGAGAAGTTGTTTGTGAAGATTTATGAGGAAAGATCTTGAAAATCTTAAAGAAAGTTTGAGCTCTTCCTTTAGTTCTCTCTGCTAATCTTATCGTGGAAGAAAGAACAAAGAAGAAAGAAGAAAGAGAAAAGAAAGAAAGAAGAGAAATGTAGAGAAAGAAAAATAGAAAGACGTGAAAGAGATAGGGAGAGGGAAATAATTGAGGCAGGTGAAGAAGTGAGTCTCCTCAGGAGACTTTTAGTCACATAATGCCAAAATGGCATTTTCATAAATAATGAGAAGTTCCAAGGTCGTTTCTGTAAATATACTAATTAGGTATGGAAAAAATTTTAAAATTTTTTTAAAAAATATGTAGAAATGAATAGAATAAAATAGATTTTAGATGAAACAAATTTCAATCAGCACACTACTATTTAATTTAATTTAATTACCATAATACTCATTAGAAAAATAACGGGTGTCATAGTTCAACCTCCCGTAAAAAATTTCATCGTCGAAATTTTAAATCTAATCATACTAGTGTAAACCACAATTCCGTTATGTTTCTACTTCTGGCTCTAAACTGTCAGTGTTGTTTCTCCTTAAATGTAAGTTACCATATCTCCACTTATATACTTAAAATATCAATCCACTCTAATTGTTAAATCCCTCAACAGGAGTATTTCTAGTAGGTTCCACACTGATAAAACCACATAATGGTTTAGAAATCTAATCAGAAAAGCACACATGCTGATCATACCATTTTTTTTCAGTCCTTCACTATTCATGGACTATAATCTACAATCACATAAGGGAGATTGCTCGAGAAATTCTACATACTTCATCTTTGGGTTCTTTTTTCTTTCTGAGCAAAGAAAAGTCAAGAATGATAAATTTTATATTCCAACTAATAAACTAAAACATAATCATAAAATATATAACACAAGCGCTTTTATTCAAAATCATACATTAAACTTATATATAGAGATATTAGAGGGAGTCTCATAATTACAGCCAACTCGACAGGTTTTTTTTTAATTAAATATCTACCTTTATGACACTGAAACATTTCATCCACATAACACACTCATATTTTCTACAGAGTATCCCCACAGTTAACTTTAGTCTTCTATAAACCATTAACAGAATACTACACATTACAAATATGATACAGATACGTTTCGAGAGTACAAGGCACTCCGTATACTAGCTATCCATATCATGTGTGCTTATAGCATACAAAAACATCAATAAACAAAAGATTACACCTTAAGTAGGATGCATTTTGAGAGCATCAAGTACTCTGTATCCAGCCATCCCGACATTAGGCTCAATGAATCTAAAAGATTGAACAACGACGTACCACAAGAGATACAGAATACAAGGTAAATGGTTATTCGTGACACTCAAAATACGAACACACATGCCTACATGCTATAGATAAAACCAAAATATTACAAATGGAGATTTAAATCAATTGGCCGCTCCTGACTTTCCCTTTCCCATTCAAGCTTGGATGTTGCAGTGTCGGATTTCGGATGTATGATTTGCATCTTATCTATCAATTCCTCAACTATTGAAGCACTAACAAAGATTTGTCTCTCCGATTATACAATGATGTTTTCTTCCATAGCGTAATCTAGAAATTTCAAAAGACCATCATAAAAACCATTTACATTTAGTAGTCCCAAGGGTTTGGAATAAAAGCCCAATAATTGCTCACAAGCAACTACAAATATTTCCTCAAGAGTACCTAGACCACCAGGTAATGCTATAAAAGCATCAGAATTATTGATTATGGCTTTAAAATTTCTAGGGATGCTCCTGACTCCTTTTCCCTTACCTATGGTTTCCTTATAAAGGTTTCCTTTAGCTAGAATATGAGGCCAAATTCCTATAGCTGTGGCGTCACTAGACCTAGCTGCTAGCGTCATATTATCTATCATTTTTATACTACCATCCCATAGATTATGTTAATCTTCCTGCGTGCTAAGACTCGCCTTAAGTGTTTTGTAGCTTCTACATAGGCTTTATCTTTTCCAAAGCTGGAACCACAAAAGACACAGTCATTCTTTATTTTCTTGGTGGATTGGAGGTATGTTAGACGTGTATACCCTAAGGAGTAAAAATATAATATATTTTTGGGGACATTTTTATCAATAAAGAATTTATTTATTATTTATATATACCAAATCTTGTCCTCTTTACATTCATATTTGTTGAATGTATGTTAAGCAAACAAAAGTCTGAGACTGTCGGTCTAAACCTTGAGAATTGGGCATATGATGGACGGATCATGCGGAAGACATGATTCTTAAAGTGATGGTTTAAATCATAAGATCTGCAATCGAGGGAATAAAGTTGGGCGCTTTATTCATGCAAAGATTGTTATGTTGTCTATATCCCTTTAGGGAGATGGTTTGTCTTGACCATCAGAGGTGGACTCCGTGAATAGAAACATTGGCACGTTGTCATAGGTGACGATGTGTTGGATCAGGACATAAAGTGAATTAATTTGGATTAATAATTTTGTCTCGGCAAATTAATTTACTTTAGACAATCATTTGTATTGTATCTTAATCTTGAGATGAATAGTGGGCCCGTTGCCTTGGCTTGTGTCTTTTGATGTACCAAAGGGTGACACCCACATCTTAATAGTGGTATGTATGCCGGTATGTTAGAGGCATGACTCTTGATAACATGGACCTGTTATTCATAGATATGGAATCTATAGCTCCTCTTTAGGAGTAATGATATCCTCTTATATGCGTTATCCTGTAATTGAAAAACTGGAGCGCTCAACCATTTGGATACATGGGTGTAACCGAATGGTATATGTCTTTGGATCGTAAATTTTCTGATGGTGAGATAATGGAACGTAAGATAAAAATAATCGAGAAGGTAAGACATAACTTATCCTTAAGCCGATTATGGATTATCATATGGGGATACGATACACTATGTTAGGTCATGGAGACTTAGCTATTGGGCTTCATAATTCTATGTAGTTCGAAAGTGTAGCTCTAAGCTTTTAGTAGAGTAGCGTCAGAGTTGATAATTATGAAATGTATGTCTGGGATATTAGGTTTCATAATTATCAGGAGCTTGAACTATATAGGTCCATTTGGTCCCCTTTGCTAGCTCACAACATCCGGTAACGATACGGCGTGCTTTTCCAATAATTGGTATCTTATGTCGGATTTATTAGATTGGTTGAAATTTGGAAGAATCAAATAATTCATGTCTATTAATTGGATAAAAATTAATTCAAGATAAACTTGTTGAATTATAAGGATCGGATAATTCTTGTCTGTTTATTGGTTGATTTGATTTTTGGATAAATTAGATCAAGATAAACTTGTAGAATTATTGAGAATTCATTTATTTTCTTAGAGATTATCTAGATAAAGTTGTTTTAATTAGATAACTTTTCTATTGGGTTATTTGAATTAAAACTAAGACTTTATCCTATAGAATCTTGGGTGAAAAATAAAAGATTCGCTGAGATTTTTTATCGGCAGTTCGGCATGCCGATCCTCAAGTTCGGCCTGCCGATGGGGCAAGTTCGGCCTGCCTATTAGACAGATCAGCTTGCCTATGTGTAAAAAAAAAATCATGCATTTTTACACAGATTTCATCCGATATTGATCCGAATTTGATTCTGATTCGAATTTTTGAGACCTAATCTGATAAGGAGTGACCCTAGACCCAACCTCTATAAATAGGGGGTAAGTCACACAAGTTATTTAGATCAATTGAGAGATTAAGAGTGATACTCTACTAGTGAGAATCTAAAAACTCCCTGAGAGCTTTTGTTCACAAATCACGAACACTTGCTTTGGGTTCTCTCGATTGGTTGGAAGGAGAGTCACCTAGTGGAAGAGCTATACGTGTGAGCCCACACTCACTCCGGTCGTGGAAAGAGAATAGCAAAGAAGACCAGTTGGTTGAGGCTCTTTTGGAACGTTACTTCTCTTCACGTTTTGCGAGGGTTATTCGGCACACAAAGGTTAGTAAGATCTGGTTAATTTATGCATATAGCATGTCAAACTTGTGTTTTAGAAAACGGTGCGTAGTAAAATTTTTAAAATTTCACTACGCACCGTTTTTCCAACAAGGTAGACATATTTGGTTTATATAAGTGATTGCTTTATATCTGCTCCACTTAGACTTCGGGTTCTACATGAGATTTTAAGGATGAGGAATACGCAAAAAGGACTAAAGAGACAGACGAGTAGGAAATGAAAAGGTAATCCAAAGATTTAAACAAAATCTTGTGCGGGTAAGAAAGTAAGATAAGGTGATTGATAGTTTACAGAAAATCTGATTCACTTTTTGAAAAAGATTAGACTCTAATGGTATACCTTTTGACAATTGAGAATGGTTTGACAGAAGACCCTCTTGACACAACTGCAGACCTTTTGACAAATATATATCGAGTCTAGAAATTCAATATAAACGATAAATATTGTAGAACTTTTGAAATTTGAGATACAAATCTTGAAATATCTGGATAAGTTTTCAAAATTCAAACAAGTTAATGTACCGTATGTGACGTGTCTGATAAGATAATATATTTTATTATATATATATTTAAGAAAACCATAAATTAAATGAGATTCTAACACTTACTGTATCAATATAATAACACAATTATTTCAAACACAAAGGCAAATATTCTAAGTAAAAGAAAAACACAAACTGTTGAACATCAATTGAAACTGTTTCAAATAAGCAAAGACTAAACAACCTTTATAAAGCGATGACTTATTCCCCATCCAGTTTTCTTATGGCTTGACAAACAGGATCTAAAAATACCATATTCTTAAGGTGTTGTCTTTTTGTATAAAATTTAGGCCAGAGTTTAAAAATAGCTCCTTGAACATATCCACTAGGGTGACCATGAAGAGGAGGATGGATGCTATCCAAGTTCTCCTTTGAAAGTCCATCCCTGCAAAACCTTATTTTATCCTCTCTATTCGTAGACATATAACTAGGTGAAGTACATTTACCGTTACAATTTTGTCTTCCACATTTGTTACAAGTGACTGCAATGGCACGAGCTCTTCTTTTCATTGCACTACAACTGGTACCCATTCCTGGTAAATCGACATCTTGACTGAAGTCACTCGGACGGATCTTTCCCTCTATCAACATTCTCACATCACAAGGGATGCCAAAATGCATAAGAATCCACAACCGAGTGATTCTAGCATTGTATTTCTTTCTGAGAATCTTTTGGGAGAGTCATGGGAAATACTTTCTTAGGTGTTGGTACTTTAGGTCCATGATGAGATAAAAGAAGAGTAAATAGAAAAGAAAAATTAAGATAGTAAGTTATAGAATCCTAGAATTCCTTCTTCTTTTAGAGAGAAAGAAGAGGATTTGCGATTTAGAGAGAATAGCAAATTAAGAGAGAGAGAGTAAGCTCGGAGAAACAAGCTCATGTATACAGTAAAGTACATGTAAACAATGGTTAAACCACTGTAGATGACACTTATAAAGACTACGTGGGAGAGACAGTGTGAATCAAACTGATTTAGGATTTAGATTAGGCTTAAATATTCTAAGTTGAAATGGGTGAGGTTGTTTCGGGCCTTAACACATTTAGAACGAGTTAAATAACAAACATAAAATTGAAAACCAATTTGTACAGATCTTAAGCCCAATTCAAAGCTCACTAAAGATAAAATTAGCTATGAACAACAAGTCTAATTTAACAACAATCAAGGATCTTCTTGAATGGTATTTAAAATCATTTCATAACAACATAATCTTCTAGCAACTCAAATAATTTTTTTTAATCAAAACCTTATTGAACAATACATACACCCATATGTTATCCCTAATACTCAAGATCTATCAATGGATTCATCATTACTACTACCAAGGGTTTAGAATGTGACTAACCTTGAAATCAATACGATTTATGTCTTCTAACATAGACCATATCAATGAACAAAGACATTTGATGTTACTACTTAGGAATATCTACAATCCCCACAATTTCACTTATACAATATTTAATTTCCTCATATAACAAAACCTTAGGTAACCAAAAGATTCATATCTAAATATCTAGAAGTTAAACCTTTTATCGTAATTATCCAAAATTATTATAGGTGCCTTAAGTATTATGATTTACTTAAGGAAACTCCTATTGGTTATTTTCACATTGCATCTATTCATAAAGATTCACTAATACACTTAAATACAATATACGTAACAAAATATTCCAACCTTGAAATTCATGCATTCTTGCCTTTACACAGTCTCAACAGACCAAAAGTCTAGCGTTTATCTCACTCAAAATTCAATACCATGGATTCCTAAATTATCTCAAATTCCTCAAGTAAATAGAACTTTCAAAAAAAGTTATTGACACTTGTGTGCTCCATGGATCCACACATAATCATTACTTAGGTCTGAATCAATTATGAAGAATTTGCCACATCTATGCCAAACTTTGAAATCAATAAATCAAGCCTTATATTTCTTATTATTTTTCACGAGATAAAAGGCTCTTAAATCCTCGTATCTACACGAATTTCTCATCGTTCTATATGAATTAGATATGCTTATAGATCCTAATATTATACGAATCTCTCATAAGCATTCTACTTAGAAATCCATTCCATATAGTTATCGTTCCCTCATAACTATTAATACTTTCCTTCTATATAATTATCGTACTCACATAACCGTTAATATTTTCATTCTAGGGCTTTTCTATGTTACATCCTTCTGGACTATATAAATCAATCCGAAGGTTCATTTTGTTGATGACAATGAAAATTCAGCTTCAAAACCATCTCAAAAACAATTTTTTTTAAAAGTGGTGCTACACTGACTAGGTTAATCGAACCTAGGCTCTGATACCAAAAATTTTGTAACGCCCCTATATACGGGTTAATAGTTTTTAATGAATTAAAATAAAAATAAAAAATAAAAGTTCAAACTCAAAAATAAAGTTACCTGGGGCTTAAATGAAAACTCTTAAATCAAAAATAAAAATATAAACGATAATTAAACTATAGTTTAATGCAACACCTTAAATTTAAATATATAAACAGTTGTCATTATCCTTTCAACCATCATTGCATTTTAATACAGTCATAAAAAGTGATGCTTACATTATCATGAAGAACATTCTCATCAATTAAAGCAAACCCAACGTAATATAACTACATAACTTCCTCAACTATTTTTCCCGTAGCCACCTCACACTTAATGAGTTCTGAAAAGATGAAATATAAAGGAATGAGCAACAATATGCTCAATAGGGAAAACCATTACTCACCTTTAGGTTTTTATCATTACCACATTAAAACCTATATGGTTTGCTAATACTCATCATTATCGAGATTATCAGATTTATTATAATCATATTCTGTGGATACCATAGTTAATCATTACCGAGTTTCATACATATACATATATACAAATATTATAGTTCATCATTATTCCTAGGTATCCATTTTCAATAGAGTATCACTCAACTCATAGAAACCCAAATGGGCACGCTTGATCACTCTCTAAACATTCCAAGGGTGTTCTGGTGAGGGGACATCAAGCCCTGAGTCCTCACTAAGTCAATTCCTGTACAGTGTGTTCTGGGACTTTCAACCCAAGGAAGCGTCATCACTTTCCTCCTATTTTACCTTTTAGGGTATTCGTGCCCAAGGACGTAATCACCGCCCTCTTCACGTCTCACCATTTCTCTGTATTCAATCATTATTTATAGAGTTAGTTTTCCTAAACATACTTCTAAATTTATAACAACATGTGTCAGTTCATTATGATCCTCGCCGTACAATACAAGACGAGTCCATGTCATAGTTTTATATGTGATACTCATATAATAGTAGTTCAACATATATATATATATATATATATCTTGCGGTAAAACAATCAATTTTAATTCCATAAAAACCTCACAAAAGATGAGTAATAGAATCCTTACCTCTTTACAAACATCCACTGATAATTTCCAGCTTACACAATTCACCACGTAAGCTCCAAGCATGCTATTGTTCTAAAACGTATAAAATAACCATACTTTAACTTAAATCCTAATTTTTAATTATGTCAATTTATCATTTATTTTTATTAGTGTGCCATAATTATTAACGTACTAAAATTGTGAATATCACTTTTCTAACTTAATTTTAGTAAATGCTAAAATAACAATAAAATTAAAATATACGAATTTTATTTTGGTATGAGATATGTGAAAATGAATTCTTTAAATAAGTAATATGATTTTAAAATATTTATAATTAAAATAATTAAAAAGTTGGATATTTATTAAAATAAAATTATTTGAAATTACAAGCTTTATAGAAAACTATTTATGATTTCCGAAACATAAATAATCAAATAACTACCTTTATACTAGTGGTTTGACTCCCTTTTATTGTTTCTGAGATTGGGGGTTCAAATCCTACCCAAAACTTGTTTTTATTGAATTTCTGTATGAAAAAAAAAACGACATGTAGTTTTTGTGAAAAACTCATACAGAGAACCAAGAATTCATTTTCTAAGCCCTTTAATCCTATTCTTAGTCTCCTAACAGCTTTTTTAAACCTAAAAACTATATATAAACAATACATAACCTTCTCTAAACATCAAAAACATATTTCTCACAAATTTTCATACCAAATAAACTTAAAATCAAGATTAAAGTTTTTGAAAATCTAATCTCAAAAATTAGCTCAAATCCACTGTTTGATCTTGAAAACGTTTAAATCCCCTTGATCCTTGAGCTTGTGAGAAGTTGCTTATGAAGATTTATGAGGAAAGATCTTGAAAATCTTAAAGAAAGTTTGAGGTCTTCCTTTAGTTCTCTCTGCTAATCTTATCATGGAAGAAAGAACAAAGAAGAAAGAAGAGAAAAGAAAGAATGAAGAGAATTGCGGAGAAAGAAAAATAGAAAGATGTGAAAGAGATAAGGAGAGGGAAATAATTGAGGCAGGTGAAGAAGTGAGTCTCCTCAGGAGACTTTTAGTCACATAATGCCAAAATGGCATTTTCATAAATAATGAGAAGTTCTAAGGTCGTTTCTGTAAATATATTAATTAGGTATCGAAAAATTTTAGAAAATTTTAAAAAATAAGTAGAAATGAATAGAATAAAATAGATTTTAGATGAAACAAATTTCAATTAGCACACAACTATTTAATTTAATTACCATAATACCCGTTAGAAAAATAACAGGTGTCATAGTTATCATAGGTGATGATGTATTGGATTGGGACATAAAGTGAATTGATTTGGATTAATAATTCTGTCTTGGCAAATCAATTCACTTTAAACAATCATTTGTATTGTATCTTAATCATGAGATGAATAGTGGGTCTGTTGTCTTGATTTGTGTCTTTTGATATACCAAAGGGTGACACCTACATCTTAATAGTGATGTGCATGCCGGTACGTTGGAGGCGTGACTCTTGATAGCGTAGACCTGTTATTCATATATATGGAATCCATAGCTCCTCTTTAGGAGCAATGATATCCTCTTATATGCATTATCTTGTAATTAGAAAACTAGAGCGCTCAACCATTTGGATACACAGGTGTAACCAAATGGTATATTGTCTTTGGATGCTAAGTTTTCTGATGGTGAGATAATGAAACATAAGATAAAAATAATCTGAAAGGTAAGACAGAACTTGTCCTTAAGCCGATTATGGATTATCATTTGGGGATACGATACACTATGATATGTCATGGAGACTTAGCTATACGGGCTTCGTAATTCTATGTAGTTCGAGACTGCAGCTCCAAGATTTTAATGGAGTAGCGTTGGAGTTGATAATTATGAAATGTATATCTAGGATATTGAGTTTCATAATTATTGGGAGCTTGAACTATATAGGTCCATTTAGTCCCCTTTGCTAGCTCCCAACATCCTGTAACAATGTGGCGTGCTTTTCCACCAATTGGTGACTTATGTCAGATTTATTAGATTGGTTGAAATTCGAAAGAATCAGATAATTCTTGTCTGTTTATCGATTGAATTAATTTGTAATAAAATTAATTCAAGATAAACTTGTTGAATTATTAGGAATTCATTTATTCTCCTAGACCTATAGAATCTTGGGTGGAAAATAAAAGATTTGCTGAGATATTAATCGGCAGTTTGGCAGGCCGATCCTCAAGTTTGGCCTGTCGATGAGGCCTGTTCAGCCTACCGATCATCGTGATCGGCCTGCCGATGAGTGAAGGATAAGATCACACATTTTTACACTGATCTTATCATATATTGATCCAAATTTGATTCTGATTTGAATTTTGAGACCTAATCTGATAGGGACTGACCCTGAACCCAGCCTCTATAAATAGGGAGTAAGTCACATAAGTTATTTTAGATCAATTGAGAAATTAAGAGTGATACTCTATTGGTAAGAATCTGAAAACTCCTTGAGAACTCTTGTTCACAAATCATGAACACTTGCTTTGGGTTCTCTCAATTGGTTGGAAGGAGAGTCATCTAGAGGAAGAGATGTACATGTGAGCCCACACTCATTCCGATCGTGGATAGAGAATAGTAAAGAAGACTAGTTGGTTGAGGCTCTTCTAGAATGTTACTTCTCTTCACTGATTGCATGAGCTTTTCAGCACACAAAGGTTAGTAAGATCTGGTTAATTTGTGCATATAGTATATCAAACTTGTGTTTTAAAAAATACTTTGATATAAAATTTTTAAAATTCCTGTGCGTACTATTTTTCCAACAATTGGTATCAGAGCCATGGTATTTACATAAATTTACGAGTTTGTGATAATACTATATTTATAAATTTTGTGATCTTGATCTCTCATATGCTTGAATTTAATTTTATAGAGAGATTGACACTCTAGGTTTCTATATATTTTATATATTGTCATGGATTATGTAGTGAATGTTCATTAATTAATTATGGTTGATTAAATCGTTATTTAATTATTAATTAATTAATTAATTTATGCCGGTTATGGTTCCTTAGAGGTTAGAATGTGTATCTAGGATTTTTCATGTAATTAGATGGCAGACTATCATCTCCGTCTAGGAATTATTATTTATTTTAAATTTGTAAGAATTTTGTAATTAAATAATCATTCAGAGAAGATAGATCTAGAAGGCGAATCTAGAAGAATAATGATGGAACTCCCAGGTATTTCCTGAATCTCTAATTTTATGTTTTTGAATTGTTGAAAATAAAATTGATGAATTGCTTTAAAAATTGTATTTTCTATAATAGGATTTATGCTCAGTCGGCATGCCGAACCCACCAGTTCGACAGGCCTAACATGAGGTTCAACAGGCCGACAGCGGAGCAGAAATCAAAGGCTCTGGTGGCAGGCCAAACCTTTAGTTCGGTAGGCCGATCTTTCATGAGTCGACAGGCCGATGTTTCTGATCGGCAGGCCGATGGGTCGTGACCCGCAGGCCGATCACCCAGATCGGCTTGCCGACCGAGAGCTGGAAAATTTCCAGAAAAGGTGTAGTTTCTCCAGTGCAGTTTTAATTTTGTTTTTGGGATGATTTTGGGAGACATTAAATTTGGATATGACCAAAAATATGAAGTATTCGATTCGTACGGGATTTAAGACTTAAAGATGGACATTACATTATGTGAGATACAACCTGAGAATTCAAGGTTGAAAAATCGATAATATGTTTCGATTATTCTCTTGTAATTTTTGATTTCTAATCTCTAGGGTGGAACCATAATATTACGGTTATTTATTATTTTGCTTGTAGCTTTGCTTGTCTGCATTACAATATGATTTGCCATGTATATTGATAACATGTCATGCAGAATAGGGAGTGCCGCTTATATTAAATTTGTTCATCCATGATCTTAAAATAAAACCTTGATTTCAAAAGATTAAGTGGGAGAAGGTTATCGAAGAGAGGACCTAAGGCCTCCATCGTTGGTCCATATGTAGAACATGGTAGTCCTAACCCCTATGAAAGGATTTCTATCATGTACCGATTGGATCTCTAAGAGGATAAGGTATTTTAGCATGATTTATGGTTGCACACCCCTAGGTGGTGATTATAAATCATGGATAAAACATTGAAACGATGGTTATACACTCACGTTAATTTTATTATTAACCTCTCCTAGGAGCTTTGTTAATAAAATTAATGGCTAAAGAAATGATTATTAATACATGCTGGATCATACGGGCTTTGGATGGCATATATTAATCAGGAGGGGATCCGTGTTCCTAATTGAATTTGGCATGACTCTCCTAGGAGCTTGTTGAATTCTGAGTTGGAAATTATCGTTGTAAGGTTGTAATATTTTTAAGGTTTTGACACATAAACACATTTGTATGTTTTTACATGATTGTGTTATCTTACTAAATTATTATTGTATGTTTACTTATGTTTGATATATGATTCTTTATTGTAGATTAAAAATGTCTAAAAACTCTGTATCTTTGATACTTGACAAAAACCTATTAATCGGAGAGAATTATAATGATTGGAAACGGAACCTGGACATCGTCCTCTCCTTTGAGAAACTGAAATATGTACTGACAACCCTTTGTCCTCTCGAGCCTACGGGAGACTCAACTAATGAGCAATTCCAAGCGTATGATCACAGGAAAAATGCTAACGATCAAGCCAGCTGCTATGTTATGGCTATCATGAATAATGTTGTAACGTCCCGAAATTTATTTAATATTAATGTAATGTAAATGATGAATTAGTGTGCCATAATTAAAGTTTTAACTTTAATTAGATTATCTGGTTGGATTTTTAGTTTTTGGTTGTTTTGTTAAATTGATGTGTTCAAAAGATTCCTTGTTGATTTAAAATGATGTTTTGAGTTTTAAAACACAACAATTTGTAAAATGTTAAAAATACTCCGTTTTGCAAAACCGTGGGCGGCACATGGTTTTCACACAGTAAAACCGCCCACCGATTTTCTCTATTTATTTCTCTCCTCTCTCTCTCCCCTCATTCACGTTTCACTCTCTCTCTCTCTTCTCTCTCTCGGCGGTTCCCTCTCTCTCTCAATCTCTTTCAAAATTTCTGATTTCCATTCGAATCCAAGCTTCGAAACAGCAAGGAGGAAGCTCGGGGACGTGATTCGGCGACCGAGAACGCGGATTGAAGCTTCGATTCGAGGTTAGATTCGAAATTTCTAAACTTTTTACAAAATTTCTAATTTTGTGTGTTTTTGAAATCCAAGTTTGTTTTAGCTTAGAAAACCGTGGATTTGTGTTAAATGAGCTTAGAACAACTAGAATCTAAACCTAGATTGAAGAAAAACGGATTGGATTCAAGATTTTCATTTTTTCCTCTTTTTCTCATTTTCGGATTTTTGAGAATTTCGAGTTCAAATGTTGTTTAAATGATTCCAAACATGTTTTAGAATGTTTTTCTATCAACTATAGTTGTTTTTCATGCCTGGGATTTGAGAAAAACAGGTTAGAAACAAGATTTGGATTTTGGGGATCGAGAAACCCGTGGCTGGGATTTCTGGATTTTCCCAGTTCGGCAGGCCGAAGTTCATGTTCGGCAGGCCGGAGTGATGATCGGCAGGCCGGTGTTCTTCCGACCGGCAGGCCGAATCTGGAGAAATGTTCGGCAGGCCGAACCTTGTTTCCGGCAGGCCGAACTGTGCAGTTCGGCAGGCCGAACTGTGCAGTTCGGCAGGCCGAAGCAGGGCGTCCGGCAGGCCGACCGAGGCATGGAAAATTTTGTGATTTTTACCCGATTTCACTGTTTTGAACCCTGATTTAAATCCCAACCTTATAGGATGATTTTAATGATACAAATGGCACACTAGGACATCATGAAATGATTTAGTAACATAGAATGTTTCGAACTAGATATTGATTGACTTAGTTTGTATCTAGGATTGTTCGTGGTTCCGTGGAGCTAACGTATAGCGGATCGGGATTACGGTGTGGGGTACCGGCACGAGTACTGAGGTAGGACTTCTATCCTATTTCTTTGGTAGCCTGGTTTTGAAATGATTTGGCTTTGAAAATGATTTCTATCAAAATGTTTTCAACGGTTGTTTGAAAATGATTTTACCGGTTATATTTTTATATACCGTGACATGAAATGAATTTCATAATGAATGTAATTGACAACACTCGGTAATTGGGTTTTGAATGATAATGATAATAAACACATGGGCATGATGCCATATCAGAGATCGGGTCGTGATCGACCTTGGGGGCAGGTCCCGAAACCCAGCTGGGCCACTACGGTGGTGATATCATGGTTTGCCTAGGTAAATGTAAACTGGTGTTTTGATTTGACGAGTAGACTGTTCTGTGTCAGAACGGTTCTACTCAATTTATTTATTTATTTATTTATTCAAGTTCCCTTTCTGTATAACTCCTGATAATGCTATGTTTCTTTGCATTAAATTATTTTATAAAACTTAGTCCTACTGAGCCTTTCGCTCACGTTTTATCTGTTTTAAATCCCCCCCTTCTAGGTGGTTTCCCATTTAGGTTTGGAGAAGATTCTTCGGACCGAACTCAGGAGCAATAGGAGAATTTATTTACATTCTGTAATTATTAATCAAGGCATGTAAGACTTAACTTTATTTGTACTCGGACTGTAATTGTATTTATGATATTGTCAGAACCATGTGTGTGCACAAGTTGTGGGTTGTGGAACCCATATTCGCGGTTTTTATTCAATTGTTGTTATTTGTTTAATGATTTTAAATTCTTTATCAAATGTGGTGGAAAAATCTCTTTATTTCTTGCTTAATTGGATTCTTAAACTCTCGGTTTTTAATTAAATTCTCTTTTAATTAATTTAAATATTCCGCCACGTCACCTCCCGTACTCCGGGGCGTGACAAATGTGCTGTAGGCTCAACATCAAGATTATGAGACTACGAAGCAGATCTTGGATAATCTTGAGAATATGTTTAGAGGCTAGGCCATAACAAAGCGGCAACGGACGCTTTAAAAACTTCTTAACTGTAAGCAGAGGCCAGGGACATCTGTAAAGGAGCACATGATGTTGGTCATGGGTTACCTCGCTGAGGCTTAAACCAATGGAGCTGACATTGATGCTGAAACTCAGATGACTATGGTCTTTGAGACTCTATCAAAGGAATTTATTCTGTTTAGAGCTACTTTTAATCTAAGCAATAGATGATATATGACCTTGACAGAATTAATGAAACCGTTACAGGAGTTTAAACTGCTGATCAGGGAGTCTCCTGCTGGTGGAGAGGCCAACTTGGTAGCTGCTTCTGGTTCCAATCACAACTCTTGGAATGGAAGAAGCAACGGGCCAAGAACGGGAAGTCTTCTATTCCTGCTAACACCAAGAATAAGAAAAAGAAGAAGAAGAACCTGAAAAAGCTTAAGTGCTTCTTCTGTGAAAAGGTCGAGCACATAAAGAAGCATTGCAAGGACTTCCTTTCCAAAGGAGGTAGGTGTGATCTTCTGTATTTGGAAACTTGTTTGGTTGAGGAATCCTATAACATTTGGGTCATAGATTCTGGTGCAACTAATCATGCTTGTGTTTCTCTACAAGGGTTTAAAGAAACGTGAAGTCTACTACATGAAGACTTCACGCTTCGGATGGGCGATGGATCCTTGGTCTCAGCGGAAGCAGTGGGAGACGCCTATCTTTATTTTGATAATTATAGGAATTTATTTTTGCAAGATTTTTTTTATATTCCTAAATTTAAAAGGAATTTAATTTCTGTAGCATGTTTATTTGAAGACTCCTATTTGGTTTCTTTTAATGATAAAGTGGTGATTCGTAAAAACAATCTTTTATCTGTTTTGGATGGATGTAAAATAATCTATATTTTATCAAACCTAAGATGAACTTATTGCGTAATGCTGAGATGTATGATAATAACTCTAAAAAACTTAAAACTTCTCACTCTAATAAGACTTATCTTTGGCATTTGCGCCTTGGTCACATTAACCTGAATAGGATTCAAAGGTTGGTAAGGGATGGACCTTTAAGTCACTTAAAGGTAGAATCTATACTTCAATGTGAATCTTTTTTAGAGGGTAAAATGACCACAAGACCATTTGGGTCAAAGAGCAATAGGGCCGAAGGGGTTCTAGAACTTGTGCATAGTGATGTTTGCGGACCAGTGAACATCTGGGCACAAGGAGGGTATAAGTACTTCGTCACTTTTATTAACGATTACTCAAGATATGGGTATGTGTACCTGATACACCATAAAAGTGAAACTTTTTATAAGTTCAGGGAGTTTCGGGCTGAAGTGGAAAAGCAATTAGGTAAACCCATAAAGGCACTTCGATCCGATCGAGGTGGAGAATACCTTTTGATGAGTTCTTGGGACACTTATTGAAGAATGAGATTTTATCCCATTTGACTACACCGGGCACTTCGCAGCAGAATGGCATAACGGAGAGAAGGAATAGGACTTTATTGGACATGGTCAGGTCCATGATGAGTTATTCATCATTACCTTCATCCTTTTGGGGATATGCACTACAAACCGCATGTTATCTTTTGAACAATGTGCCTTCAAAATCGGTCCCTAAAACTCCTTGCAAGTTGTGGACGGGTAGGAAGATATCCTTAAACCATAGTCGCATATGGGGATGTTCGGCTTCTATCCAGTTTAAGGATCCAAATAAGTTGGAAGCACGTTCGAAAGTTTGTGTGTTTGTAGGATATCCAAAAGGGACTAAAGTGGGTTATTTCTATATCCCAACGGAAAATAAAGTCGTGGTTTCAACTAATACAACTTTCCTTAAGGTGAGTCACATGGACGACTTTAAACCTCAAAGCAAATTGATGCTTGAGGAGTTAAGGAGTTATCCTATCACTTGAAGGTTTCGACTGAAACCGTTCCGATCAGTGTAGAAAAACCAAACAAACCTAAACAACAACTTGAGGGGCTTCGGCGTAGTGGGAGGATCGGGCATCAACCTGAGAGGTATACATTCAATGGGGAGGTCTTTTTGGCTGAATTGGATAAACATAACAGGGATCCTTATACTTACGTAGAAGCTATAGAGGATGTTGATTCAAAACTCTGGACAGAGGCCATGAACATTGAGATGAAGTCTATGGAGACTAATCAGATCTAGGAGCTTGTGGATCTTCCCGAAGGGGTAAAACCTATAAGGTGTAAGTGGATCTACAAGAGGAAAAGAGGAGTAGATGGAAAGGTCGAAACCTTTAAGGCTAGACTGGTAGCTAAGGGTTATACACAAAAGGAAGGAATCGATTATGAGGAAACCTTTTCGCCTGTAGCCATGCTTAAGTCCATCTGGATTCTATTATCCATAGCTACCACTCTCGACTATGAGATTTGACAAATGGATGCCAAGACGGCTTTTCTGAATGGCTATCTTGATGAGTCCATTTATATGGCACAACCAGACGGGTTCAAGGTCAAGGGTCAAGTGGGTAAGGTTTGTAAGCTACTAAAGTCAATTTATGGACTTAACTAGGCTTCTTGTTCTTAGAACATAAGATTTGATCAGGTGATCAATACTTATGGGTTCTCACAAAATGTGGATGAGCCATGTGTTTACAAACACATTAAGGATGGGAAGATGGTTTTTCTACTGCTCTATGTAGATGACATTCTGCTAATTGACAATGACATTGGGGCATTATCATCGGTCAAATTATGGTTGACCAAGCAATTTGACTTGAAGGACTTAGGTGAGGTTAATTTTGTTCTCGGTATCTAGATCCTTCGGGATAGGAAGAACAAAATAATAGCTTTGTCCCAGGCCGGATACAAAGATAAAATTCTCAGGAAGTTTGCAATGCAAGATTCCGAGAAAGATGGGCAACCATCTAGGTCTGGAATTACTCTTTCTAAGAAAAACTCTCTAAAGTCTAATGAAGAAAGAGAATACATGAAGAAGGTGCCTTATGCTTCGGTAATGGGTAGTCTCATGTATGCCATGCTTTGCACACGACCAGATATTTGTTATGCGGTCGGAATTGTAAGTCGATTTCAGGTGGATTCAGGACTGAATCACTAGGTTACATTTAAGCATATTTTAAAGTATTTGAGAAGGACTCGAGAGTATATGCTTGTATATTTAGGTGAGGATTTAACTCCTCTACGATATACTGACTCGGATTTTCAATCCTGTCAAGATTCTAGGAAATCAACTTCAGGCTTTATGTTTACTCTGGGCGACGGTGCCATCAGTTGGAGAAGTGCCAAGCAAGATTGCACTTCAGATTCAACGATGGAGGCCGAGTATGTGGCCGCTAGTGATGCTTCGAAAGAAGCAATGTGCCTCCGCATGTTCCTTGGGGATCTTGAGGTAGTTCATGGTATGAATAAAGCAGTATCATTGTACTGTGACAACAATACGGTGGTAGCTAATGCTAAGGAACCAAGATTTCACAAAAAGAGTAAGCATATTGATCGAAAGTGTCATGTGCTAAAGGACTTTATTGAGGGCAGGCATGTCACGATGTGCAAGATCGCGTCAGAGGACAATTTAGCTGATCTATTTACGAAGACACTTACTGGGAGAGTCTTCGAGAGGCATGTGGAAGCTATGGGGATGCGAAATTTGTCATATTTACTCACTTAGTGCAAGTGGGAGATTGTTAGAGATGTATGCCCTAAGGAGAAAAATGTAATAAGTTTTTGGAGACATTTTTATCAATATAGACTTTATTTATTCTTTAAATACCAAATCATGTCCTCTTTACGTTCATATTTGTTGAATGTATGTTAAGTAAACAATAGTATGAGACTGTCAGTCTAAACCTTTAAGAATTGGGCATATGATGGACAGATTATGCAGAAGACATGATTCTTAAGGTGATGTCTAAATCATAAGATCCGCAATCGAGGGAATAAAGTTGGGCGCTTTATTCATGTAAAGATTGTTATGTTGTCTATATCCCTAATAGGAGATGATTTGTCTTGATCATTGAGGTAGACTCCGTGAATAGAAACATTGGCACGTTGTCATGGGTGACGATGTGTTGGATCGGGACATAAAATGAATTGATTTGGATTAATAATTCTGTCTTAGCAAATCGATTCACTTTAGACAATCATTTGTATTGTATCTTACTCCTGAGATGAATAGTAGGCTCGTTGTCTTGACTTGTGTCTTTTGATGTATCAAAGGGTGACAGCCACATTTTAATAGTGGTATGCATGCTGGTACATTGGAGGCATGACTCTTGATAGCGTAGACTTGTTATTCATAGATATGGAATCCATAGCTCCTCTTTAGGAGCAATGATATCCTCTTATATGCATTATTTTGTAATTGAAAAACTAGAGCACTCAACCATTTGGATACATAGGTGTAACCGAATGGTACACTGTCTTTGGATGGTAAGTTTTTCGATGGTGAGATAATAGAATGTAAGATAAAAATAATCGAGAAGGTAAGAAAAAACTTATCCTTAAGCCAGTTATAGATAATCGTATAGGGATACAATACACTATGATATGTCATAGAAACTTAGCTATATGGGCTTTGTAATTCTATGTAGTTCGATAGTGCAACTCCAAGTTTTTAGTGGAGTAGCGTTGGAGTTGATAATTATGAAATGTATATCTAGGATATTGGGTTTTATAATTATCAGAAGCTTGAACTATATAGGTCCATTTGGTCCCCTTTGCTAGCTCACAACATCCTGTAACGATACGGCGTGCTTTTCCACCAATTGGTGACTTATGTCAGATTTATTAGATTGGTTGAAATTTGAAAGAATCGGATAATTCTTGTATGTTTATCAGTTGAATTAATTTATGATAAAATTAATTCAAGATAAACTTGTTGAATTATTGAGATCGGAAAATTCTTGTCTGTTTATCGGTTGATTTAATTTTGAATAAATTAGATCAAGATAAACTTGTAGAATTATTAGGAATTCATTTATTTTCCTAAAGATTATCTAGATAAAGTTGTTTTAATCAGATAACTTTTCTATTGGGTTATTTAAATTAAAACTCAGACTTTATCCTATAGAATCTCAGGTGGAAAATAAAAGATTCGCTGAGATATTAATCAGCAGTTCGGCAGGCCGATCCTAAAGTTTGGCCTGCCGATGGGGCCTGTTCGGCCTGCCAATCATCATGATCAGCCTGCCGATGAGCGAAGGATAAGATCACGTATTTTTACACAGATCTTATCAGATATTGATCCAAATTTGATTCTGATTCGAATTTTGAGACCTAATCTGATAAGGACTGACCCTAGACCCAACCTCTATAAATAGGGAGTAAGTCACATAAGTTATTTTAGATCAATTGAGAGATTAAGAGTGATACTCTGTTGGTGAGAATTTGAAAACTCCCTGAGAGCTCTTGTTCACAAATCACGAACACTTACTTTGGGTTTCTCTTAAATGGTTGGAAGGTGAGTCACCTAGAGGAAGAGCTGTACATGTGAGCCCACACTCATTTCGATCGTGGATAGAGAATAGCAAAGAAGACCAAATGGTTGAGGCTCTTTTGGAACGTTACCTCTCACATTGATTGCAGGAGCTTTTCAGCACACAAAGGTTAGTAAGATCTGGTTAATTTATGCATATAGCATGTCAAACTTGTGTTTTAGAAAATACTCTGATATAAAATTTTTTAAATTCTGCTGCGTACTATTTTTCCAACATATATGTTCAATGGGGAGGCCTTTTTAGCAGAACTGAATGAACATGACAGTGATCCTTATACTTATATAGAGGCTATGGAGGATGTTGATTCAAAACTCTAGACAGAAGCCATGAACACAAAGATGAAATCTATGGAGACTAATCAGGTTTGGGAGCTCATGGATCTTCCTGGAAGGGTAAAACCCATAGAGTGCAAGTGGTTCTACAAGAGGAAAAGAGGAGTAGATGGAAAGGTCGAAACCTTTAAGGCTAGACTGGTAGCTAAGGGTTACATGCAAAAGAAGGAATCGATTATGAGGAAACCGTTTTGCCAGTAGCCATGCTTAAGTCCATCCGTATTCTGTTGTCCATAGCTACCACTCTCGACTACGAGATTTGGTAGATGGATGTCAAGATGACTTTTCTAAATGGCTATCTTGATGAGTCCATTTATATGAAACAACCAGACAGGTTCAAGGTCAAGGGTCAAGAGAGTAAGGTTTCTAAGCTGCTAAAGTCAATTTATGGATTTAAGTAGGCTTTTTGTTCTTGGAACATAAGATTTGATCAGGTGATCAAGACTTATGGGTTCTCACAAAATATTGATGAGCCTTGTGTTTACAAACACATTAAGGATGGGAAGGTAGTTTTTCTACTGCTCTATATAGATGACATTTTACTAATTGGCAATGACATTGGGGCATTGTCATCAATCAAATTATGGTTAACCAAGCAGTTTGACATGAAGGACTTGGGTAAGGCTAATTTTGATCTCGGTATCCAGATCTTTCAAGATAAGAAGAACAAAATGATAGCTTTGTCTCAGGCCGGCTACATAGATAAAATTCTCAAGAGGTTTACAATGCAGGATACCAAGAAAGGTGGGCAACCATCTAGGCCTAGAATTACTCTTTCTAAGAAAGACTCTCTAAAGTCTGAGTAAGAAAGAGAATATATGAAGAAGGTACCTTATGCTTCGGCAGTGGGTAGCCTCATGTATGCCATGCTTTACACATGGCTGGATATTTATTATGAGGTCGAGATTGTAAGTCGATTTCAGGTAGATCTGAGACCAAACCACTGCATTGCAGTTAAGCATATTTTCAAGCACTTGAGAAGAACTCGAGGGTATATGCTTGTGTATTCGGGTGAGGACTTAACTCCTCTAGGATATACTGACTTAGATTTTCAATCTTGTCTGGATTCAAGGAGATCGACTTTGGGGTTTGTGTTTACTCTAGGCAGCGGTCCCATCAGTTGGAGACGTGTGAAGCAAGATTACACTTCAAATTCAACGATGGAGGCCGAGTATGTGGTAGCTAGTGATGCTTCGAAAGAAGCAGTGTGGCTCCGCAAATTCCTTGGAGATCTTGAGGTAGTTCCTGGTATGGATAAAGCAGTATCACTGTACTGTGATAACAGTGCAGTGGTAGCTAATGCTAAGGAACCAAGATTTCACAAAAAGAGTAAGCATAATGATCGGAAGTATCATGTGATAAAGGCCATTGTTGAGAACGGGCATGTCACGGTGTGCAAAATCACGTTAGAGGATAATTTAGCTGATCCATTTACGGAGACACTTATTGGGAGAGTCTTCGAGAGGCATGTGGAAGCTATGGGAATGCGAGATTTGTCATATTTACTCACTTAGTGCAAGTGGGAGATTGTTAAACATGTATGCCCTAAGGAGTAAAAATGTAATATGTTTTTGGAGACATTTTTATCAATAAAGAATTTATTATTTATATATACCAAATCTTATCCTCTTTATGTTTATATTTGTTGAATGTATGTTAAGCAAACAATAGTCTAAGACTATCGGTTAAAACCTTTAAGAATTGGGCATATGATGGACAGATTATGCAAAAGACATGATTCTTAAGGTGACGATCTAAATCATAAGATCCACAATCGAGGGAATAAAGTTGGGCGCTTTATTTATGTAAAGATTGTTATGTTGTCTATATCCCTATTATGAGATGGTCTGTCTTAGCCATCGAAGGTGGACTTCGTGAATAGAAATATTAACACATTGTCATAGATGACGATGTATTGGATCAGAACATAAAGTGAATTAATTTGGATTAATAATTCTGTCTCAGCAAATCGATTCACTTTAGACAATCATTTGTAATATATCTTAATCCTAAAATGAATAGTGGGCTCGTTGTCTTAACTTGTGTCTTTTGATGTACCAAAGGGTGACACCCACATTTTAATAGTGGTATGTATGCTGGTACGTTAGAGGCATGACTCTTGATAGCGTAGACCTGTTATTCATAGATATGGAATCCATAGCTCCTCTTTAAGAGTTGTGATATCCTCTTATATAAGTTATCCTGTAATTGAAAAACTGAAGCGCTCAACCATTTGGATACATAGGTGTAACAGAATGGTATACTGTCTTTGGATGGTAGGTTTTCCAATGGTGAGATAATGGAACGTAAGATAAAAATAATTGAAAAGGTAAGACAGAACTTGTCCTTAAGCTGGTTAGAGATAATCCTATGGGTATACAATATACTATGATATGTCATGAAGACTTAGCTATATGAGCTTTATAATTCTATATAGTTTGAGAGTGTAGCTCCAAGCTTTTAGTGGAGTAGCGTTGGAGTTGATAATTATGAAATGTATATCTATAATATTGGGTTTCATAATTATCTGGAGCTTGAACTATATAAGTCTATTTGGTCCCCTTTGCTAGCTCACAAAATCCTATAACGATACGGCGTGTTTTTCCAATAATTGGTGATTTATGTCAGATTTATCAGATTCGCTAAAATTCAAAAAAATCAAATAATTCATGTCTGCTTATCGATTGAATTAATTTTATGACAAAATTGATTCAAGATAAACTTGTTGAATTATCGGGACTAGATAATTCATGTTTGTTTATCGGTTGGATTAATTTTAAATTAATTTAAGATAAACTTGTTGAATTATCAGGAATTCATTTATTTCCTAGAGATTATCTAGATAAAGTTGTTTTAATTAGATAACTTCTCTACTGTATTATTTGAATGAAAACTGAGACTTTATCCTATAGAATCTTGGGTGGAAAATAAAAGATTCGCTGAATTTTTTTATCGGCAGTTCTGCATGCTGATCCTCAGGTTCGGCTTGCCGATGGGGTAAGTTTGGCATGCCGGTTAGATAGATCCACATGCCGATCGTGCGTTAAAAAGATCACGTGTTTTCACGCAGATCTCATCTGATATTGATCCGAATTTGATTCTGATTTGAATTTTTAGGTATTATTTGATAAGGATTGACTCCTGGACCTAACCTCTATAAAAAGGGAGTGAGTCTCATTATTATCAAGATCAATTGAGAGATTAAGAGTGAAACTCTAATAGTGAGATTCTGAAACTCCCTGAGAGCTCTTGTTCATAAATCACGAATACTAGCTTTGGGTTCTTTCAATTGATTGAAAGGAGAGTCACCTAGTGGAAGAGCTGTACGTGTGAGCCCACACTCACTTCGATCTTAGATAGAAAATAGCAAAGAAGGCCAGTTGCTTGAGGTCCTTCTGGAACGTTACTTCTCTACACTGATTGAGGAAGCTTTTCAGCATTTATAAGGTTAGTAAGATCTGGTTAATTTATGCACATAGCGTGTCAAACTTGTGTTTTGGAAAATACTCTGATATAAAAAATTTTAAAATTTCGCTGTGTACTATTTTTCCAACACACGATTCTTAAAGGTTTAGACTGATAGTCTTAGACTTTTGTTTGCTTATCATAAATTCAACAAAAAAGAACATAAAGAGGACTACATTTGGTATGTGAATAGTAAATAAACTCTTTATTGGTAAAATGTCTCTAAAAACATATTACAACATTTTACTTTTTAGGGTATCATGTCTAACTATGCCACCCCCTTGCGATGGTTTCCATCGCTTGGCCAGATCACGATTCCATCGACACCTACTGTCGGGGGCGTGACTGGGTCTGTGGAGAAAGGGGACGTTGGAACTTGCATGATTCCAATGGCAAAGGTTGCGGGTCGACTGCTCTTGAACAGTGCCCATGAGGCAATGGGCCACAACGGGGTACAAAAGGCTGCTAGTGCTATCTCCGATGACCGCCACCTATGCAAAGGACCATTGCGAGGTACGAAAGGCCGTTGAGATCGTGACCTCTGTACGACGGACTAAACTTGTATTGGAAAACAGTATGCAGCAAAATTTTAAAAATTTTAAATTAGAGTACTTTCCAAAACACAAGTTTGACAATGCTAAATACATAAATCAATGACAGATCTTACTAATCACTTTTGTATACTAAAAGCAGCAACAATTCGTAAAGAGAAGAACCTTCAAGAAAATCCTCAACCAACTAGTCTTCTTTGTTGTTCTCTATCCACGATCGTGGCATGGGTAGTCATACGTCGTACAGCTTTTCCTCTGGTGACTCTCTTTCCAACCACTTGAGAAGACCTAGAGCTAAGATTTTTGATGTTAAACAATATCTCTCAAGGAGTTTCAGAGTTTCTCTCACTAGAATACTCACTCTGCACTTATTAAATGATCTAAATAAGTAATAAAACTGACCCCGTATTTATAGTGGTCGAATTTGGGGTTAAAACCTCATCAAATTAGGCCTCAAAATTCGATTTTAAATCAACGTTTGATGAAAACGCGTTAAAAATGCATATATTGATTATCGCATGTTCGACAAGCCGATCTGGGAGATCGAAAGATTGGCCTGCCAACCGTGCAATAATTTGAAATCCTTAGAATATCTTATTTTCACCATGGAATCTTAGATAGAGCCTTAATTTTAATTCAAATAACCCAATTGAGAAGTTATCTGATTAAAACAGTCATATATAGATAATCTCATAGTGAATAAAATATTATCCATATAATTCAACATGTTTATTTCGAATTAATTCACAAAATTAATTTAACTGATAAACTAACATAAATAATTAAATCTAATATTACTGAATTTCAGCCAATCTAATAATTTAACATAAGTCACCAATATGTAAGAAAAGCATGCCGTATCGTTACAAAATTTATTATGAGCTAGGAAAGGAGACCCGATGAATATATATAGATCAAGCTCCTATAATTATAAAATACAATATCCCACATACACATTTTATATTTATCAACTCTAGTGCCACTCCACTAAAAGCTTAGAGCTGTACTCTCGAACTATAAAAAATTACAAAATTCCAAAAAGCTAATCGTCTATGACATATCATAATATGTTACATCCCTATATGATATTCATAATCGACATAAAGATAAATTTTGTTTTACCTTCGCAATTCTTTTTATGTTACTGATCTCTCGTCTGTTAACATACTCTAAAATAACTCCAAGTATAAGGTTGTCTCAAGTAATACTTACTTGGTGAATCTGACGTCGAACCCATAAGGAATGATTTGTTCAATTCCAGTACATATATTATATTAACTTTTTCTTTTTATTTAAACTAAAAAATATGAGGATTAATATTTATTTTTTACAGAATATATTTACAATATTTACACTTTTTTACAGTTTTTTTCATTTTCAAATTTAGACTATTTGGAACTTTAATAACAAGGAATGTAGACAATTTAAAATAACTTAAGCAGATTAACGACAATAACAACGGCAATTTAAAGAAGTAAAAGAACAATAATAACAGGGTTGAGGTTTAAAGGTTCTGTTCTAGCAATTATCTTAAATATATTTTAATTTCTCTATTTATTTATTAGTTAGTTTAAGAATACACTATGCCATCCTATGTCTATAATAAATCAAGAATTACCAAGCATTTACTGTGTCATTTCATGTCTATAATGCAGCAAAAACATAACTTAATAAATGGACAGCATTTCAACATAACTTAACTAAAACAACGACCAAGATAATACGTTAAGCATTTACCGAGCCATTCTCTATCTTCGACGAATCAAGGTCCTGTTAGACATGAATGCTCTAAGGAGTAAAAATGTAATACGTTTTTGGAGACATTTTTTTATCAATAAAGAATTTATTCATTTATATATATACCAAATATTGTCCTCTTTACGTTCATATTTGTTGAATGTATGATAAGCAAACAGTAGTCTGAGACTGTCAGTCTAAACCTTAAGAGTTGGGCATATGATGGGATGATTATGCGGTAGACACGACTCTTAAGGTGATGGTCTAAAATATATGATCCGCAATCGAGGGAATAAAGTTGGGCGCTTTATTCATGTAAAGATTGTTATGTTGTCTATATCCCTTTTGGGAGATGGTTTGTCTTGGCCATCGGAGTTGGACTCCGTGAATAGAAACATTGGCGCATTGTCATAGGTGACGATGTGTTGGATCGGGACATAAAGTGAATTGATTTGGATTAATAATTCTGTCTTGTCAAATCGATTCACTTTAGACAATCATTTGTATTGTATCTTAATCCTGAGATGAATAATGGGCCCGTTGTCTCGACTTGTGTCTTTTGATGTACCAATGGGTGACTCCCACATCTCTATAGTGGCATGCATGCCGGTACGTTGGAGGCATGACTCTTGGTAGCGTAGACTTGTTATTGATAGATATGGAATCCATAGCTCCTCTTTAGGAGTAATGATATCCTCTTATATGCGTTGTCCTGTAATTGGAAAACTGGAGCGCTCAACCATTTGGATACATAGGTGTAACCGAATGGTATACTATCTTTGGATGGTAAGTTTTCTAATGGTGAGACAATGGAACGTAAGATAAAATAATCGGGAAGGTAAGACAGAACTTGTCCTTAAGCCGATTATGGATGATCATATGGGGATGCGATACACTATGATATGTCATGGAGACTTAGCTACACGAGCTTCGTAATTCTATAAAGTTCGAGAGTGCAGCTCCAAGCTTTTAGTGGAGTAGCGTTGGAGTTGATAATTGTGAAATGTATATCTGGGATATTGGGTTTCATAATTATCATGAGCTTGAACTTTATAGGTCCATTTTGGTCCCCTTTGCTAGCTCACAAAATCCTGTAACGACACGGCGTGCTTTTCCAATAATTGGTGACTTATGTCGGATTTATCAGATTGGTTTAAAATTTATAAGAATCAAATAATTCATGTCTGTTTATCGGTTGAATTAATTATGTAAGAAATTAGTTCAAGATGAACTTGTTGAATTATGGCGTTCGGATAATTCTTGTCTGTTTATCGGTTGTTTTAATTTTGGACAATTAGAACAAGATAAACTTGTAGAATTATTGTGAATTGATTTATTTTCTTAGAGATTATCTTGATAAAGTTTGTTTTGATCAGATATCTTTTCTATTGGGCTATTTGAATCAAAACTGAGACTTTATCCTTTAGAATCTCGGGTGGAAAATAAAAGATTCGCGGAGATTTTTTCTCGGCAGTTCGGCATGCCGGATGACGTGTTCGGCCTGCCGAACTGGCCAGTTCGGCCTGCCTATCTCACAGTTCGGTATGCCGACCGCGACAGCTAAGATTACGCGTTTTTCACGCGTATCTTATCAGATATTGATCCGAACTTGATTCAATTTCGATTTTTGAGACCTAATCTGATATGGACTGACCCCAAGGACCAATAGGTATAAAAAGGGAGTGAGTCTAATGATTTACTCAAATCAATTTGAGAGATTAAGAGTGATACTCTTCTAGTGAGCATCTAAAAACTCCCTGAGAGCTTTTGTTCACAAATCACGAACACTAGCTTTGGGTTCTCTCTATTGGTTGGAAGGAGAGTCACCGGTGGAAGAGCTGTACGTGTGAGCCCACACTCACTCCGGTTGTGGATAGAGAATAGCAAAGAAGACCAGTTGGTTGAGGCTCTTCTGGAACGTTACTTCTCTACACAGGTCGCGGAGGTTCTTCAGCACACTGAGGTTAGTAAGATCTGTTTAATTTATACATATAACATGTCAAACTTGTGTTTTGGAAAATACTCTGATGAAAAATTTTTTAAAATTCCGCTGCGCACTTTGTTTCCAACAATTGGTATCAGAGCCCAGGTTTTTACATAAATTTGCAAGTTTGTGATCATGTTATATGCATAAATTTTGTGATCTTAATCTCTCCAATGCTTGAATTAAATTTTATAGAGAGATGGCACTCTAGGTTTCTATATAATATATATGTTGTCATGGATTATATGGTGAATGTTTATTAATTAATTATGGTTGATTAAATTGTTGTTTAATTATTTATTAATTAATTAATACCGGTTATGGTTCCTTAGAGGTTAGAATGTGTATCTAGGTTTTTCATGTAATTAGATGGCGGACTATCATCTCCGTCTAGGAATTATTATTTAATTTGTAAGAATTTTGTAATTAAATAATTATTCGGAGAAGACGGAACGAGAAGTCGGATCTTGAAGATAGATGATGGCGCCTCCAGGTATTTCCTGAGTCTCTAATTTTATGTTTTTGAATTGTTGAAAATAAAATTGATGAATTGCATTAAAATTGTATTTTCTGGATTGAGGGTTTTCTGCTCGGTCGGCATGCCGGACCTCACAGTTCGGCAGGCCGAAGGTCACAGATCGGCAGGCCGGACGTACGGTCCGGCAGGCCGACAGTGGGGCAGAAATTTTGGTGCTCTGCCGGCAGGCCGAACCTTCATGTTCGGCAGGCCGAACCACCATGATCGGCAGACCGATCACCCAGATCGGCCTGCCGACCGAGAGCTGCCAGGTGTCCAGAAAAGGTGCGATTTTTCCAGTGCAGTTTTAATTTTATTTTTGGGACGATTCTCAGAAACATTAAATTTGGATATGACCGGAAATATGAAGTGTTCGATTCATACGGGATTGAGGACTTGAAGATGGATATTACATGAAGAAGGATACAGCTTGAGGATTCAAGGATGAAGAATCGATAAATGTCTCGATTATTCTCTTGTAATCTTAGTTTTTTCTATTCTCTAGGGTGGAACCATAATATTACGGTTATTATTATTATGCTTGTAGCTTTGCTTGATTGCTTTGCTTGTCTGCATTATAATATGATTTACCATGTATATTGATAACATGTCATATAGAATAGGGAGTGCCGCTCATATTAAAATTGTTCATGCATAATTTTTTAAAATAAAACCTTGACTTCAAAAGATTGAGTGGGAGAAGGTTTTCGAAGAGAGAACCTAAGGCCTCCATCGTTGGTCCATAGGAAGAACATGATGGTCCCAACCCCTAGGAAGGGATTTCTATCATGTACCAGATTGGATCTCTGAAAGGATAAAGTATTTTAGTATGATTTATGGTTGCACACCCCTAGGTGGTGATTATAAATCATGGATAAAATATTAAAACGGTGGTTATACACTCACGTTAACTTTATTATTAACCTCCCCTAGGAGCTCTGTTAATAAAATTAATGGCCAAAGAAACGATTATTAGTATATGCTGGATCATACGGGTCCTGGATGGCATATATTAATCAGGAGGGGATCCGTGTTCCTGATTGAATTTGGCATGACTCCCCTAGGAGCTTGTCGAATTCTGAGTTGGGAATTATCGTTGTAAGGTTGTGATATTTTCAAGGTTTTGACACATAAACACATTTGTATGATTTTACATGATTGTGTTAACTTACTAAATTATTATATATGTTTGCTTATGTTTGGTATATGATTCTTTATTGTAGATTGAAAATGTCTAAAAACGCTTTATCATCGATACTTGACAAAAACCAATTGACCGGTGAGAACTATAATGATTGGAAACGGAACCTGGACATCGTCCTTTCCTTTGAGAAACTGAAATATGTTCTGACAAGTCCTTGTCCTCCCGAGCCTACGGGAGACTCAAGTAATGAGCAATTCCAAGCGTACGAACGCTGGAAAGATGCTAATGATCAGGCCCGCTGCTATGTTATGGCTAGCATGAATAACGTGCTGCAGGCTCAACATCAGGATTATGAGACTGCGAAGCAGATCTTGGATAATCTTGAGGACATGTTTGGAGGCCAGGCCATAACAAAGCGGCAAGGGGCGCTTCGGAAACTCTTAAACTGTAGACAGAGACCGGGGACATCTGTAAAGGAGCACATGATGTTGGTCATGGGTTACCTCGCTGAGGCTCAAACCAATGGAGCCGACATCGATGCTGAAACTCAGATGACTATGGTCTTTGAGACTCTATCTAAGGAATTTATTCCGTTTAGAGCTACTTTTAATCTAAGCAATAGACGGGATATGACCTTGACAGAACTGATGAAACAGTTACAAGAGTTTGAACTGCTGATCAGGGAGTCTCCTGCTGGTGGAGAGGCCAATTTGGTAGCTGCTTCTGGTTCCAATCCTAACTCTGGGAATGGAAAGAAACAACGGGCCAAGAGTGGGAAGTCTTCTATTCCTATTGCTACCAAGAGCAAGAAAAAGAAGAAGAAGAACCCAAAGAAGCTTAAGTGCTTCTTTTGTGGTAAGGTCGGGCATATAAAGAAGTATTGCAAGGACTTCCTTTCCAAGGGAGGTAGGTGTGATCTTCTATATTTAGAAACTTGTTTGGTTGAGGAATCCAGTGACATTTGGGTCATAGATTCTGGTGCAACTAATCATGTTTGTGTTTCTCTGCAGGGATTCAAAGAAACGAGAAGTCTACTTCGTGAAGACTTAACGCTTCGGATGGGCGATGGATCCTTGGTCTCAGCGGAAGTAGTGGGAGATGTCCATCTTTATTTTGATAATTATAGGAGTTTAATTTTGCGAGATTGTTTTTATGTTCCTAAATTTAAAAGGAATTTAATTTCTGTATCTTCTTTATTTAAAGACTCCTACGTGGTATCTTTTAATGAAAAAGTGGTGATTCGTAAAAACAAATCTTTTATCTGTTCTGGATGGATGCAAAATAATCTATATTTTATCAAACCTAAGATGGACTTGTTGCTTAATGCTGAGATAAATGATAATGACTCAAAAAGACTTAAAACTTCTCACTCTAATAAGACTTATCTTTGGCATTTGCGCCTTGGCCATATTAACCTAAATAGGATTCAAAGGTTGGTAAGGGATGGACCTTTAAGTCACTTAAAGGTGGAATCTATACCTCAATGTGAGTCTTGTTTGGAGGGTAAAATGACCAAAAGACCATACGGGTCTAAGGGCAATAGGGCCGAAGGGGTTCTAGAACTTGTGCATAGTGATGTTTGCGGACCGATGAACATCCGGGCACGAGGAGGGTATGAGTACTTCGTTACTTTTATTGACGATTACTCAAGATATGGGTATGTGTACCTAATGCACCACAAAAGCGAAACTTATGATAAATTCAGGGAGTTTCGGGCTGAAGTGGAAAAGCAATTGGGCAGACCCATAAAGGCACTTCGATCAGATCGAGGTGGAGAATACCTTTCTGATGAGTTCTTGGGACACTTGTTAGAGAATGGGATTTTATCCCATTTGACTGCGCCGGGCACTCCGCAGCAGAATGGCGTAGCAGAGAGAAGGAATAGGACTTTGTTGGACATGATTCGGTCCATGATGAGTTATTCATCATTGCCTTTATCCTTTTGGGGATATGCACTACAAACCGCATGTTATCTTTTGAACAATGTGCCTTCAAAATCGGTCCCTAAAACTCCTCACGAGTTGTGGACAAGACGGAAGACATCCTTAAACCATATTCGCATATGGGGATGTCCAGCTCATGTCCTGTTTAAGGATCCGAATAAGTTGGAAGCACGTTCAGAAGTTTGCGTGTTTGTAGGATATCCAAAAGGGACTAAAGGGGGTTATTTTTATAACCCAAAGGAAAATAAAGTCGTGGTTTCAACTAATGCAACTTTCCTTGAGGAGAGTTACATGAACGACTTTAAACCTCAAAGCAAAGTGGTGCTTGAGGAGTTGAGGGGTAATCCGTTTACTCCGGAGGTTCCGAACGAAACCATTCCGATCGGTGTAGAAAAACCAAACAAACCTGAACAACAACCTCAGGGGCTTCGGCGTAGTGGGAGGATCGGGCGTCAACCTGAGAGGTATATGTTCAATGGGGAGGTCTTTTTGGCTGAACCGGATGAACATGACAGGGATCCTTATACTTACGCAGAAGCTATGGAGGATGTTGATTCAAGACTCTGGACAGAGGCCATGAACATTGAGATGAAGTCTATGGAGACTAATCGGGTCTGGGAGCTTGTGGATCTTCCCGAAGGGGTAAAACCCATAGGGAGTAAGTGGATCTACAAGAGGAAAAGAGGAGTGGATGGAAAGGTCGAAACCTTTAAGGCTAGACTGGTAGCTAAGGGTTATACGCAAAAGGAAGGAATCGATTATGAGGAAACCTTTTCGCCTGTAGCCATGCTTAAGTCCATCCGGATTCTCTTGTCCATAGCTGCCGCTCTCGACTACGAGATTTGGCAGATGGATGTCAAGACGGCTTTTCTGAATGGCTATCTTGATGAGTCCATTTATATGGAACAACCAGACGGGTTCAAGGTCACGGGTCAAGAGGGTAAGGTTTGTAAGTTGCTAAAGTCTATTTATGGACTTAAGCAGGCTTCTCGTTCTTGGAACATAAGATTTGATCAAGTGATCAAGACTTATGGGTTCTCACAAAATGTGGATGAACCATGTGTTTACAAACACATTAAGAATGGGAAGGTGGTTTTTCTACTACTCTATGTAGATGACATTCTACTAATTGGCAATGACGTTGGGGCGTTGTCATCGGTCAATTTATGGTTGACCAAGCAGTTTGACATGAAGGACTTGGGTGAGGCTAATTTTGTTCTCGGTATCCAGATCTTTCGGGATAGGAAGAACAAAATGATAGCTTTGTCACAGGCCAGCTACATAGATAAAATTCTCAGGAGGTTTGCAATGCAGGATTCCAAGAAAGGTGGGCAACCATCTAGGTCTGGAATTACTCTTTCTAAGAAAGACTCTCCAAAGTCTTATGAAGAAAGAGAATACATGAAGAAGGTGCCTTATGCTTCGGCAGTAGGTAGTCTCATGTATGCCATGCTTTGCACTCGACCAGATATTAGCTATGCGGTCGGGATTGTGAGTCGATTTCAGGCGGATCCAGGACCAAACCATTGGGTTGCGGTAAAGCATATTTTCAAGTACCTGAGAAGGACTCGTGAGTATATGCTTGTGTATTCGGGTGAGGATTTAACTCCTCTAGGATACACTGATTCGGATTTTCAATCCTGCCTGGATTCTAGGAAATCGACTTCAGGGTTTGTGTTTACTCTAGGTGGCGGTGCCATCAGTTGGAGAAGTGCGAAGCAAGATTGCACTTCGGATTCAACGATGGAGGCCGAGTATGTGGCGGCTAGTGATGCTTCGAAAGAAGCAGTGTGGCTCCGCAAGTTCCTTGGGGATCTTGAGGTAGTTCCTGGTATGGATAAAGCAGTATCACTGTACTGTGATAACAGTGCGGCGGTAGCTAATGCTAAGGAACCAAGATTTCACAAGAAGAGTAAGCATATTGATCGGAAGTATCATGTGATAAAGGACTTCGTTGAGAGCGGGCATGTCACGGTGTGCAAGATCGCGTCAGAGGACAATTTAGCTGATCCATTTACGAAGACACTTTCTGGGAGAGTCTTCGAAAGGCATGTGGAAGCTATGTGGATGCGAAATTTGCAGTATTTACTCACTTAGTGCAAGTGGGAGATTGTTAGACATGAATGCTCTAAGGAGTAAAAATGTAATACGTTTTTGGAGACATTTTTTTATCAATAAAGAATTTATTCATTTATATATATACCAAATATTGTCCTCTTTACGTTCATATTTGTTGAATGTATGATAAGCAAACAGTAGTCTGAGACTGTCAGTCTAAACCTTAAGAGTTGGGCATATGATGGGATGATTATGCGGTAGACACGACTCTTAAGGTGATGGTCTAAAATATATGATCCGCAATCGAGGGAATAAAGTTGGGCGCTTTATTCATGTAAAGATTGTTATGTTGTCTATATCCCTTTTGGGAGATGGTTTGTCTTGGCCATCGGAGTTGGACTCCGTGAATAGAAACATTGGCGCATTGTCATAGGTGACGATGTGTTGGATCGGGACATAAAGTGAATTGATTTGGATTAATAATTCTGTCTTGTCAAATCGATTCACTTTAGACAATCATTTGTATTGTATCTTAATCCTGAGATGAATAATGGGCCCGTTGTCTCGACTTGTGTCTTTTGATGTACCAATGGGTGACTCCCACATCTCTATAGTGGCATGCATGCCGGTACGTTGGAGGCATGACTCTTGGTAGCGTAGACTTGTTATTGATAGATATGGAATCCATAGCTCCTCTTTAGGAGTAATGATATCCTCTTATATGCGTTGTCCTGTAATTGGAAAACTGGAGCGCTCAACCATTTGGATACATAGGTGTAACCGAATGGTATACTATCTTTGGATGGTAAGTTTTCTAATGGTGAGACAATGGAACGTAAGATAAAATAATCGGGAAGGTAAGACAGAACTTGTCCTTAAGCCGATTATGGATGATCATATGGGGATGCGATACACTATGATATGTCATGGAGACTTAGCTACACGAGCTTCGTAATTCTATAAAGTTCGAGAGTGCAGCTCCAAGCTTTTAGTGGAGTAGCGTTGGAGTTGATAATTGTGAAATGTATATCTGGGATATTGGGTTTCATAATTATCATGAGCTTGAACTTTATAGGTCCATTTTGGTCCCCTTTGCTAGCTCACAAAATCCTGTAACGACACGGCGTGCTTTTCCAATAATTGGTGACTTATGTCGGATTTATCAGATTGGTTTAAAATTTATAAGAATCAAATAATTCATGTCTGTTTATCGGTTGAATTAATTATGTAAGAAATTAGTTCAAGATGAACTTGTTGAATTATGGCGTTCGGATAATTCTTGTCTGTTTATCGGTTGTTTTAATTTTGGACAATTAGAACAAGATAAACTTGTAGAATTATTGTGAATTGATTTATTTTCTTAGAGATTATCTTGATAAAGTTTGTTTTGATCAGATATATTTTCTATTGGGCTATTTGAATCAAAACTGAGACTTTATCCTTTAGAATCTCGGGTGGAAAATAAAAGATTCGCGGAGATTTTTTCTCGGCAGTTCGGCATGCCGGATGACGTGTTCGGCCTGTCGAACTGGCCAGTTCGGCCTGCCTATCTCACAGTTCGGCATGCCGACCGCGACAGCTAAGATTACGCGTTTTTCACGCGTATCTTACCAGATATTGATCCGAACTTGATTCAATTTCGATTTTTGAGACCTAATCTGATATGGACTGACCCCAAGGACCAATAGGTATAAAAAGGGAGTGAGTCTAATGATTTACTCAGATCAATTTGAGAGATTAAGAGTGATACTCTTCTAGTGAGCATCTAAAAACTCCCTGAGAGCTTTTGTTCACAAATCACGAACACTAGCTTTGGGTTCTCTCTATTGGTTGGAAGGAGAGTCACCGGTGGAAGAGCTGTACGTGTGAGCCCACACTCACTCCGGTTGTGGATAGAGAATAGCAAAGAAGACCAGTTGGTTGAGGCTCTTCTGGAACGTTACTTCTCTACACAGGTCGCGGAGGTTCTTCAGCACACTGAGGTTAGTAAGATCTGTTTAATTTATACATATAACATGTCAAACTTGTGTTTTGGAAAATACTCTGATGAAAATTTTTTTAAAATTCCGCTGCGCACTTTGTTTCCAACAGGTCCTCCTAAGCATTATCCGTGCCAGTCTATGTCGTCGATAAATCAAAACCGTAATTTTGGTAAAGTTTTTGCTAAAAAAATGTTAAAATCCTAAGTTTTCTAAGAAAACAATTTGACATTACAACTGCTTAGAAAACTAAGAAAAACCAAAAATATTTAAGGTAATTTTACCAGAATTTCCCCCACTCACCTCAGCTAAGAAGAAAATTTAAAAAGACATAATTAATAAAATACTACTGATATTATTGAACATAATTTTTACAACATGAACTGGAAATATTATACAAGAAACTAGACTAAAAACTGAAATAAAAACTAAATTATTTAAGTAATAGTAATTATATACTAGGAGAGGAAGGCTTGCCTCTTAAGGCCTCGGTATTTATAGACGTTCAAAAGTTACTATTTACATATATTTTTAATTATTTTTCACTGTAGAAATTTTGAAAAACTCAGACAATAATGATTCGATTTTCTCCTCCTTTTTCTTCTCACTGGGCCTTCTTGATTATGTGATATTCTCGTTGAGATTCTCTGCTTCTCGGCAGCTGTATGCACTGAAAAGGATGCGATCTAGGCCTTTAAATACAAGATCCAACGGTCAATACACAGAGGAAAATAGGCCTAAAATGGGACCAGGAATTCAGGCCGTTAGATCAGTCTTGGTAAGAGGATTACACGGCTGGAATAATGGCTGTAGCTGGAAACGAACGCACATGATTAGACAAGGCCTGAGATTCGCGGGCCCACCTGACACGCGTCAGCGCTGATGCGTGGCTAGCGTGGGTTTGACAGTAGCTAAGATCAGACGGACAAGATTTCTATGACGGTTGATCCGAGGGCTGGAAACTCACCACGTGGCTGCTTCTAGATAAACTTGAATTTTTAATTGGTTTTTGAGGTATTTGATGTTCGATTTTTGCTCGTTTTGGTGTCGTTTTGCTCCGTTTTTCTATCAAATTTTAAATCTAAAATAAAATAAATACACTAAAATTAATTATTTTACAAACATATTATTTAAAATATTAAAAATATTTATTTTACATTAAAACACACAAAATTAATTACAAACTTTAAAAATTTTCAGTTTTTTTTTTGGTTTAGCACATACATGATTTTTAAGACTTGGAAATATTTTTAGAAATTATTGAAAATATAATAGAATATATTTACAAACTTAAAGCACACTGTCAAATAGTTTAAGACTCAAAATAAAATAACTGCTTATTATTTTTATAGTTTTGACTATTTAAAGACTAAACGCATGGTTAACACTCTAAAACGATTCTAAAAATTACTAAAAATATTATTAAACATAAAAATACAACAAAAACACATTTTTAAACACATTTTGACACTAAGACACTTAAAAACTGTTTATCACTAAATTGCTATAATTAAGGAGTTTTATGAGAATTATTAATGCAAAATGATTGATTTTAACGTCAAGTGCATTTTCTAAGTCTCATCACACCCCCAACCAGCTTATTGCTAGTCCCTAGCAATTAAAGCGATAAAACTTAAAACAAATAAAAGGTTTTGATTTTTGAAAAGCTAGTGATTCCTCGCTAATTTTCCTCAGGGATTATCTTATTTTCATGCCTCAAAGTAAAAATGTAAATATTAATTAAGTTATGATTCAATTATAGAGTATGTCAAATATTTAAGATGAGTTTACCCATGTGTGTGTGAATTTCTATTACTAATCAATGCATATTTGTCACAACCTGCCTTTTCGGGCTATGATAAAACTCTTTCTTACTTACTTTAGGGAAAAAATTTAAGAAATTTTTTTTTTAAAACGGAAATAAATATTTACTTACATTAACTTTGATAACTCCCAAAATACTTTCACATACTTATATTTACATAATTAATACTTTTACTTTCCTAACATCTTTCTTTTAATCATTTCATATCAAAATAACTTTAAACATGCGTGGCGGAAAACATTACAGCAGCGGACTCCATACCCAATCTGCACACCTCATCCGTCCGCCAGCTCATCATTACGACTCATTCTGACCTTTTCGTCGGAATACCTACAGCATGAAAAACTTAATGAGCTAACGCCCAGTAAGTCCCATAAATCCCACATGGATATTCACATGAATGCATGAATCAATTATGCTTTCTTATAAACTTTGTTTATTCTCATCATTTCTTATTTTTACTAGGGCCCAAGTGTTCGTACCATTGCGCAATTTCATTTAGGTCTACATAACACCGTGACCGTAACATATCCTTTAAACTCCCATTGAGTTAGGAGCCGGTACGACACTTTTCTTAATTTCTGGTGATACATTTACCAGTCCATTTATTATGGTTGACATACCATGCATGAAGTGATAATCACATATTATCCATGAAACATAAATTCTCTTGCATAGCATAGTACACACAGGTACTTACTTTTTATACACACTGGTACACATTAATATACGCACAGGTATATAGCATAATGTACTCACAGGTACTTAACATAAAATGTTCACATAGATACCTACTTTATACATACTCAAGTATTTATCATTGTACACACAGGTACGAAATCATGATACACATGCTGATTTTCATTATTGTACACACAAGTACACAATATATTATACACCCAAGTACAAAATCATGGTACACATGCTCATTTTCATTATTGTACATACAAGTACATAACAGCTTGTACACATTAATATGCTCACACTTATTCATACATGACTATACCCCTAGGTATTCATATCATGGCAAGCATACAAGTTTACACTTAATTATACGCACAGGTATACATATACATACATTTCTTTCTAAACCTACATTTCACACTGTAGGTGGGAAGGGTACTTACTTGATGCGAATGTCGGGCAACTTAACCTCGATTTCCCTTCTCCTAGACTCCTAGGATCCTGTTGGCCAATTACAAAGCCATTAGCCAAATTTCACTATGTTTCGATACGAAACATCCGTTAGTTAATAATTGAGTTGCATTACTATGTACAACTCTAAAAACCATTGGTTTTTTTCTTATTTCTATCTAACTTTACCCTATCGTTTCTAACGAAGCGTGGAAACCTTTCTAGTTGTTTTCTTATCACATTGGAAACATTTCAAAACGGTTCGGGTTATTTAGACAAAAATAACGATTTTGCCCTTCGTGGGTTTACTAACCTACCCGAGCTCGATTTCGTTATTCTTACGAAAATAACCACATACTAATTTCAAAATAACACCCTAGTGGGTCAAATCCCTTTATTTCTCAATTATGCCCTATTTTCATAAAACTTTGCGGTTTAGTCCCTGAACTGAAAATTTTGACGATTTTACCCCCGGGACTAAAATTTACTTCTTTGCATCAAAATTTCCTATTTTTCTCAAGGATCATTTTTACTTAAGGTACCATACCTTAAATCATTTGCAAAAATAACATTTTCGTCATTTAACACTTTTTTCACTTTTAATATATTCTTGAAAAATCAAAAACTCACAAACGATTGAGTTTTTAGGAAAACGTTCGCGTGGCCTAACAGTTTAATTGAGATCTACAACTTTTGTATTTTAACTTTTCCCAAAATCTCACTGTACAGGGGCGTTTTTGACTATTTTTCAAATCTGCCGAGAAGGAACTTTTTCTTTCAATTTAGTCCCTATGGCATTTTTACAAAAATCCGTTTACAAATTGTAATTCTACCCCTGCAGAAACCATTCCATGCCTTAATCCACACATTCTCATGCTCAAACATCACTTTTACAAAGTCAAACATCAAAATTACAAAAATAACACTTTTTGCAAAAATTGCCGTTTTGCACTATAAACCAAAGTTTCACAACTCAAACTTGCCAATCATCACATATACATAAAATTCCATCAAATACATGCTCAAAACCCCTCATGGGTTTGAAAGAATAAAAATCAAGACAAATTCAAAACTTTAAACTTCAAAACTTACCCAAATAACACTTTTTTGGATTTCTAGCCTTCAAAGGCTTCTTGAACTCCTTCTTGGACTTCCTTTTCATGCAAAAATAGCATGGATTAATTTTTACCCTTTACCCATGAAAAATCCCTTGAAAACTCATGAAAAAGTTTAGGATTTTACCTTAAAACTTGTGGGAAATCCTTGTTCTTGCTTGTAAAACTTGTTCGGGGTTATTTTTGCAAAGTTTGGGGGCTGAGAAATTTTTTTAGAGACCTGCACATGGCTGCTGAATCTTGGAAGGAAAGAAAGGAAGTGAATTTTTGTGATAACTTTGCCTTAAATGCATCCTTATCACATTTGGTGACTCATGGTAACCCATGAGTATACCACTGGGTGTCCTCATCTTATTGGGCCACATTGCATGGCTTGTTGGCTCAATAGAATTCAAGCAAATGTCCACTTTGTGGAGTTAAAAATTTATACTGTGTAATTTTTTACCACATAGTATTTTTTCTATACTGTCGTGGTCAATTCAGTGTACTTTTTATCCTTAGACTGTATAAAAATATTTAACTTACTTTTCATTTACTTTTGGAGGCCAATCATAACATTTTTTGTATGTGCGTTTTCATTTAGCAGTATTCTTATACTGCTCTGGCCTCCTTTCTACCCCCGATTAGGGTTAGGACAACCTCTATGTCCTATTTACATTTTAATCATTCATTCGTTTATATCACAATTTCACAATTAATTGTGACATGAAATTCATTTTATGGATATTATGCACAAATCTCTGAGTCATCAAACTCATAAAATTTGTATTTTATAATATCCACCATTGCATTACATATGCCATAAAATTTGCAATCAATGCCGCTCATTCATATTTTATTGTAATTTTCACATAAATTACAATTTTTACAAAATTTCACATTTTTAAGAATAAATTCATTAATTAAATATTAGGTTTTATTGATGACGTTTTCTCGGTCATTACAATCTACCCCCCTTAAGAATTTTCGTCCTCGAAAATCAAAATAATTCGGGGTAGTCTTTCCTTATTTCATTCTCTCGTTCCTACGTTGCTTCTTCTACTTGTTGGTGGCGTCATAAAACTTTGACGAGAGGTATCTTCTTGTTCCTTAATTCCTTCTCTTCTTGTGCCAGAATTTGAACTGGTTTTTCTTCATAAGACAGATTGTCCTGTATGTCAATTTCTTCCGGCTGAAGAACATATGTAGGGTCTGGCACATACTTCTTTAGCATGGACATATGGAATTCATTGTGTACCAATGCTAGATTAGAGGGTAAGGCTAACTTATAAACTACATTATCTATCTGTTTCAAGATCTCAAATGGTCCAATATATCTTGGACTGAGCTTTCCTTTCTTCCCAAATCTTACAATTTCCTTTCATGGGCATTATCTTCAAAAAGACCAAGTCTCCTACTTGAAACTTTAAAGGTCTCCGTCGTCGATTAATCATAACTCTTTTGCCGACTAAAAGCCATTTTCATTCGTTGACCAATTAACTTTACCTCTTCCGTAGTTCTATTATCAAAATCTATGGTCGACAATGCCTTTTCTTGGGTTTTGTACCAATGTAAAGGTGATGTATATCTCCTTTCATATAGAGCTTCATATGGAACCATACCAATGGAGCTTCGATAACTATTGTTGTATACAAATTCGATCAGAGGAAGCTTTTTATCCCATCCCCTCTTAAAATCTAGCACACATGCTCTTAACATATCCTCTAAAGTCTGGATGGTCCTTTCTGATTGACCGTCCATTTATGGGTGGAAGGCTGTGTTGAACGTCAGCTTTGTTCTCATTGTTTGATGAACACTTCTCCAAAACTTGGAAGTGAATCTACCATTACAATCAGAAATGATAGACTTCGAAACTCAGTGGTATCTAACTATTTGGGTTACGTATAGTTCAGCTAGTCGTTCTACAGAACTGCTGAGTTTAATGGGTAGGATATAAGTTGATTTAGTCAATCTATCAACAATTACCCATATAGCATCATGTCTACCCGTAGTTCTGGGTAGCCCGGTTACCCGGTCCATAGTTATCTGATTCTATTTCCACGCTGGGATATCTATCTTTTGTAATTCGCCCGTTGGTCGTTGATGCTCATCTTTCACCTTCTGGCATGTAAGGCATTTGCCAACACACTATGCGATATCGTTCTTCATTCCATTCCACCAATAGTATTCTTTCAAATCTTGGTACATTATAGTAATTCCTGAATGAGCCACATATGGTGTTTCATGAGTTTCTTCTAATACTTGCTTATTTAATCCTTCATCATTGGGAATGCATATCCTACTCTTGTAACGAAGGATACTATCTTTCAAAATGCTAAATTCTGTTTCTTTGTTTTTAAGAACTTTATTCCTAACTTTAAGTAGCGACGGATCTGCTTCTTGTCGCTCTTTTAAGTTCTCCAACATAGTTGGTTGAAAGGATCAATCAGCTAATCTTCATGTGACTAGCTCTATTTCTACTTCCATCAAATCCTTTTTGGAGAGGTTTTGGTATCATCTATACCGTTACTAGCAAGGACGTTGTTCTACGACTAAGGGCATTGGCTACTTGATTAGCCTTTCCCAGGTGATACAAAATCTTACAGTCGTAGTCTTTGACTAACTCTAGCCACCTTTGCTACTTCATGTTGAGCTCTTTCTGTATGAAGATGCACTTCAGACTCTAATGGTCTGTATAAATTTCATACTTAGCTCCACACAGGTAATGACACTATATCTTCAATACAAATACAACCATCGCTGACTCTAAGTCAAACGTTGGATAATTCCTTTCATAATCCTCTAACTGTTGGGATGCATAAGCAATCACTTTTCCATTTTGCATAAATACGGCTCCCAATCCTATTTTTGATGCATCACTATAGATCACGAACGTTCCATGGTTCGGATCTGGTATTGTCAGTACTAGTGTACTTGTAAGTCGCCCTTTTTAATCCTTGGAAACTTTCTTCGCATTTCTTAGTCTATTCATACTTTGTTGCTTTTCATGTAAGTGCAGTGAATGGTGCTGCAAGTCAGGAAAATCCTTCTACAAAACGTCGATAGTAGCCTGCTAAACCAAGGAAACTTCTAATTTCTGACACACTTTTCGATGTAGGCCACTTATTCACTGCTCAACTTCGGAAGGATCGACAGATACTCCTTCTCGTGTCACCACGTGTCCGTGGAATTGAACCTTCTCCAGCTAAAACTCACATTTTGAGAACTTGGCGTACAATTGATGCCTTCTCAATAATTATAGTGCAATCCTCAAGTGCTTTTCATGTTCCTCTGGCGTTCTTGAGTATATGAAAATATCGTCGATGAAGACAATAACGAACTTATCGAGGTATTCTTCGATTCATGAGATCCATTAAAGCTGCTAGGGCATTGGTCAGTCAAAAAGGCATGACGTAGAACTTATAATGCCTATAGCGTGTTCGGAACGCCATCTTTGGTATATATTATTCTTTAACTCGAAGTTAATGATATCTTGAGCATAGATCAATCTTTGAGAATACTGACGCTCCTTTAAGTTGGTCAAACAAATCATCGATCCTTGGGAGTGGATACTTGTTCTTAATCGAGATCTTGTTTAGTTCCCGATAATCAATACACATTCGTAACATTCCATCCTTCTTCTTAACAAATAGAACAGGTGCTCCCCATGGGGAATAACTTGGTCGGATGAACCCCTTGTCCAATATTTCCTTTAGCTGCACCTGAAGTTCCTTGAGTTTCCCAAGAGTCATTTAATATGGCGCCTTAAAAAAAATTGTGGCTGTTTCGGGGGTCAATTCGATTTCAAACGAAATTTTTCGTTCCGGTGGTAAGTTTGCAACTCTTCCGGAAACACATCAATAAATTCCTTTACTATGGGGACCTTATTTGGTCCTAACTGAGCTTCTTTATCTTTCCTTATTATATTCACCAGATAACCGGTACATCCATTTTCCAACATCTTCCTTGCCTTTAATGCTGAAGTCAACGCTTTGGAAACTTTCCCTAAATACATAAACTTCTCACTTCTGGAAGGTTGAAACGTAACCTTGCGGTGTCGACGACTAATCTTAGCCGTGTATTTTCTTAGGAAATCTGTTCCTAGGATGACGTCATAATCTTGTATATCGATTATTATCAAATCAATATACAATTGCCTTCCGCATATGACTATCGGTACATGACGTGACCAATAATCAGCACTTAATACCTCCCCAGAGGGTAGTGCAATTCTAAAGGTTTGCTCTATCCTATATCTTTTACTTCCTATTCGTTTCGCAAACTTAAGCAATGCAAACAAATATGTTGCTCCAAAATCAAATAAAATATATACATCAATGTGGGCAATAGAAAACTAACATGTCACCACCGATGAGGTTCCTGCATCTTGTTCCTTCTTCATGTAGGCATAAATTCACCCACTTGGTTCCGAAGCTTCTAGTCGCCCTTGACTGACACTAGGGCCTTCAATTTGTGCCTGAACTTGAACCGTACGCAATTGGTTTCCTTGAGACCTCTACTGAGCATGACTGTTCTGACTTTGGGAATTAGAAAAACAATTCCTAGCATAATGCCCTTCTTTCCCACAGATATAGCACTTGTTCGTGCCAGCCTTGCATTCCCCTGCATGTCTTTTCCTGCATTGACTGCAAAGGGGTTTGTTGTTTCCTACATCGTTAATCCTCTTATGGGGTTGAACTTTTGATTTCTTTGCATTATTCACGTTCCATATCCTTTTGCCGTTAGCAATGTAGTTGTGTCCTGCTTGAACGTTCTAGGACAGCCCTTGACTTGGAACACTTCCTTGTCTTTTTACTTGTACAGCTTGACTTTCCTTGGCCAAAGCTTTCTCCTCCTTCTATGCTTTGAAAATCCTTGCTCTTTCCTCCTTATCACGGGCAATTCTAAACTCAGCTTTGGTCGCCCGTTTAATGCAATCCTCTACATCCTTGGGAGTTTGCCTTCCAATATCAACCACAAAAGCAATGTCGGTTTTGAACATTCTCATTAACCGTCTTATTCGTTCCCGATCAGTAGGTACTAACTCGGGACAAAGCCGTGCTAGCTGATTAAACCTCTTTACAGCGTCAGCTACGGACATATTGCCTTGCTTAAAATTATTAAATTCTTTTTGTTGGGCTGCCATGGTTTCTACATTAAAATAAGCCTTGCCAAATTCTTCAACAAAATTTGGCCCTGTCATGTTGTCTACATTCCTTTTACTCTCTACCGACTCCCACCGTCTCCTAGCATCTTTAGTGAGAGAAAACAAAACGCATAGGACTTTTTCATAGTCGTTAAGTCCCATAAATTTCAGAACCCTTTCTATGCCTGTAAGCCAATCGTCGGCCTCTAAGGGTTCTATAGATCCATCAAATTCCGGGGCCTTCATTCTCCAGAATCTTTCATAAAATTTCAGTAGTGGATACTACCGGAACAGCTGTAGCAGCTGGTATATCAGCCATTGATATCAATCGTTATATATCTATCGTGTATTTTCGTTACTATGTTAATACATATTATTAACTTAATAGTATCCAATCAATAACTGCATGTATTCAAACAACATAAATACATGCAAACATACATAATTACATGAACTCAATATCTTGCGTCATATATTTCATTTCCTTTACCTTCATACATTTCATTTCATTAGCATTCATACATTTCATTTCCTTTACCTTCATACATTTCATTTCATAAGCATTCATACATTTCATTTCATAAGCATTCATACATTTCATTTCATAAGCATTCTTACATTTCATTCCATAAACATTCATACATTTCATTTCATAAGCATTCATACATTTCATTTCATAAGCATTCATACATTTCATTTCATAAGCATTCTTACATTTCATTCCATAAACATTCATACATTTCATTTCATAAGCATTCATACATTTCTTTTCATAAGCATTCTTACATTTCATTTCATTTCCTTTCCTTTCGTACATTTCATTTCATTTCATTTTCTTTCATGTCATTCACTTTCATGTATTTCATTTCATAATCATTCATACATTTCATTTCCTTTTTACATTCTCCATAACATTACATGCATAACTAACATACATACATACATACTTTCTTTTCATACATAACTATTCATATCGTCTCCGGGAGCAATTATCACTTCCAGCTACATATACCTTCTTGTCGAGAAGGACACCACTAGCCAACATACATGCATATATAAGGGCATCAAAGCCCAAAACTGTACTAATATCTCATCTATGTACATCATAATCCACAAAGATTTTCTTATAATTTTTTTTTTTGTCGAACTCGACTTTAGACATGTCACTATATTCAGAACCCTCCTTAGGATTTCTCTTCTTCCTCCATATCCGAATCAGTCGACTTATCATCACTTGCGATTATAGGTTCTAGAGGCACATGCTCTTCATCAATGTTATCATTATTATCATCATCAGCATCATCATCATCATCATCATCATCATCATCATCTATACCTATTGGAGGATCTTCTAATGGCGCGGCTACATTCTAGTCTGCATGTAATGCCGCCATAAGAGAATCATGGATACTGAGGTAATTTCCCGGATACTGCATTCGCTGCTGGACCATATTGGGAAGATCTCTCCAAACTAAATCGTAAATGCACCATAAGGGTAATTGTGGCGGAATCAATGGTATCTTAGTATGGCAAAATTTAAGAATGTAATAATCTACCAGTTTGCCTACGTATCTTCCTTATACCGATCTTACTCATAGGTACAATCGGTGTCTCCCATCCGCTCATAACATCGGAATCACCTAGACTGGAATAACGTTTGTTGGTGGAATGGGTGCAACTTAGCTAGAATTTGTCCTCTAAAACCTTACCAATCCCGTGGTTGCTTGTCAAGTTCAATCCTTAACCATATACTAAGGCTTCCCTCATCAATAATCCCGAGGTCAATAAAACTAGAAGATGCGGTGGCATATGACAAGCATTAAATATCACTTCAACTAAGCCATTCGGTCTACACCATTGGCTGCCGACTCCCATAATGCCGCGGTGGCATCTCCTCTTGAAAAGCAATGCTGGCTCTTCGATCAGCTTCCATATCACGATCATGATGCGGCTCCGCCATATACTATATTTATTGTCGTAATTAACATAACAGTATCATATAAAATAGTACTGAACATTCTTATACTTAAAATCAAACTATCTTACTTGAGCGATGGCAATGGAGCAGACGACGATGTGCAGTAGGATGGCAAGATTTCCGCTCTGATACCAACTGTCACAACCCGCCTTTTTGGGCTGTGATAAAACTCTTTCTTACTTACTTTAGGGCAAAAATTTAGGAAATTTTTTTTTTAAAACGGAAATAAATATTTACTTACATTAACTTTGATAACTCCCAAAATACTTTCACATACTTGTATTTACATAATTAATACTTTTACTTTCATAACATCTTTCTTTTAATCATTTCATATCAAAATAACTTTAAACATGCGTGGCGGAAAACATTACAGCAGCGGACTCCATACCCAATCTGCACACCTCATCCGTCCGCCAGCTCATCATTACGACTCATTCTGACCTTTTCGTCGGAATACCTACAGCATGAAAAACTTAATGAGCTAACGCCCAGTAAGTCCCATAAATCCCACATGGATATTCACATGAATGCATGAATCAATTATGCTTTCTTATAAACTTTTTTTATTCTCATCATTTTTTATCTTTACTAGGGCCCAAGTGTTCGTACCATTGCGCAATTTCATTTAGGTCTACGTAACACCGTGACCGTAACATATCCTTTAAACTCCCCTTGAGTTAGGAGCCGGTACGACACTTTTCTTAATTTCTGGTGATACATTTACCAGTCCATTTATTATGGTTGACATACCATGCATGAAGTGATAATCACATATTATCCATGAAACATAAATTCTCTTGCATAGCATAGTACACACAGGTACTTACTTTTTATACACACTGGTACACATTAATATACGCACAGGTATATAGCATAATGTACTCACAGGTACTTAACATAAAATGTACACACAGATACCTACTTTATACATACTCAAGTATTTATCATTGTACACACAGGTACGAAATCATGATACACATGCTCATTTTCATTATTGTACACACAGGTACACAATATATTATACACCCAGGTACAAAATCATGGTACACATGCTCATTTTCATTATTGTACATACAAGTACATAACAGCTTGTACACATTAATATGCTCACACTTATTCATACATGACCATACCCCTAGGTATTCATATCATGGCAAGCATACAAGTTTACACTAAATTATACGCACAGGTATACATATACATACATTTATTTCTAAACCTACATTTCATACTGTAGGTGGGAAGGGTACTTACTTGATGCGAATGTCGGGCAACTTAACCTCGATTTCCCTTCTCCTAGACTCCTAGGATCCTGTTGGCCAATTACAAAGCCATTAGCCAAATTTCACTATGTTTCGATACGAAACATCCGTTAGTTAATAAATTGAGTTGCATTACTATGTACAACTCTAAAAACCACTGGTTTTTTTCTTATTTTTATCTAACTTTACCCTATCGTTTCTAACGAAGAGCGGGAACCTTTCTAGTCATTTTCTTATTCCATTGGAAACATTTCAAAACGGTTCGGGTTATTTGGACAAAAATGACGATTTTGCCCTTCGTGGGTTTACTAACCTACCCGAGCTCGATTTCGTTATTCTTACGAAAATAACCACATACTAATTTCAAAATAACACCCTAGTGGGTCAAATCCCTTTATTTCTCAATTATGCCCCATTTTCATAAAACTTTGCGGTTTAGTCCCTGAACTGAAAATTTTGACGATTTTACCCCCGGGACTAAAATTTACTTCTTCGCATCAAAATTTCCTATTTTTCTCAAGGATCATTTTTACTTAAGGTACCATACCTTAAATCATTTGCAAAAATAACATTTTCATCATTTAACACTTTTTTCACTTTTAATATATTCTTGAAAAATCAAAAACTCACAAACGATTGAGTTTTTAGGAAAACGTTCACGTGGCCTAACAGTTTAATTGAGATCTACAACTTTTGTGTTTTAACTTTTCCCAAAATCTCACTGTACAGGGGCGTTTTTGACTATTTTTCAAATCTGCCGAGAAGGAACTTTTTCTTTCAATTTAGTCCCTCTGGCATTTTTACAAAAATCCGTTTACAAATTGTAATTCTACCCCTGCAGAAACCATTCCATGCCTTAATCCACACATTCTCATGCTCAAACATCACTTTTACAAAGTCAAACATCAAAATTACAAAAATAATACTTTTTGCAAAAATTACCGTTTTGCACTATAAACGAAAGTTTCACAACTCAAACTTGCCAATCATCACATATACATAAAATTCGATCAAATACATGCTCAAAACCCCTCATGGGTTTGAAAGAATAAAAATCAAGACAAATTCAAAACTTTAAACTTCAAAACTTACCCAAATAACACTTTTTTGGATTTCTAGCCTTCAAAGGCTTCTTGAACTCCTTCTTGGACTTCCTTTTCATGTAAAAATAGCATGGATTAATTTTTTCCCTTTACCCATGAAAAATCCCTTGAAAACTCATGAAAAAGTTTAGGATTTTACCTTAAAACTTGTGGGAAATCCTTGTTCTTGCTTGTAAAACTTGTTCGGGGTTATTTTTGCAAAGTTTGGGGGCTGAGAAATTTTTTTAGAGACCTGCACATGGCTGCTGAATCTTGGAAGGAAAGAAAGGAAGTGAATTTTTGTGATAACTTTGCCTTAAATGCATCCTTATCACATTTGGTGACTCATGGTAACCCATGAGTATACCACTAGGTGTCCTCATCTTATTGGGCCACATTGCATGGCTTGTTGGCCCAATAGAATTCAAGCAAATGTCCACTTTGTGGAGTTAAAAATTTATACTGTGTAATTTTTCACCACACAGTATTTTTCCTATACTGCCGTGGTCAATTCAGTGTACTTTCTATCCTTAGACTGTATAAAAATATTTAACTTACTTTTCATTTACTTTTGGAGGCCAATCATAACATTTTTTGTATCTGCGTTTTCATTTAGTAGTATTCTTATACTGCTCTGGCCTCCTTTCTACCCCCGATTAGGGTTAGGACAACCTCTATGTCCTATTTACATTCTAATCATTCATTCGTTTATATCACAATTTCATCAAACTCATAAAATTTGTATTTTATAATATCCACCATTGCATTACATATGCCATAAAATTTGCAATCAATGCCGCTCATTCATATTTTATTGTAATTTTCACATAAATTACAATTTTTATAAAATTTCACATTTTTAAGAATAAATTCATTAATTAAACCTAATTAAATATTAGGTTTTATTAATTAGGTTTTATTGATGACGTTTTCTCGGTCATTACAATATTAACCAAATAAATTTACATTAATATAACCTAATTTATTTAAATAAATTCTTATAAATTTATTTTTTATCCCTCTCTCCACTAATGTAAAATAACACCTTGTTAAAGACCTTTAGGTCTTTATTCAGCTTGTAATGTAAGGCTTGGGTCAAAGATAGGATGGAAGATATATTTAAGGCTCAGTTCACCCATAAGACACTTACAAAAATCCCAAACCTGAAAAATCTAATTCTCAGAGTTTACAATCCAAACTCGAAATGAAAATTTCTTTGTCATCCACTTTTTACTTAACTTTTTTTTTTTTCTTCTTTTATTTTTTACTAAGATATAAAATAACTGAAGATTTACAAGATAAAAAACTTAAAAAGCAAATAAAATTACGTATTTTATAGATGTAACAGATATTCTTAACCCATCCCAACCTCCCATAATATTGACTTAAACCCGTTTACACTTGAAAGAACAAATGCCTTATGAGTGGAAGATAAAAGAAAAGGATTATGAACTTATTAAAAAGGCTAGGCTAAATATGTGGATAACAAAGAAAATTGGAAATATGAAGCTCAACAGGGTAAGTAAGGATATAGAATATATTTAGGTAAGCTTGAAAGGCTCAAACGTTTCAAAAATGGCCTAAATTATATCTATAACTTTGTGTTTTCTAGGATTTCACCTCAAGAGGAATTTAAACAAGTTATAATATTTTATAAAAATACCCCAAATTATACTAACATAAACAGTCTCTAAATTAATATAACGAATCATAGTGCAAGATTAAGTGTTCAAATTTTGGGAAAATTTCAACCTAAATATAAGGCAGACTAAAGAAACCGACATAAACTTATATAATATTTAAAATTTACCTTAAGTCATGAAAATGCTATAATCTTGATATCATTATCGGACATGAGGCAAATCACCAAAAAAATATTTTCAGATTTTTGGAATTTTTTTTATTTTTTTTACTTTTTTAACAATTAGATGTAATGCAAACACATATTTTTTCAATCATGTAGAACTACCAAGGTGAAGATGCGTTTCAAGAATATTAAGTATTCCTTACCTCAGCCATCTTCAAACTTGTATGCTACAAAAGAAAGATGCAAAGATGAGAATTTACAAACACAAAGGACTTCATTTCAGACCATTATCAAGACGCGTTTCAAGACAAATCCTTCACTCAGCCATCTCAGCCTAGGAACACATGAATCTTAAAGTTTTACAAACAGCATACCTTTTTATTTTCAAAGTTTTTTTTTCACTTGGTTTTTAAAACTAGTCCTAGATTCAATCACAAAAAAAGAAGAAGAAGAAATTGACACAACCCTCTCACCCCAACCTAAATTAAACATTGTTCCTAATGTTTAACAAGATTAAGCTGGAAGAGTAACAACATATATTTACAAGAGTGGTTATTCAAAACAAAAAACAAAAACATAGACAATAATGTTGTAGGTAAAACTAAAAGAGATAGAGTTTAGAGAAAAAGATCCAAATCTCGTTTGCACTTTTCGCAGAATTTTGATGTTGCAGTGTCTGCCTCAGGATCAATGACTTGCATTTTTTTGAGCAATTCCTCTATAGTAGGGGCAGAGATAAAAATCTTTCTTCTTGACTCCTCAAGAAACCTTTGTTCCACAGCACGATCTAAAAAACTAAGCAAACTGTCAAAGTAACCATTTATATTTAACAAACCAATAGGTTTAGAGTGTAGTCCTAACAATTTCCAACTAGCAATGGCAAAAAGTTCTTCTAGAGTTCCTAAACCTCCAGGTAAAGCAATAAAAGCATCAGAAGCAAACTTCATGTCTCTTATTCGCTCAGGGATACCTACAACTATTTTTTCAACACCAATGGTAGGATCACATAAACGACTTTGAGCAAAGACACTTGGAATAATACCAAAAGCTCCAGTACCTCCAGAATGATTTCCAGCAGCAACAGTACCCATTAGACCTAGACTACCTCCTCTATATACAAGATTTATCTTTTTCTTAGCCAAGACAAAACCTAAATGAAATGCAGCTTCAATGTAATTAATACCTTTTCCTGATTTAGAACTGCAAAACACACAAATATTGTTTAACTTTAAAGACGACTGAGATGAGGACTCCATAATAATTACTAGGACTAAGACTTTTTTTTTTTTAGACTGAGTTTATCTTACAAATCTGTTCTGAGAAAAACTTAAAAACTAAAAGGATTTTATACACATCTAAAGAGAACGTTGGGTAAAATTAGGTAAAGACAGCTGTGATAATAGATAAGTACAGATGGACAGATGTGACACAACCGTAGAACTTTTTGAAAATTTTTACCTGACTAAACTATTTAACTTTTGACAAACAAGACTCTACTATAAAATTTTTGACAAATTGGGACAAAATTTTAAAAATCAAAGCAAAGCTTATCTTACACGACACACAAAATACCTACCGAAGAAAATTATGCATCTGACAAAAGAAGAAAAGTCAAAATATTATTATTAAAAGATAAATAGTACAATCATAATTATTAAATCACACAAAAATGAAAATCTTTTTGTTCATGAAATTTTATTCTAGAATGAGTTAAAGCAAACTTATGATCATCAAAATGCGTTTCCAGAAATTTCGTTACTCAGTCGTTCTAATGATTATTTTTAAAACCATGATCATATCTTAAATAAATTTTCAACAGTTTTTAAATTTTTTTATTTTTTATGATTTTTTTAAGAGACAGACACACAAAGAAACAAAGAACAATACTTTACAGATCTTGTTCTGAAGTAGAAGGATCTTGAGCCTGCTTTCCATCTAACATTCTCGCAAACTGAACGGTTGGGTATTTTAGCGTCATATTCCCAAGACGTTCCGTTTCTGCATGAAATTGAGGCCAGAGTTATTTCATAGCCCCCCAAATGTATCCACTTGGATGAGACTTAAGAGAAACTCAGAGATCTTCTAAATTCTCATTCCTAAGACCATTTTTACATAACTAAATTTTCTCTTTTCTATTTCTAGATACAAGACCAGATGAGGGACATTTTCCAGAATAAGTTTGATGAGAACATTTATGAGATTTTGATTTCATACGACAAGCTCTTCTTTTTCTAGCACACAGACTTGTACCATACTAGGCAAACCTATATTATTTACAACACTTGGACGAACAAGACCTTCTATGTACATCTTAATATCATGTAAAGCCCCTAAGTAGGGGTTAACAGTTTTTAATAAATAAAATTAAGATCAGAAAATAAAAATAAAACATCAAAGTAATTTGCCCGGGACTTAAATAAAAACTCTCAAAATAAAATAAAAACATAAACAAATAAATAAAATGCAGTTTAATGTAACGCCTTAAATTTTAATAATATAAAACTGTCATCATCATCATTCCACCCTTAATAGAACTTAATACGGTCACAGAAAGCAACAAACAATGCTTACAATATCATGAAGGACATTCTTTAATAAATGAAACAATTTCAATGTAATACAACTACATAGCTTCCTCAACTATATTTCTTGTTACCACCTCACACATACTGTGAGTTCTGAAAAGATGAAAATATAGAGGAATGAGTGACAACATGCTCAGTATAGAAAACCATTACTCACCTTAAGGTTTTATTCTTTACTACATTAAACTTGCATGGTGAGTTAGTTTTCATCATTATCCAAATTATAAGATTTATTTGTCAGACGTGTATGCCCTAAGGAGTAAAAATGTAATATGTTTTGGAGACATTTTTATCAATAAAGAATTAATTTATTATTTACATACCAAATCTTGTCCTCTTTATGTTCATATTTGTTGAATGTATGTTAATTAAACAAAAGTCTGAGACTGTCGGTCTAAACCTTTAAGAATTGGGCATATGATGGACAGATTATGCGAAAGACACGATTCTTAAGGTGATGGTCTAAATCATACGATCCACAATCAAGGGAATAAAGTTGGGCGCTTTATTCATGCAAAGATTGTTATGTTGTCTATATCCTTTTTGGGAGATGGTTTGTCTTGACCATCGGAGGTGGACTCCGTGAATAGAAACATTGGCACGTTGTCATAGGTGACGATGTGTTGGATCGAGACATAAAGTGAATTGATTTGGATTAATAATTATGTCTCGGCAAATCGATTCACTTTAGACAATCATTTGTGTTGTATCTTAATCCTGAGATGAATAGTGGGCACATTGTCTAAACTTGTGTCTTTTGATGTACCAAAGGGTGACACCCATATTTTAATAGTGGTATGCATGCCGGTACGTTGGAGGCATGACTCTTGATAGCGTAGACTTGTTATTCATAGATATGGAATCCATAGCTCCTCTTTAGGAGTAATGATATCCTCTTATATACGTTATCCTGTAATTGAAAAACTGAAGTGCTCAACCATTTGGATACATAGGTGTAACCGAATGGTATACTGTCTTTGGATGGTAAGTTTTCTGATGGTCAGATAATGGAACGTAAGATAAAAATAATTGGGTAGGTAAGACAGAACTTGTCCTTAAGCCGATTATGGATTATCATATGGGAATACGATATACTTTGATATGTCATGGAGACTTAGTTATACGGGCTTCGTAATTCTATGTAGTTCAAGAGTGCAGCTCCAAGCTTTTAGTGGAGTAACGTTGGAGTTGATAATTATGAAATGTATATCTGGAATATTGGGTTTGGTAGTTATCGGGAGCTTGAACTATATAGGTCCATCTGGTCCCCTTTGCTAGCTCACAAAATCCAATAACGACACGGCTTGCTTTTTCAATAATTAGTACTTATGTCAGATTTATCAGATTAGTTTGAAATTTAGAAGAATCAAATAATTTATGTCTGTTTATTGGTTGAATTAATTTTGTGATAAAATTTAATTCATGATAAACTTGTTGAATTATTGGGATCGGATAATTCTTGTCTGTTTATCGGTTAATTTAATTTTTGGATAAATTAGATCAAGATAAACTTGTAGAATTCTTGGGAATTGATTTATTTTCTTAGAGATAATCTAGATAAAGTTATTTTGATTAGATAACTTCTCTATTGGGTTATTTGATTTAAAACTGAGACTTTATCCCATATAATCTTTAATGGAAAATAAAAGATTTGTGGAGATTTTTTATCGACAGTTCGGCTTACCGATCCACGTGTTTAGCCTACCGATAGGGCCTGTTCGGCCTGCCAATGAGCAAAGGATAAGATTATGCATTTTCATGTGGATCTTATCAGATATTGATCCACACTTGATTTTGTTTCGAGTTTTTGAGACCTAATTTGATAAGGACTGACCCTAGGCTCAACCTTTATATAAAAGGGGTAAGTCTTAAGAATTCATCAGATCAATTGGGAGATTAAGAGTGATACTCTGTTAGTGAGAATCTAAAAACTGCCTGAGCACTTTTGTTCACAAATCACAAACACTTGCTTTGGGTTCTCTCGATATGTTGGAAGGAGAGTCACCTAGTAGAAAAGCTGTACGTGTGAGCCCATACTCACTCCGATCATGGATAGAGAATAGTAAAGAAGACCAGTTGATTGAGGCTCTTGTGGAATGTTACTTCTCTTCACGTTTTGCGAGGGTTCTTTGGCATACAAAGGTTAGTAAGATCTGGTTAATTTATGCATATAGCATGTCAAATTTGTGTTTTAAAAAATACTCTGATATAAAATTTTAAAAATTTTGCTGTGTACTATTTTTCCAACAATTGGTATCAGAGCCATGGTTTTTACATAAATTTACGAGTTTGTGATTATGTTATATATATAAATTTTGTGATCTTAATCTCTCATATGCTTGAATTTAATTTTATAGAGAGTTAGCACTCTAGGTTTCTATATATTTTATATGTTGTCATGGATTATGTGGTGAATGTTCATTAATTAATTACGGTTGATTAAATCATTATTTAATTAATTATTAATTAATTATTTTTTACCGGTTATGGTTCCTTAGAGGTTAGAATGTGTATTTAGATTTTTCATGTAATTAGATTGCGGACTATCATCTCCGTCTAGGAATTATTATTTAATTTTAAATTTGTAAGAATTTTGTAATTAAATAATTATTCAGAGAAGACGGATCTAGAAGGCAGATCTAGAAGATGGATGATGCTGCACCTAGATATTTCATGAGTCTCTAATTTTATATTTTTGAATTTTAAAAATAAAATTGATGAATTGCATTAAAAATTGTATTTTCTGGAATGAGAGATTTCTGCTCGGTTGGCATGCCGAACTCACCAGTTCGGCAGGCCGATGGTCACAGATCGGCAGGCCAGACGTGAGGTTCGACAGGCCGTCAGTGGGGCAGAAATCAAGTGGCTCTGGCGGCAAGCTGAACTTCCAGTTCGACAGGCTGAACTTTCATGGATCGGCAGGCCGATCACCCAGATCGGCCTGCCGACCGAGAGCTAGAAAATTTCCAGAAAAGGTGCAGTTTTTCTGATGCAGTTTTAATTTTATTTTTGGGACAATTCTGAGAAACATTAAATTTAGATACAACCAGAAATATGAAGCATTCAATGCATATGGGATTGAAGACTTGAAGATGGGCATTACATGAAAAAGGATACAACTTGAAGATTCAAGGATGAAGAATCGATAATATATCTCGATTATTCTCTTGTAATCTTAGTTTTCTATTCTCTACGGTGGAGCCATAATCTTACGGTTATTTATTATTTTGCTTGTAGTTTTGCTTAATTGCTTTGCTTGTCTACATTATAATATAATTTGCCATGTATATTGATAACATGTCATATAGAATAAGGAGTGCCGCTTCTATTAAAATTGTTCATGCATATTCTTAAAATAAAACCTTGATCTCAAAAGATTTAGTGGGAGAAGGTTTTCGAATAGAGAACCTAAGGCCTCCATCATTGGTCCATAGGCAGAACATGGTGGTCCCGACCTCTAGGAAGGGTTTTCTATTATGAACCAGATTGGATCTCAGAGAGGATAAGGTATTTTAGCATGATTTATGGTTGCACACCTCAAGGTGGTGATTATAAATCATGGATAAAATATTGAAACGATGGTTATACACTCGTGTTAGTTTTATTATTAACCTCCCTTAGGAGCTCTGTTAAAAAAATTAATAGCCAAAGAAACGATTATTAGTATATACTAGATCATACAGGCCCTGAATGGCATATATTAATCAGGAGGGGATCCGTGTTCCTGATTGAATTTGGCATAACTCCCCTAAGAGCTTGTTGAATTCTAAGTTGGAAATTATCGTTGTAAGGTTGTGATATTTTCAAGGTTTTGACACATTAACACGTTTGTATGTTTTTACATGATTGTGTTATCTTACTAAATTATTATTATATGTTTGCTTATGTTTGGTATATGATTCTTTATTGTAGATTAAAAATGTCTAAAAATGCTTTATCATCGATACTTGACAAAAACCTATTAACCGGTGAGAACTATAATGATTGGAAATGAAACCTGGATATCGTCCTGTCCTTTGAGAAACTGAAATATGTACTGACAACCCCTTGTCCTCCCGAGCCTACAGGAGACTCAACTAATGAGCAATTCCAAGCGTATGATCGCTGGAAAGATGCTAATGATCAAGCCCGCTGCTATGTTATGGCTAGCATGAATAACGTGCTGCAGGCTCAACATCAGGATTATGAGACTGCAAAGTAGATCTTGGATAATCTTGAAGATATGTTTGGAGGCCAAGCCATAACAAAGCGGCAAGGGGTGCTTCAAAAACTTCTAAACTGTAAACAGAGGCCGGGGACATCTGTAAAGGAGCATATGATGTTGGTCATGGGTTACCTCGCTGAGGCTCAAACCAATGGAGTCGACATCGATGCTGAAACTTAGATGACTATGGTCTTTGAGACTCTGTCAAAGGAATTTATTCCGTTTAAAGCTACATTTAATTTAAGCAATAGACGGGATATGACCTTAACAAAACTGATGAAACAGTTACAGGAGTTCAAACTGCTGATCAAGGAGTCTCCTGCTGGTGGAGAGGCCAACATGGTAGCTGCTTCTGGTTCCAATCCTAACTCTGGGAATGGAAAGAAGCAACGGGCCAAGAACGGGAAGTCTTCTATTCCTGCTAGCACCAAGAGCAAGAAGAAGAAGAAGAACCCAAAGAAGCTTAAGTGCTTCTTCTGTGGGAAGGTCGGGCATATCAAGAAGCATTGTAAGGACTTCCTTTCTAAAGGAGGTAGGTGTGATCTTCTATATTTAGAAACTTGTTTGGTTGAGGAATCCAGTGACATTTGGGTCATAGATTTCGGTGCAACTAATCATGTTTGTGTTTCTCTATAGGGGTTCAAAGAAACGAGAAGTCTGCTTCATGAGGACTTCACGCTTTGGATGGGCGATGGATCCTTGGTCTCAGCGGAAGCAATGGGAGACGTCCATCTTTATTTTGATAATTATAGGAATTTATTTTTGCAAGATTGTTTTTATGTTCCTAAATTTAAAAGGAATTTAATTTCTGTAGCTTGTTTATTTAAAGACTCATATTTGGTTTCTTTTAATGATAAAGTGATGATTCGTAAAAACAAATCTTTTATCTGTTCTGGATGGGTGCAAAATAATCTATATTTTATCAAACCTAAGATGGACTTATTGCTTAATGCTGAGATGAATGATAATAACTCTAAAAGACTTAAAACTTCTCACTCTAATAAGACTTATCTTTGGCATTTGCGCCTTGGTCATATTAACCTGAATAGGATTCAAAGGTTGGTAAGGGATGGACCTTTAAGTCACTTAAAGGTGGAATCTATACCTCAATATGAATCTTGTTTGGAGGTTAAAATGACCAAAAGACCATTCGGGTCTAAGGGCAATAGGGCCGAAGGGGTTCTAGAACTTGTGCATAGTGATGTTTGCGGACCGATGAACATCCGGGCACGAGGAGGGTATGAGTACTTCATCACTTTTATTAACGATTACTCAAGGTATGAGTATGTCTACTTGATGCACCATAAAAGAAAAACTTTGACAAGTTTAGGGAGTTTCAGGCTAACGTGAAAAAGCAATTGGGTAGACCCATAAAGGCACTTTGATCCGATCGAGGTGGAAATACCTTTCTAATGAGTTCTTAGGACACTTATTATAGAATGGAATTTTATCCCATTTGACTGCGCCGGGCACTCCGCAGCAGAATGGCATAGCGGAGAGAAGAAATAAGACTTTGTTGGACATGGTTAGGCCCATGATGAGTTATTCATCATTGCCTTTATTCTTTTAGGGATATGCACTACAAACCGTATGTTATCTTTTGAATAATGTGCCTTCAAAATCGGTCCCCAAAACTCTTTACGAGTTGTGAATGAGTAAGAAGATATCCTTAAACCATATTCGCATATGGAGATGTCCGGCTCATGTCCTGTTGAAGGATCCAAAAAAGTTGGAAGCATGTTCGGAAGTTTGCGTGTTTGTAGGATATCCAAAAGGGACTAAAGGGGGTTATTTTTATAACCCAAAGGAAAATAAAGTCGTGGTTTCAACTAATGCAACTTTCCTTGGGGAGAGTTACATGGACGACTTTAAACCTCGAAGCAAACTGATGCTTGAGGAGTTAAGGAGTGATCCGATCACTCCAGAGGTTCCAAATGAAACCATTCCAATCAGTGTAGAAAAACCAAACAAACCTAAACAACAACCTCAAGGCTTCAGCGCAGTGGGAGGATCTAGCGTCAACCTGAGAGGTATATGTTCAATAGGGAGGTCTTTTTGGCTGAACTGGATGAACATGATAGGGATCCTTATACTTACACAAAAGCTATGGAGGATGTTGATTCAAAACTCTGGACAGAGGCCATGAACATAGAGATGAAGTCTATGGAGACTAATCAGGTCTAGGAGCTTGTGGATCTTCCCGAAGGAGTAAAACCCATAGGGTGTAAGTGGATCTACAAGAGGAAAAGAGGAGTGGATGGAAAGGTCGAAACCTTTAAGGCTAGACTGGTAGCTAAGGGTTATACGCAAAAGGAAGGAATCGATTATGAGGAAACCTTTTCGCCTGTAGCCATGCTTAAGTCCATTCAGATTCTCTTGTCCATTGCTATCGCTCTCGACTATGAGATTTGGTAGATGGATGTCAAGATGGCTTTTCTAAATGGCTATCTTGATGAGTCCATTTATATAGAACAACCAAATGGGTTCAAGGTCACGGGTCAAGAGGGTAAGGTTTGTAGGCTGCTAAAGTCAATTTATGGACTTAAGCAGGCTTCTCGTTCTTGGAACATAAGATTTGATCAGGTGATCAAGACTTATGGGTTCTCACAAAATGTGGATGAACCATGTGTTTACAAACACATTAAGGATGGGAAGGTGGTTTTTCTACTGCTCTATATAGATGACATACTGCTAATTGGCAATGATGTTGGGGTATTGTCATCGATTAAATTATGGTTGACCAAGCAGTTTGACATGAAGGACTTAGGTGATGCTAATTTTGTTCTCAGTATCCAGATCTTTCGAGATAGGAAGAACAAAATGATAGCTTTGTTCTAAGCCGGCTACATAGATAAAATTCTCAGGAGGTTTGCAATGCAGGATTCCAAGAAAGGTGGGCAACCATCTAGGTCTGAAATTACTCTTTCTAAGAAAAACTCTCCAAAGTCTTATGAAGAAAGAGAATACATGAAGAAGGTGCCTTATGCTTCGGCAGTGGGTGGTCTCTTGTGGAAGTATGAGGATGCGAGATTTGTCGTATTTACTCACTTAGTGCAAGTGGAAGATTGTTAAACATGTATACCATAAGGAGTAAAAATATATAGTATGTTTTTGGAGACATTTTTATCAATAAAGAATTAATTTATTATTTATATACCAAATCTTGTCCTCTTTACGTTCATATTTGTTGAATGTATGTTAAGCAAACAAAAGTCTAAGACTGTCGGTCTAAACCTTTAAGAATTGGGCATATGATAGACAGATTATGAGGAAGACACTATTCTTAAGGTGATCGTCTAAATCATACGATTCACAATCGAGGGAATTAAGTTGGGCATTTTATTCATGCAAAGATTGTTATGTTGTCTATATCTCTTTTGGGAGATGGTTTATCTTGACCATCGGAGGTGGACTCCGTGAATATAAACATTGGCACGTTGTCATAGGTGACGATGTGTTGGATCGAGACATAAAGTGAATTGATTTCGATTAATAATTCTGTCTTGGCAAATCAATTCACTTTAGAAAATCATTTGTGATGTATCTTAATCTTGAGATGAATAGAGGGCCCATTGTCTTGACTTGTGCTTTTGATGTACCAAAGGGTGACACCCACATCTTAATAGTGGTATGCATGCTGGTACATTAGAGGCATGACTCTTGATAGCGTAGACTTGTTATTCATAGATATGGAATCCATAGCTCCTCTTTAGGAGTAATGATATCCTCTTATATGCGTTATCCTGTAATTGGAAAACTGGAGCGCTCAACCATTTGGATACATAGGTGTAACCGAATGGTATACTGTCTTTGGATGGTAAGTTTTCTGATGGTGAGATAATGGAACGTAAGATAAAAATAATCAGGAAGGTAAGACAGAACTTATCCTTAAGACGATTATGGATTATCATATGGGGATACGATACACTATGATATGTCATGGAGACTTAGCTATACGAGCTTCGTAATTCTATGTAGTTCGAGAGTGCAGCTCTAAGCTTTTAGTGGAGTAGCGTTGGAGTTGATAATTATGAAATGTATATCTGGGATATTGGGTTTCGTAATTATCAGGAGCTTGAACTATATAGGTCCATTTGGTCCCCTTTGCTAGCTCACAACATCCTGTAACGACACGGCATGCTTTTCCAATAATTGGTGACTTATGTAGGATTTATCAGATTGGTTGAATTTTGAAACAATCAAATAATTCATGTCTGTTATCGGTTGAATTAATTTTGTGATAAAATTAATGTAAGATAAACTTGTTGAATTATTGGGATAGGATAATTCTTGTCTATTTATCGGTTGATTTAATTTTGGATAAAGTAGATCAAGATAAACTTGTAGAATTATTGAGAATTGATTATTTTCTTAGAGATAATCTAGATAAAGTTGTTTTGATCAGATAACTTCTCTATTGGGTTTTTCAAATTAAAATTGAGACTTTATCCTATAGAATTCGGATGGAAAATAAAAGATTCGCAGAGATTTTTTATTGGCAGTTCGGCCTACCGATCCACGTGTTCGGCCTACCGATCCACGTGTTCGGCCTACCGATGGGGACTATTCATCCTATCAATCAGGCTGTTCGGCTTGCTGATGAGCGAAGGATAAGATTACGCGTTTCCATGCGGATCTTATCAGATATTGATCCAAACTTGATTTTGTTTTGAGTTTTTGAGACCTAATCTGATAAGGACTGACCCTAGGCCCAACCTCTATATAAAGGGAGTAAGTCTTAAGAGTTACTTTGATCAATTGAGAGATTAAGAGTGATACTTTGTTGGTGAGAATCTGAAAACTACCTGAGCGCTTTTGTTCACAAATCACGAACACTTGCTTTGGGTTCTCTTGATTGGTTAAAAGGCGAGTCACCTAGTGAAAGAGCTGTACGTGTGAGCCCACACTCACTCCAGTTGTGGATAGAGAATAGCAAAGAAGACTAGTTGGTTGTGGCTCTTCTAGAGCGTTACTTCTCTTCACGTTTTGTGAGGGTTCTTCGGCATACAAAGGTTAGTAAGATCTTGTTAATTTAGGCATATAGCATGTCAAACTTGTGTTTTAGAAAATACTCTGATATAAAATTTAAAAAGTCTGTTGCGCACCATTTTTTCAACATTATTATAATCATATTCCATGGATACCATAGTTAATCATTACCAAGTTTCATACATATACATATGTATAATTTTTACAATTCATCATTATTCCTAGGTATCCACATTCAATAGAGTATCACTCAACTTATCAAAACCCAAGTGGGCGCGCTTGACCACCCTCCAAACATTCCAAGGGTGTTCTGGTAAGGGGATATCAAGCCCCGAGTCCTCACCAAGTCATTTATGTACAGTGCGTTTTGAGATTTTCTATCCAAGAGAGCATCATCACCTCCCCCCTATTTTACCTTTTAGGGTATTCGTGCCTAAGGACGTAACCGCCATCCTCTTCACGTCTTACCATTCGTCTATAATCAATCATTATTTATAGAGTGAGTTTTCTTAACCATGCTTCTCAATTTACAACATGTGTCAAATCATTATGTTTCCTCGCTGTACAATACAGGACGAGTTCCACATTATTGTGTTAAGGTATAATCATATATATTCAAAATATCATATACATATCTTGCAACGTAAAACAACTAAATTTTAATTTATCAAAACCTCGCAAAAGATGAGTAATTGAATCCCTACCTCTTTACAGATATCCACTGATAATTTTCAACTTACACAATTCACCACATAAGCTCCAAGTACGCCGTTATCCTAAAACGTGTAAAATAACCATACTTTAATTTAAATCCTAATTTCTAATTATGTCAATTTATCATTTATTTTTATTAGTGTGCCATAATCATTAATGTACTAAAATTGTGAATATCACTTTTCTAACTTAATTTTAGTAAATTATAAAATAGCAATAAAATTAAAATATATAAATTTTATTTTGGTATGAAATATGTTAAATAAATTTTTAAAATAAATAATATGATTATAAAATATTTAGAAATAAAATAATTAAAAGTTTGATATTCATTAAAATAAAATTGTTTGAAATTACAAACCTTTTATAGAAACCTATTTATTATTTTTGAAATATAAGTTATTAAATAACCACCCTTATCCTAATGGTTTGGCCTCCTTTATTTATCCCTAAGGTGGGGGGTTGTTTGGCCTCCTTTATTTATCCCTAAGGTGGGGGGTTCAAATCGCACCTGAAGCTAAAAGTTGCCTCTATTTTTATTAAATCTCTATTTTGAAAAAACGACATGTTGTTTCCCCTTTATAGGAAAAACGACAAAAAGCGAGAAAAATGACATAAAATCTAGAAAAATGTACATATAGGTTCTTGATTGTTTTTTACCCATTCTCAATCAAAATTCAGGTTTGTAACATGTTTCTAAGCTTAAAAATGATGTATAATCATTCACAAACATCAAAAACACATTTCTCAGAAACTTTCATACCAAAATACAACTTAAAATCAAAGTTAAAGTTTTAGAAATCTAACCTTAAAACTTAGCTCAAAACTGTGATTTTATCTTGAAAACGTTTAAATCTTCCTTGATTCTTAAGCTTGTGAGAAGTTGTTTTGTGGATTTTATGATAGAATAACTTGAGTGTCCTTTGGTCTTCCTCTGCTTGTTCATCTAGAAAAGGAGAGAAAAGAAAAGAAATGCAGAGGAAGGAAGATAGAGAAGTGTCGGTGTAAGAGAAAGAAAGAGGAAAGAAGAAAGAAAAGAAAGGCAGGGGAGTGAGACGTGGAAAGGAAGAGAGAAGGGAGTTGAACAAAAGAAGAATAATTAAGGGGACAGACAAGTAGGTGAGTGTTAGATGCTTAATGTCTCCTCCAGAGACTTTTAGACACAAAATGTCAAAGGGTATTTTGGTAAATGTACTAAATAGATATAGAAAAATTTTAGAAAATTTAAAAATAGATAGAAATGAATAAGATGAATTAGATTTTAGGTGAAACAAATTTAATTGGCACACTAATATTAATTTAATTACCATAACACCTGTTAGGAAAATAACAGGTGTCACATATCAGTAGGAAGTTTAAAACATAAAAGTACCCAAAGACGAGTGACTCTAGTTTTGTACTTCTTTTTTATTTCTCTTTGAGAAAGTGAAGGGCAATATTTCTTTAAGTGCTCATATTTTTGGATCCATGATTAAGAAATTGAGATTCTTGAGAGTGAATTGAAAGCTTCAAGAGAGAGTTTGAGAGAGAATTTGGGAGATTTTTGTGGAAGCATATGAAAAGGAGATTGACAAATTTTTGGAAAAAAGTGTTTGAAAGATCGAAGAACTTTGAGAGAGTTTTGGAAGATTTAGAGAGAAGACAGAGAGAATTTGAGAGGTAGAGAGAAAACGAGAAATTTAGAGAAGGAAAGAGCAAAAATTTTTTGAGCTTAAATGCACGGTAACAAATTTTATAGACAAGGGGTGGATTATTGTTTAGACACAAGGAAGACTGTACAGACGCATGCGACACGATACACATCAATAATGGGCTAAACTAAAGTGGGCTAAAAGAAAAGTAACCTAACAGATTACTAAGAAATGAAAATATTTTTGTGTTTTTGAATTTTTGAATTTTTATGCTTTTTTAATTATTTACAAAAGTCTAAAATTCAAAAAAATTCATTGAAAATCATTTCATTAAAATGCGTTTCTAGAGGCCGTTGATACAAAAATAGCAACTAATCATGTTGATTATAACCTCCATAATTTCTACCATTTTAATGAATTTTTGAAATTATTTTTTTGATTTTTAGGAAAAACAAAGAAAGTAAAGATACAACATACAAAAACCAAAACATAAAGATAATACAAACATTAATCTATAACTATGATTTCAGTTTCAAAATCGGAATCGGAATCGTCAATGTTGATGACTGTTGGAAGAGTTGCTCTGAACCTTCCCAAAAGATAACACTCCCAAAAAGTTAAGTTGCCAGTTGCTGCAAAGAACCTTTGCTGAAATTCTTCTTCAACCATAAGATCATACATTGTGTCACCTATTACCTCATCCTCGGGTTCTTCAAAAAGCTTTATTTTCACATTCAGGTTCAAAACTTGAATTTTCAGCTTCAAGAGGTTGGTCAACAAAAACATTCACATGATGGTTATCAACTTTGGGTGGAACATTCGAATCAAAAGAATTAGCCAAATAAGCCAAAGGATCAACAAACATACCTTTCAACACAGTTCACTTCACACTTTTCAGAGGGTGATTGTGCCACATTAAAAACGTTGAATTCAAAAGTCATATTCCCAAAAGACAACTTCAGTATTCTATTTCTACAATTAATTAAAGCATTAGAAGTTACAAGAAATGGATGGTCTAAAATGATAGGAATTTGAAAATTTGGATTCGCAATAGGTTGTGTATCCAAAACAATAAATCCTACTAGGTAGTAAAATGTATCAATTTGGACTAACACGTCCTCAACAACACCTCTTGGAATTTTTACAGATCGATTAGCTAACTAAAGTGTGATAGAAGTTGGCTTAAGTTTACCTAAACCAAATTGTTGATGGACAGAATAAGATAAAAAGTTGACACTAGCCCCAAGATCTAACAATGCATGGTCAATTTGAGTGTTTCCTATGATACATGAAATTGTGGGACAACCTGGATCTTTGTATTTCAACGATGAATCATGTTGAATGATTGAACTAACATTCTTAGCTAAAAATACAGTTTTAGTCACATTACGCTTCTTTTTAATTGTACAACAATCTTTTAAAAATTTAGCATAAGATGGGACTTGTTTAATTGGATCTAAAAGTGGAATGTTGATTTTGACTTGTTTAAAAAGCTCAAAAATTTCAGCATTTTTATCAAACTTCTCTTTTGAAAGCAAAGCTTGAGGAAATGGGATCTTTGGAACAAATTTTAATTTGAAATACTCTTTTCTTTTTCAGAATTTTCCTCATCACTATTAATTTTTTCATCACTTTTCAAAGTTGAATTAACCTTCTGATCTTTTGAAAGATTAGTTTTATCAACAGCTTTTCCACTTCAAAGAGTTGTGACAAAATTAACAGTTTCTTGTTGTGATTGTGAACTAGAAGAGGCAACTTCATTTGCAGATGGATAATGTACAGGTTGAGTAGGAAATTTGCCTTTTTCTTGAATGCAAAGGGAAGAAGTAAGTTTAGAAATGGATTCTTTAATTTCATAAATGTCTTGAGAAGTGCAAGTATTATGAACTTCCTATTTTTGAATTAATGATTTTTGAGCTTGAATGAAAGATTGCAAAGTGTCTTCAAGAGTTTTGACTCGACATTGGAGATTTTCAGAAAAATTTTGTGGAGGCCTTTGAAAATTTTGAGAATTTGATGGAAATTGTGGATTTTGAGATTGTTGTGGAAATGGTGGACGACTTTGAGAATTTTGTTGTGGAAGTGGTGGTTGTGTTTGAAATTGTTATTGTGGTTGATCATTTCTCTAACTGAAATTAGGATGGTTTCTCCATTGTGAATTGTATGTGTCAAATGTAGGGATGGAAATGGCTTTCTAACTAGGTCCAATTGATTTGTGTAATTCACCTATTCAAAGGACTCTTCCTTAAAAATTGGGCATTCATAAGTTGAGTGTCCTAGAGTTTAGCAAACACTACAAAAAATTTCAATTTTAGGTTCTTGGACATTCCTATGTTCCATGGCTTCAATCATTTTAGTCAAACATGCAATTCTAGCATTTAGATCATTTTCTTGACTAAGTTGATGGACATCTCTTTGAGTATTAGCAAGATTAGATCTAATTGAGCCTTCAAAATTACTATGTTGCCAATATTGAAAGTTTTCAGCTAAGTTATCAAGAAAATCTAACGCTTCATCAGGTTCTTTATCAAAGAATTCTCCATTACACATTGTTTCAACAAATTGACGGGTTTCAAGAGTTAAACCTTTATGAAAGAAACTAATGTAACGCCATTTTTCAAAACCATGATGTGGGCAAGAATTCAACAAATCCTTAAATTGTTCCCAACATTGGAAATAAACTTCTTTGCACTTTGGGAAAAATTTTGAATTTGTTTCTTCAAAGCATTGGTCTTATGAGTTGGAAAGAATTTTTTCAGAAACTCAGTTTGTAGTTCTTGCTATGTACCTATTGACCTAGGTTTTAAAGAAGTAAGCCAAGTTTTAGTTTTGTCTTTTAAAGAAAAAGGAAAAAGCTTAAGCTTAACAATTTTCATTTAAAACTTCCTGGTCAGTGAAGGGAGCATAAACACCTTCAAACTCTCTAAGGTGCAAATATGGATTTTCAGATTCTAAGCCATGAAAATTGGGAGGCAAGTTGATCATTCCAAGTTTAAATCTAAAGTGATGGCCATTAAGAGGAAAAACCTAACATGATGGAGTGGATTCATGAGGTGGTTGCAAATAATCTCTTATTGAACTAACAGGATTGATGATTTGTTGATTACCAATATTTTCATTATGAACACTTTCATCATCAGCCATTTTTGGTGAATTTGAAAACACAACAGAGACTAAAGGTGGTTCTAAACTTTTCCTAATTAATCTACGATTTTTAGACTCACGGAACCAACTGGCATACAAATTATTTAAATATTTACAAAATTTTATAGACAGATACTAAGCTTTTCTTTACTCAAGGAGAATAAAGTAGTGAATGAAAAGTATCTGCCTTATTGATTTTGTAGAATTTGAGAATTATATTTTTCAAGAATGTCCCTAGGAAAAATGGGCAGTGCTAAGGCTCCTTAAAAACCAATCTCCTTGACAGAACAATGTTCCTGGAATGACTGGTGTTGGAAAAATCTCCAAAAATGAGTTGGTTATGGAAAAAAAAAATTTCAACCAGTATCAACCCCCAAACAAACCTTTCTAAAAAAACTTTTTCACAAAAACATAATTTATTTATTAAGTATTATGGAAAACCTAGTCTAAAATTTTATGAAGTTTTATTTCTAGGGCAAAAACCTAAAACTAAGCCTACAACTAGCAAAATAAATATTTTACAAAAGAAAGGAAAGAAAAGAAAATTTTTATGATTTTTAGGATTTTTTTATTTTTTATTTATTTTTGAATTTTTTTTAATAGTAAAATAGTGATGTGAATAGTAACTAACATGAATAGTAACTTTTATTATACAAATGGTAACTTACAAAAAACGCATGCAGATTTCTACGTGGACAGTACTTAACATCTGCAAAATAGAAAATATTAATGAAAGAAAACAAATAAAACAGTAAAAGAAAAGTTAGTAATATATAAAAGAAAAAGAAAAAGAAAAAGAAAATATGTTATACAATAATATACTGCACTGAAAGCAATACTGTCCTCGACAACGGCGCCAAAAACTTGATCACACGCCTGTTAACGCACTCTAAAATAACCTCAAGTATAAGGTTGTCTCAAGTAATACTTACTTAGTGAATCCGAGGTCAAACCCACAGGGAAGTGTTTATTCAATTCTAGTACATATATTATATTAACTTTTTCTTTTTATTTAAACTGAAAAATATGATGATTAATATTTATTTTTTATAGAATATATTTACAATATTTACACATTTTTACAGTATTTTTCATTTTAAAATTTAGACTATATGAAACTTTAATAACAAGAAATGTAGACAATTTAAAATAACTTAAGCATATTAATGACAATAACAACGACAATTTAAAGAAGTAAAACAACAATAATAACAGGGTTGAGATTTAAAGGTTCCATTCTGGCAACTATCTTAAATATATTTAAGTTTTCTATTTATTTATTAGTTGGTTTAAGAATATACTATGCCATCCTATGTCTACAATAAATCAAGAATTACTAAGCATTTACTGTGCCATTCCATGTCTATAATGTAACAAAAATACAACTTAATAAATGGGCAGTATTTCAACATAACTTAACTAAAATAACGACCAAGATAATGGGTTAAGCATTTACCAAGTCATTCTCTGTCTACGACTAATCAAGATCCTCCCAAGTATTATCCGTGTCAGTCTATGTTGTCAATAAATCAAAATCGTAATTTTGGTAAAGTTTTAGCTAAGAAAATGTTAAAATCTTAAGTTTTCTAAAAAAATAATTTGACATTACGACTGCTTAGAAAACTAAGAAAAACCAAAAATATTTAAGGTAATTTTGCCAGAATTTCCTCCTCTCACCTCAGCTAAGAAGAAAATTTAAAAAGACATAATTAATAAAATACTACTGATTTTATTGAACATAATTTTTACAACATGGACTGGAAATATTATACAAGAAACTGGATAAAAAACTAAAATAAAAACTAAACTATTTAAGTTGCAGTAATTATATACTGCGAGAGGAGGGCTTGCTTCTGCCGAGGCCTTAGCCTTGGTATTTATAGACGTTCAAAAGTTACTATTTATATATTTTTTAATTATTTTTCACTGTGGAAATTTTGAAAAACTCAGATAATAATAATCCAATTTTCTTCTCCTTTTTCTTCGTGTTGGGCCTTCTTGGTTGTGTGAAATTCTCGTTGAGATTCTCTGCTTCTCGGTAGCTATACGCACTGAAACGGAAGCGATCTAGGCCTTTAAATGCGATATCCAATGGTCAAGACGCAGAGGAAAATGGCCCCAAAATGGGACCAGGAATTTAGACCGTTAAATCAGTCTTGGTAAGCGAATCACACAACTGGAATAATGGCTGCAACTGGAAACGAACGCACAAGATTGACAAGCCTGAGATTCGTAGGGCCCACCTGACACACGTCAACGCTGAAGCGCGCTGCGTAGCTGACTCGTGGCTGGCGTAGGTCTGACGGCAGCTAAGATCAGACGGACAAGATTGCTTTGACGGCTGATCCGAGGGTTGGAAACTAGCCATGTGGCTGCTTCTAAATAAACTCAAATTTTTAATTGGTTTTTAAGGTATTTGATGTCTGATTTTTGCTCGTTTAGGTGCTCTTTTGCTCCTTTTTTTGCCATATTTTAAATCTAAAATAAAATAGACACACTCAAATTAATTATTTTACAAACATATTATTTAAAATATTTATTTTACATTAAAACACATATAATTAATTACAAACTTTTAAAATTTTTAGTTTTTTTTTTCAGTTTAGCACATACATGATTTTTAAGACTTGGAAATATTTTTAGAAATTACTGAAAATATAATAGAATATATTTACAAACTCAAAACACACTATCAAACACTTTAAGACTCAAAATAAAATAACCGCTTATTATTTTTACGGTTTTGACTTTTTACAGACTAAACGCCCGGTTAACACTCCAAAATGATTCTAAAAATTACTAAAAATATTATTAAACATAAAAATACAATAAAAACACATTTTTAAACACATTTTCACTCTAAGACACCAAAACACTGTTTATCACTAAATTGCTATAATTAAGGAATTTTATGAGAAATATTAATGCAAAATGATTGATTTTAACGTCAAGAAAAGTGCATTTTCTAAGTCTCATCACTTACGTTCCACTACCACAACATTGGAATACTTATTATCCATAGATAGTATACCATTTGGTAATACCTATATATCCAAATAGTTAAGTACTCTAGTCTTTTAACTACAGGATAATACATATAAAAAGAATATTATTAACTCTACAAAAGAGCTATGGATTCTATATCTATGAATAACGAGTCTACATAAATCAAAAGTCATGTCACTAATGTACTAGTATGCATACCATCATTAAGTCAAGATGTCACATTTTGGTACATCAAAAGACATAAGTAAAGAATACAGGCCCATTAGTAATTTCAAGATTAAGACACAACATATATGATTGTCTAAAGTGAATTGATTTGAATAAACAAAATTATTAACCAAATCAATTCAACTTTTTGTCCCGATCTAATGCATCGTCACTTATGACAATGCACTAATATTTCTACTCACAGAGTACCACTCTGATGACCAAGACAAACCATCTCCCGTTAGGGATGTAGACAACATAACAATCTTAGCATGAATAACGTACCCAAATTTATTCTCTCAATTGCGGATCTTATAATTTAGACCATCACCTTTAAGTTTCATGTCTTTCGCATAATTTGTCCATCATATGCATGATTCTTAAAGGTTTAGACTAACAGTCTCAAACTTTTATTTGCTTATCATACATTCAACTGAAATAAACATAAAGAGGACTATATTTGCTATATGAATAATAAATAAATTCTTTATTGATAAAATGTTTTCATTCTCCAAAAACAAATTACAACAATTTAACTCCTTAGGGCACTATGTCTAACGATCACCCACTTGCACTAAGCAAGTAATTATGATATGTTGCATAACCCCATTGCTCTGATAGGCCATAAGGACATCATATTACCATGATGTCCTTTATTACATGATACTCCTGATGTACATGCTTACTTATCTTGTGAAATCTTGGTCCCTTAGCATTAGCTATCGCTGTGGTGTTATTACACTATAGTGATACCACCTTATCCATACCAGGAACTACATCAAGATCCCCAAGAAACTTGTAGAGTCACACTACTTCTCAAAAAGCATCACTAGCTGCCATATACTTAGCCTCCATTGTTGAATCTGAAGTACAATTTTATCAAGCCTTAGCCTCCAAACATGTCATCAAGATAATCCAAGATCTATTGAGTAGTTTCATAATTTTCATGTTGAGCTTGTAGCGTATTATTTATGCTAGCCATAACGTAACAACGGGCCTGAGCGTTAGCATCTTTCCAGCGATCATATGCTTGGATTTGCTCATTTGTGGAATCCTCAATAGTTTCGGGAGGACACAGTGTTGTTAGCATAAATTTCAGTTTCTCAAAAGAAATGATGATATTCAGGTTCCTTTTTCAATCATTATAATTTTTGTCAGTTAACATGTTCTTATCGAGTATTGATGATAAAGTGTTTTTACACATTTTAATCTACAATAAATATTCATATACCAATTTAAGCAAACATTCTATGGTAGCTTAGTAAGATAACACAAATAAGTAAACATATAATTGTGTTTATGTGTTAAAACCTTGAAAAAAAAATACAACCTTATAATGATAATTTTCAACTCAAAATTCGACGAGTCTCCTAGGGGAGGCTTAACAAATTCAATTAGGAACACAGATTTCCTCTGATAAATATATGCCATCCAAGACATGTATGATCTAGCATACATTAATGATCATTTTCTTTGGCAATTAATTTCATTAACAGAGCTCCTTGGGGGGTTAATAACAAAATTAATCTTGAGTGTATAACCATCGTTTCAATTATTTTATCCATGATTTATAATCACCACCTAAGGATGTACAATGATAAATCATGCTAATATCCCTTAGGAGATCCAACCTGATACATGATGAAATCCCCTTCCTAAGGTTGAAACCACTATGTGCTACCTATGGACTAACAATGGAGGCTGTAGGTCTTCTCTTCAAAAACCTTCTCCCACTCAATATTTTAAAAGTCAAGGTTATATGTTAATATGCATGAACAATTTTTAATTAGCGGCACTTCCTATTCTACATGGCATGTTATCAACATACATGGTAAATTATATTGTAATGCAGAAAAGCAAAGCAATATGCAAAGCTACAAGCAAAATAATAAATAGCGGTAATATTATGGTTCCATCCTAGAGAAAAGAAAATAAAGATTACAAAATATCAATCGAAACATATTATTGATTTTTCGTCTTTTATTATTCAATCTCACATAGATCAAAAGGCTATTTTTCTAGTCATCTTAAAATTTTATGTATCTCAGAATTGTCTCAAAAACAAACTAAAAAACTGCAACAAAAAAATGCACCTTTTTCGAAAATTGTTCTAGCTTGTTGCCGGACTGCCAAACTTTCAAATCAGCCTACCAATCTACGACCATCGACTTGCCAACTGAGCTGAACCAGCGTTTTTCTAGAATTTATGTACAAAACAATTTTTAACGTTATTTTCAATAATTCAAAAACATAAAAATTTATAAACATAGAAAAACAATAGAACTCCAATCATCTCCATCTTCTAGATTTGTCTTCACCTTAAATAATTATTTTAATACAATTTTTACAAATTAAAATAATAAATCCTAGACGGTGATGATAGACCGCTATGTAGTTAAATGAAAAATTTAGATACATATTATAACCTCTTAGGAACCATAACTGGTAAAACTAATTAATTCATAAATAATTAAAGTAAAAATTTAATCAATCATAATTAATGAATAAACATTCTCCTTATAATCTCATGACAGCATTTAATTATAGAGTAATTTTGATTCAGAGTAATTTTCAAATCTCAATAATCTCATAACTGGTAAAACTAACAATTTTGATTCAGAGTAATTTTCAAAACACAAGTTTGACATCTTAAATACATAAATCAACGACATATCTTACTAACCTCTTTTGTACACTGAAAGCAACAACAATCCGTGAGAGAAGAACCTTCTAGAAAAGCCTAAACTAACTAGTCTTCTTTATTATTCTCTATTCATAATCGTAGTGTGGGTGGTCACACGTCATACAGCTTTCCCTTCGGTGACTCTCTTTCCAACAACTTGAGAAAACCTAGAGCTAAGGTTCTTGATGTTAAACAACAGCTTTCAGGGAGTTTCAGAGTTTCTCTCATTAGAGTGCTCACTCTATGCTTCTCAAATGATCCAAATAACTAAGAAACTCATCCCCTATTTATAGTGGTCGAACTTGATGTTAAACCTTATAGATTAGGCTTCAAAATTCGAGTCTAGATCAACTTCTGATGAAAAACACATCAAAAACGTGTATATTGATTATCGCATGTTTCGTAGGCCAATCTCCTAGATCGGCTTGCCGAAGTTTCCCACCGGCCTGTCTAACGTACGATAATCTAGAATCCTTAGAATATCTTATTTTCATCTAGGAATCTTAGATAGAGCCTCAGTTTTAATTCAAATAACCCAATAGAGAAGTTATCTGATTAAAACAATCATATATAGATGTTCCCATAGTAAATAAAATATTATCCAAATAATTCAACATGTTTATCTTGAATTAGTTCACAAAATTAATTCAACTGATAAACTAACATGAATTATTAAATCCATTAATATTGAATTTCGACCAATCTAATAATTTAACATAAGTCACCAATATGTAGGAAAAGATGACGTATTGTTATAGGATTATTATGAGCTAGCAAAGGGGACCCGATGGACATATATAGATCACGCTCCTATAATTACAAATACAATATCCCAGACATATATTTTATATTTATCAACTCTAACGCCACTCCACTAAAAGCTTAGAGTTACACTCTCGAGCTATATAAAATTACAAAACTCCCATAAGTTAACCGTCCATGACATATCATAACGTATCACATCCCCATAAGATATTCATAATCGGCTTAAGGATAAATTCTATTTTACCTTCCTGATTATTTTTATTTTATGTTCCATTATCTCACCATTGGAATATTTACTATCCATAGATAGTATACCATTCAGTTACACTTATATATCCAAATGATTGAACACTCCAATCTTCTAACTATAGGATAGTGCATATAAGAGAATATTATTAACTATACAAAAAGAGTTATAGATTCTATATCTATGAATAACAAGTCTACGTAAATCAAAAGTCATGTCTCCAACGTAATGGTATGCGTACCATCATTAAGTCAGGATATCACCCTTTGGTACATTAAAAGACATAAGTCAAGAATACGGGTCCATTAGTTATTTTAGGATTAAGATAAAATACATATGATTGTCTAAAGTGAATTGATTTGAATAAACGAAATTATTTACCAAATCAATTCAACTTTTTGTCCCGATCCAATACATCACCACCTATGACAATGCACTAATGTTTCTAATCATGGAATCCCACTCTGATGACCAAGACTAGCCATCTCCTATTAGAGATGTAGACAACATAACAATCTTAGTATGAATAAAGTGTCCAACTTTATTCCCTCGATTACTGATCTTAAGATTTAGACCATCACTTTTCACATTCATGTCTTTTGCATAATCTATCCATCATATGCACGATTCTTAAAAGTTTAGACCGATAGTCTCAGATTTTTGTTAGCTTATCAAACATCCAATAGAAATGAACATAAAGAGGACAACATTTGGCATATGAATAATAAATAAATTCTTTATTGATAAAATGCTCCAAAAACATATTATAGCATTTTACTCTTTAGGACACTATGTCTAACAGATTGTGATCCATGGAATTCGTGGCTTTTTTCCTTTTTTTCAGTTTTTTTGAAAATTTTCTAGAAATTTGTTTTCTTTTTTTAGTTGTAACTTTGATTTTGCTTGTGTAAGGGAGACATCATAATTAGTAGGTGGAGTTCAAATTTTAACCCGTTAGATTAAATCTAATGGATTAAAAAAAGTCTCATAATTAAGACTCTTTTAGAGGTCTTATCATAGTCATGCCCTAACAACAACAACAACAACAATAATCTTATTTAAACAAATCAGTAAATGAATAAAAAAGGGTACAAAAAGAAAGAAATTTTATTAAAAAATATATAATTGGTGTAAAATAAAAATTATAAAAATACAAAATGGGTAACTTTTTTATCATAAAACGCTGAAAAAAACTTCAAAATTAAAAAAATAGCGCATGAATAGTGCAGCGCTATATATAGTGCCACACTATTCATAGCTTTAATTTGGAGTTGGTTTTTGGCGCACGGTTGGAGCCCAATTTACACACTATATTGGTATTTTGCTCTAACATAGAGCTTGGTTGGAGATAATCCTAAGGGTCAAAAGTAAAATTAATCTTTTAATTTGCTACCCAACAAAAATATAGATTGGCATGCTAGTCCCACTAACGTAAATCATTACACAGAGACAAAGGGCTGATCTTTGAATAGGAACAAGAGTGGATTTGCAGGGCCCCAAATGAGTTGACTTGTTTAAAAAAATGTTGAGGATTATTGAGCCAATCAATGCACAATCAAGCCAATCAATGCACAAAGTCTGGGATATTCTTCAAATTTAGGCAATCATCCATAGTCAATGGCCATTGATTTGTTTCCTTTATATAGAATTGTAAATAGGGATTTATGATCTGCACTAATTCAGCATCCAAATTAGTCATTGTAATGTGTATATATATATGTGTCTAATGTAACCAGAAACAAAATACAAAAGAAGAAATTCATTCTTTCTTTTCATGGCATCAGAGCATCCCACGGTCCTGAACCTATAGCCTTCTTCCTTCTTCCTCTCATATTCAAAAAAAAAAAAAAAAACTGCTCACCTTCTTCTAGCCGATACACATGGCAGGAAAAGACGAAACTCTGAACTCAGCCAAGACTGAGACCAACAAGTTTGATAACCCAAATGATCCCCTTTACCTTCATTATTCTGATCAACCTGGACTTGTACTCGTCACATAAGCGCTGGATGGAGAAAATTATAGCACTTGGAGTCGTGCTATGCTCATGGCTCTCAGCATCAAGAACAAAGAAGGCTTTGTCAATGGCACCATCAAACAACCATCGGAGACTTTTATCACAGAACTCCAACAATGGACGCGCTGTAACAACCTTGTAAAAGCATGGCTTTTTAACTCAATCTCACAAGATATTGGAGCAAGCATAATATACAGTGAAAGTGCTCATGATATCTGGCTTGATTTAAAAGATCGTTTTTCACAAACTAACAGTGTTCATCTTTTTCATGTTGAAGAAGCCATACATGATTGTAAACAGGGCAACACAACCATTGGGAATTACTACACCAAGCTTAAAAGTCTATGGGATGAACGTGAAGCACTTTGTAACATTCCCAAATGCACGTGTGGTGCTATGAAGGATGTTCTGTAGTTTCAACAAAATCAAAAGACCATGAAATTCCTCATGGGACTTAACAAAGCCTATGCTAGTGTTAGAGGACAGATTCTACTCATGGATCCACTGCCTGCCGTCAATAAAACTCATTCTCTCATTTTGCAAGATGAAAAACAAAGAGGCTTATTGAACGGAGGCGCACCACTGGCTAAAGCCTTGGCCTTTGCAGTGAAGAATACTCCACAAAAATCTAAGAGGATTTTCACACCTAAAAATCCACATCTGAAATGTGGAACATATGACAAAATTGGACACACCACAGAGACATGTCGGGCACACCTCAAATGCGAATATTGCGGTTGGCAAGGTCACACCATTGATGTTTGTCGAAAGCTGCAAAAGGCGAACTCAACAAACAACAAACCTGATCAACGAGAGCGTAAAATTTTTTCCTCCAAGACCAATCATGTAGATACCAACACACCATCAAATTCCATGCCATTCACTCTCACAGCAGAACAATATCATAATCTCATGGCACTGCTGACCAAGAATAAATCCAATTTGATGGCCAATCATGTTGGTAGCACATCTGCCATGAGTGATCTCTCAGGTACAATTTTTTGTGGCTCTGTTGTTGACAAAGAAATGTGCTGGATACTCGACACAGGAGCCACAGATCACATAGTTTACTCTGTCGATTTGTTAACCACAAAATCTCGTGTCATAAATCGAACTGTGCATCTACCCAATGGAGCCATTGCTACAGTCTCACACATAGGCAGCATTCACTTTGCTAATTTCATCATGAGTGATGTGCTATATGTTCCTTCTTTTAAATTAAACTTGATTTCCATTAGCAAGCTTGTGCACAATTCTCACTACCTTGCTACGTTCATTAATCATACTTGTATGCTACAGGACCAACGATCGGGGAAGATGATTGGGATGGGAACTAAGCTTGGAGGACTCTACTAACTTGATACTCCACAGAAAACTAGGTGCAATGCTGTCACTACACCAACTTCCCATTCCCCGAAACTTTGGCATCAACGCCTAGGGCATCCATCAAATAAGACCTTAGTTTGCTTTCTCATTCAATTACAGACATGGAATTTTGTAATATTTTTTATTGTTTAATTTGCCCATTGGCTAAACAAACTCGTTCTCCATTTTCAACAAGCTCCATTCGCACTAAAACACCTTTTGAATTAATCCATGTTGATATTTGGGGAGGGTACCATGTTTCTTCAATTACAGGGGCACAATATTTTCTTACAATTGTTGATGATTATACATGTTGCACATGGACTTATTTGATGCATCATAAATCAGAAACTCACTCATATATCACAAAGTTAATCAACCTTGTTGAAACACAGTTCTCCTTAAAAGTCAAAGTTCTTCGGAGTGATAATGGACCTGAATTTACAATCAAAAATCTTTATTTTGATAAAGGAATCATTCATCAAACCAGTTGTGTCTCCACTCCACAGCAAAATGGAGTAGTCGAAAGAAAGCATCGTCACCTCCTTAATGTAGCCCGAGCCTTATTATTCCAAGCCAACCTTCCAAAAAGATTTTGGGGGACGCTATCTTAACCGCTACCTACCTAATTAACAGAACTCCGACGCCTCTTCTTCAAGGGAAAACACCTTTTGAGATGCTCTTTCACAAACAACCTGTGTATGATCATTTGTGAGTGTTTGGTTGCCTATGTTTTGCCTCAACACATCATCAGCGCCTCACCAAATTTGATCCAAGAGCCACCCGGTGTCTTTTCTTGGGTTATCCATATGCTCAAAAGGGTTACAAGGTTTATGACCTCTCAACTGGTAAAATTTTTGTTTCACGAGATCTTATTTTTCATGAGGATATTTTTCCTTTTTCACCTTCCGCTTCAGATTCACCTCCAATGCCTCATCATTCATCAACAAATGATCATGATGGCACCACCCTTCAATTTCCTCTCAATACTGAAGTATCTCTATTTGATGATTCCTCTCAAGAAGAAATTCCTCCTCATTCAAACAACAAAGCTGTTTCCCAAGTCCTTCCTTCACATGCCGCCCCCAACCCATTGACCAACCTACCACAATCGTACCTTTGGATTCACCACTTCGTTCCTCACGGCCAATACGCGCTACAAAGATACCAAGCTATCTGCGTGAGTATCATGTTGGTATTTCTCTTCCCTCACGAACTGACCCAACATCGAACTCGGCTTTGGTCAACACTACAAGTATCACCTACCCTTTAACTGATGTTCTTTCATATGATAGATTATCTCCCAAACATCATGCTTTCACCACTTCCCTTTCAATCGAAAAAGAACCATCTTCTTTTGCACAAGCAGTTTGTGATCCTAAATGGCGTCTTGCTATGCAACAAGAGCTGGATGCTCTCAAGGCTAATGACACATGGTCTCTGCAACCATTACCACCTAGGAAGAAGCCGGTTGGATGCAAATGGGTGTACAAGATTAAATACCGCCTAAATGGCATGGTAGAGCGTTATAAAGCCAGTTTGGTAGCCAAAGGGTACAACCAAGTTGAAGGTCTAGACTATCAAGAGACTTTTGCTCCTGCTGCAAAACTTGTAACGGTTCGTCTTCTTCTTGCTATGGCTTCAACACAACAATGGCACCTCCATCAACTCGATGTTACTAATGCCTTCTTACATGGAGATCTTGATGAAGATGTTTACATGTCTTTACCTCCTGGTTTCGGACGAAAGGGGGAGACACGAGTTTGCAAACTCCACAAGTCATTGTATGGCCTCAAGCAAGCTTCGCGTCAATGGTTCATTAAGCTCTCCACTGCTCTCAAGCAGGCCAACTTCAAACAATCCAAGGCTAATTATTCCTTATTCGTCCGATCCCATGATGGTAAATTTACTGCTCTCCTTATTTATGTCGATGATGTCATCATTGCAGGAAATGATTTGCAAGATATTGAAGATACCAAATCATTCTTGAAGAATCAATTCAAATTGAAGGATCTTGGACAATTAAAGTATTTTCTTGGTATAGAGGTTACACGATCTAGTAAAGGCATTAGTCTTTCACAACGAAAGTATGCTCTCGAGATTCTTGAAGATGTTGGATATCTTGGTGCAAAACCAGCTTCTTTTCCAATGGAACAAAACTTATCTCTCAGTAAGTTTGAAGGCGACTATGTTAGTGATCCATCCTCTTATCGAAGACTTGTTGGGCGGCTAATTTACTTGACTGTCACACGACCAGACTTGGCATATGCAGTTCATGTTTTAAGTCAATTTATGGACAAGCCACGAGTACCACATTTAGAAGCAGCTCATCGTGTCTTGCGATATGTGAAACAAACACCAGGACAAGGAATATTTCTTTCTACAGAAAGTTCAATCCAACTGAATGCCTTTTGTGATGCAGATTGGGCCAGGTGTCATGACACTCGACGATCAGTTACTGGCTATTGCATATTTCTTGGCAGCTCATTAGTTTCCTGGAAAACCAAGAAGCAAACAACAGTATCACGATCAAGCGCAGAAGCCGAATACCGATCTATGGCCACCACCTGTTGTGAAATTATATGGTTGAAAACAATTCTACAGGACTTGGGCATCAAACATTCACATCCTGTCAACTTATATTGTGACAACCAAGCAGCTCTCCATATTGCTTCAAACCCAGTCTACCATGAGCGAACAAAGCACATAGAAATCGATTGTCACCTCATACGAGAAAAGGTTCAAGAAGGAATGATCAAGCTGACTTACGTACCTACATCAGACCAGCCAGCGAATATTTTCACAAAGCCATTAAGCTCTTCATAATTCTTGACTCTAATCAGCAAGTTAGGAATTATTAACATACATTCCAAACTTGAGCGGGAGTGTTGAGGATTATTGAGCCAATCAATGCACAATCAAGCCAATCAATGCACAAAGTCTGGGATATTCTTCAAATTTGGGCAATCATCCATAGTCAATGGCCATTGATTTGTTTCCTTTATATAGAATTGTAAATGGGGATTTATGATCTGCATGCACTAATTCAGTATCCAAATTAGTCATTGTAGTGTGTATATATATATGTGTCTAATGTAACCAGAAACTAAATACAGAAGAAGAAATTCATTCTTTCTTTTCAAAAAACGTTGTGTTCTTTGAAAAATTTGTCTTGTGTCTCGTACTGTTGGAAACAAAGTGCGCAGCGGAATTTTTAAAAATTTTTCATCAGAGTAATTTCCAAAACACAAGTTTGACATGTTATATGTATAAATTAAACAGATCTTACTAACCTCAGTATGCCGAAGAACCTCCGCGACCTGTGTAGAGAAGTAACGTTCTAGAAGAGCCTCAACCAACTGGTCTTCTTTGCTATTCTCTATCCACAACCGGAGTGAGTGTGGGCTCACACGTACAGCTCTTCCACCGGTGACTCTCCTTCCAACCAATAGAGAGAACCCAAAGCTAGTGTTCGTAATTTGTGAACAAAAGCTCTCAGGGAGTTTTCAGATGCTCACTAGAAGAGTATCACTCTTAATCTCTCAAATTGATCTGAGTAAATCATTAGACTCACTCCCTTTTTATACCTATTGGTCCTTGGGGTCAGTCCATATCAGATTAGGTCTCAAAAATCGAAACAGAATCAAGTTCGGATCAATATATGATAAGATACGCGTGAAAAACGCGTAATCTTAACTGTCGCGGTCGGCATGCCGAACTGTGAGATAGGCAGGCCGAACTGGCCAGTTCGGCAGGCCGAACACGTCATCCGGCATGCCGAACTATCGAGAAAAAATCTCCGCGAATCTTTTATTTTCCACCCGAGATTCTAAAGGATAAAGTCTCAGTTTTGATTCAAATAGCCCAATAGAAAAGATATCTGATCAAAACAAACTTTATCAAGATAATCTCTAAGAAAATAAATCAATTCACAATAATTCTACAAGTTTATCTTGTTCTAATTGTCCAAAATTAAAACAACTGATAAACAGACAAGAATTATCCGAACGCCATAATTCAACAAGTTCATCTTGAACTAATTTCTTACATAATTAATTCAACCGATAAACAGACATGAATTATTTGATTCTTATAAATTTTAAACCAATATGATAAATCCGACATAAGTCACCAATTATTGGAAAAGCACGCCGTGTCGTTACAGGATTTTGTGAGCTAGCAAAGGGGACCAAAATGGACCTATAAAGTTCAAGCTCATGATAATTATGAAACCCAATATCCCAGATATACATTTCACAATTATCAACTCCAACGCTACTCCATGACATATCATAGTGTATCGCATCCCCATATGATCATCCATAATCGGCTTAAGGACAAGTTCTGTCTTACCTTCCCGATTATTTTTATCTTACGTTCCATTGTCTCACCATTAGAAAACTTACCATCCAAAGATAGTATACCATTCGGTTACACCTATGTATCCAAATGGTTGAGCGCTCCAGTTTTCCAATTACAGGACAACGCATATAAGAGGATATCATTACTCCTAAAGAGGAGCTATGGATTCCATATCTATGAATAACAAGTCTACGCTACCAAGAGTCATGCCTCCAACGTACCGGCATGCATGCCACTATAGAGATGTGGGAGTCACCCATTGGTACATCAAAAGACACAAGTCGAGACAACGGGCCCATTATTCATCTCAGGATTAAGATACAATACAAATGATTGTCTAAAGTGAATCGATTTGCCTAGACAGAATTATTAATCCAAATCAATTCACTTTATGTCCCGATCCAACACATCGTCACCTATGACAACGCGCCAATGTTTCTATTCACGGTGTCCAACTCCGATGGCCAAGACAAACCATCTCCCAAAAGGGATATAGACAACATAACAATCTTTACATGAATAAAGCGCCCAACTTTATTCCCTCGATTGCGGATCATATATTTTAGACCATCACCTTAAGAGTCGTGTCTACCGCATAATCATCCCATCATATGCCCAACTCTTAAGGTTTAGACTGACAGTCTCAGACTACTGTTTGCTTATCATACATTCAACGAATATGAACGTAAAGAGGACAATATTTGGTATATATAAATGAATAAATTCTTTATTGATAAAAAATGTCTCCAAAAACGTATTACATTTTTACTCCTTAGAGCATACATGTCTAACATTCTCCCACTTGCACTAAGTGAGTAAATACTGCAAATTTCGCATCCCCATAGCTTCCACATGCCTTTCGAAGACTCTCCCAGAAAGTGTCTTCGTAAATGGATCAGCTAAATTGTCCTCTGACGCGATCTTGCACACCGTGACATGCCGCCCTCAACGAAGTCCATTATCACATGATACTTCCAATCAATATGCTTACTCTTCTTGTGAAATCTTGGTTCCTTAGCATTAGGTACCGCCGCACTGTTATCACAGCACAGTGATACTGCTTTATCCATACTAGGAACTACCTCAAGATCCCCAAGGAACTTGCCGAGCCACACTGTTTCTTTCGAAGCATCACTAGCCGCCACATATTCGGCCTCCATCGTTGAATCCGAAGTGCAATCTTGCTTCGTACTTCTCCAACTGATGGCACCGCCACCCAGAGTAAACACAAACCCCGAAGTCGATTTCCTAGAATCCAGGCAGGATTGAAAATCCGAATCAGTGTATCCTAGAGGAGTTAAATCCTCACCCGAATACACAAGCATATACCCACGAGTCCTTCTCAGGTACTTGAAAATATGCTTTACCGCAACCCAATGGTTCGGTCCTGGATCCGCCTGAAATCGACTCACAATCCCGACCGCATAACTAATATCTGGTCGAGTGCAAAGCATGGCATACATGAGACTACCCACTGCCGAAGCATAAGGTACCTTCTTCATGTATTCTCTTTCTTCATAAGACTTTGGAGAGTCTTTCTTAGAAAGAGTAATTCCAGACCTAGATGGTTGCCCACCTTTCTTGGAATCCTGCATTGCAAACCTCCTGAGAATTTTATCTATGTAGCCGGCCTGTGACAAAGCTATCATTTTGTTCTTCCTATCCCGAAAGATCTGGATACCGAGAACAAAATTAGCCTCACCTAAGTCCTTCATGTCAAACTGCTTGGTCAACCATAATTTGACCGATGACAATGCCCCAACGTCATTGCCAATTAGCAGAATGTCATCTACATAGAGTAGTAGAAAAACCACCTTCCCATTCTTAATGTGTTTGTAAACACATGGTTCATCCACATTTTGTGAGAACCCATAAGTCTTGATCACTTGATCAAATCTTATGTTCCAAGAACGAGAAGCCTGCTTAAGTCCATAAATAGACTTTAGCAACTTACAAACCTTACCCTCTTGACCCGCGACCTTGAACCCGTCTGGTTGTTCCATATAAATGGATTCATCAAGATAGCCATTCAAAAAAGCCGTCTTGACATCCATCTTTCAAATCTCATAGTTAAGAGCGACAACTATGGACAAGAGAATCTGGATGGACTTAAGCATGTCTACAGGCGAAAAGGTTTCCTCATAATCGATTCCTTCCTTTTGCGTATAACCCTTAGCTACCAGTCTAGCCTTAAAGGTTTCGACCTTTCCATCCACTCCTCTTTTCCTCTTGTAGATCCACTTACTCCCTATGGGTTTTACCCCTTCGGGAAGATCCACAAGCTCCCAGACTCGATTAGTCTCCATAGACTTCATCTCAATGTTCATGGCCTCTGTCCAGAGTCTTGAATCAACATCCTCCATAGCTTCTGCGTAAGTATAAGGATCCCTGTCATGTTCATCCGGTTCAGCCAAAAAGACCTTCCCATTGAACATATACCTCTCAGGTTGACGACCGATCCTCCCACTACGCCGAAGCCCCTGAGGTTGTTGTTCAGGTTTGTTTGGTTTTTCTACACCGATCGGAATGGTTTCGTTCGGAACCTCCGGAGTAAACGGATTACCCCTCAACTCCTCAAGCACCACTTTGCTTTGAGGTTTAAAGTCGTTCATGTAACTCTCCTCAAGGAAAGTTGCATTAGTTGAAACCACGACTTTATTTTCCTTTGGGTTATAAAAATAACCCCCTTTAGTCCCTTTTGGATATCCTACAAACACGCAAACTTCTGAACGTGCTTCCAACTTATTCGGATCCTGAAACAGGACATGAGCTGGACATCCCCATATGCGAATATGGTTTAAGGATGTCTTCCGTCTTGTCCACAACTCGTGAGGAGTTTTAGGGACCGATTTTGAAGGCACATTGTTCAAAAGATAACATGCGGTTTGTAGTGCATATCCCCAAAAGGATAAAGGCAATGATGAATAACTCATCATGGACCGAATCATGTCCAACAAAGTCCTATTCCTTCTCTCTGCTACGCCATTCTGCTGCGGAGTGCCCGGCGCAGTCAAATGGGATAAAATCCCATTCTCTAACAAGTGTCCCAAGAACTCATCAGAAAGGTATTCCCCACCTCGATCTGATCGAAGTGCCTTTATGGGTCTACCCAATTGCTTTTCCACTTCAGCCCGAAACTCCCTGAACTTATCATAAGTTTCGCTTTTGTGGTGCATTAGGTACACATACCCATATCTAGAGTAATCGTCAATAAAAGTAACGAAGTACTCATACCCTCCTCGTGCCCGGATGTTCATCGGTCCGCAAACATCACTATGCACAAGTTCTAGAACCCCTTCGGCCCTATTGCCCTTAGACCCGTATGGTCTTTTGGTCATTTTACCCTCCAAACAAGACTCACATTGAGGTATAGATTCCACCTTTAAGTGACTTAAAGGTCCATCCCTTACCAACCTTTGAATCCTATTTAGGTTAATATGGCCAAGGCGCAAATGCCAAAGATAAGTCTTATTAGAGTGAGAAGTTTTAAGTCTTTTTGAGTCATTATCATTTATCTCAGCATTAAGCAACAGGTCCATCTTAGGTTTGATAAAATATAGATTATTTTGCATCCATCCAGAACATATAAAAGATTTGTTTTTACGAATTACCACTTTTTCATTAAAAGATACCACGTAGGAGTCTTTAAATAAAGAAGATACAGAAATTAAATTCCTTTTAAATTTAGGAACATAAAAACAATCTCGCAAAATTAAACTCCTATAATTATCAAAATAAAGATGGACATCTCCCACTGCTTCCGCTGAGACCAAGGATCCATCGCCCATCCGAAGCGTTAAGTCTTCACGAAGTAGACTTCTCGTTTCTTTGAATCCCTGCAGAGAAACACAAACATGATTAGTTGCACCAGAATCTATGACCCAAATGTCACTGGATTCCTCAACCAAACAAGTTTCTAAATATAGAAGATCACACCTACCTCCCTTGGAAAGGAAGTCCTTGCAATGCTTCTTTATATGCCCGACCTTACCACAAAAGAAGCACTTAAGCTTCTTTGGGTTCTTCTTCTTCTTCTTCTTGCTCTTGGTAGCAATAGGAATAGAAGACTTCCCACTTTTGGCCCGTTGCTTCTTTCCATTCCCAGAGTTAGGATTGGAACCAGAAGCAGCTACCATATTGGCCTCTCCACCAGCAGGAGACTCCCTGATCAGAAGTTCAAACTCTTGTAACTGTTTCATCAGTTCTGTCAAGGTCATATCCCGTCTATTGCTTAGATTAAAAGTAGCTCTAAACGGAATAAATTCCTTAGACAGAGTTTCAAAGACCATAGTCATCTGAGTTTCAGCATCGATGTCGGCTCCATTGGTTTGAGCCTCAGCGAGGTAACCCATGACCAACATCATGTGCTCCTTTACAGATGTCCCCGGTCTCTGTCTACAGTTTAAGAGTTTCCGAAGCGCCCCTTGCCGCTTTGTTATGGCCTGGCCTCCAAACATGTCCTCAAGATTATCCAAGATCTGCTTTGCAGTCTCATAATCCTGATGTTGAGCCTGCAGCACGTTATTCATGCTAGCCATAACATAGCAGCGGGCCTGATCATTAGCATCTTTCCAGCGGTCGTACGCTTGGAATTGCTCATTACTTGAGTCTCCCGTAGGCTCGGGAGGACAAGGAGTTGTCAGAACATATTTCAATTTCTCAAAGGAAAGGACGATGTCCAGGTTCCGTTTCTAATCATTATAGTTCTCACCGGTTAATTGGTTTTTGTCAAGTATCGATGATAAAGCGTTTTTAGACATTTTCAATCTACAATAAAGAATCATATACCAAACATAAGCAAACATATATAATAATTTAGTAAGATAACACAATCATGTAAAATCATACAAATGTGTTTATGTGTTAAAACCTTGAAAATATCACAACCTTACAACGATAATTCCCAACTCAGAATTCAACAAGCTCCTAGGGGAGTCATGCCAAATTCAATCAGGAACACGGATCCCCTCCTGATTAATATATGCCATCCAGGACCCGTATGATCCAGCATATACTAATAATCGTTTCTTTGGCCATTAATTTTATTAACAGAGCTCCTAGGAGAGGTTAATAATAAAATTAACGTGAGTGTATAACCACCGTTTTAATATTTTATCCATGATTTATAATCACCACCTAGGGGTGTGCAACCATAAATCATACTAAAATACCTTATCCTTTCAGAGATCCAATCTGGTACATGATAGAAATCCCTTCCTAGGGGTTGGGACCATCATGTTCTTCCTATGGACCAACGATGGAGGCCTTAGGTTCTCTCTTCGAAAACCTTCTCCCACTCAATCTTTTGAAGTCAAGGTTTTATTTTAAAATTATGCATGAACAATTTTAATATGAGCGGCACTCCCTATTCTATATGACATGTTATCAATATACATGGTAAATCAAATTATAATGCAGACAAGCAAAGCAATCAAGCAAAGCTACAAGCATAATAATAATAATAACCGTAATATTATGGTTCCACCCTAGAGAATAGAAAAAACTAAGATTACAAGAGAATAATCGAGACATTTATCGATTCTTCATCCTTGAATCCTCAAGATGTATCCTTCTTCATGTAATATCCATCTTCAAGTCCTCAATCCCGTATGAATCGAACACTTCATATTTCCGGTCATATCCAAATTTAATGTTTCTCAGAATCGTCCCAAAAATAAAATTAAAACTGCACTGGAAAAATCGCACCTTTTCTGGACACCTGGCTGCTCTCGGTCGGCAGGCCGATCTGGGTGATCGGTCTGCCGATCATGGAGGTTCGGCCTGCCGAACATGAAGGTTCGGCCTGCCGGCAGAGCACCAAAATTTCTGCCCCACTGTCGGCCTGCCGGACCGTACGTCCGGCCTGCCGATCTGTGACCTTCGGCCTGCCGAACTGTGAGGTTCGGCATGCCGACCGAGCAGAAAACCCTCAATCCAGAAAATACAATTTTAATGCAATTCATCAATTTTATTTTCAACAATTCAAAAACATAAAATTAGAGACTCAGGAAATACCTGGAGGCACCATCATCAATCTTTAAGTTCCGACTTCTCGTTCCGTCTTCTCCGAATAATTATTTAATTACAAAATTCTTACAAATTAAAAATTAAATAATAATTCCTAGACGGAGATGATAGTCCGCCATCTAATTACATGAAAAACCTAGATACACATTCTAACCTCTAAGGAACCATAACCGGTATTAATTAATTAATAAATAATTAAACAACAATTTAATCAACCATAATTAATTAATAAACATTCACCATATAATCCATGACAACATATATATTATATAGAAACCTAGAGTGCCATCTCTCTATAAAATTTAATTCAAGCATTGGAGAGATTAAGATCACAAAATTTATGCATATAACATGATCACAAACTTGCAAATTTATGTAAAAACCTCGGCTCTGATACCAATTGTTGGAAACAAAGTGCGCAGCGGAATTTTTAAAAATTTTTCATCAGAGTAATTTTCAAAACACAAGTTTGACATGTTATATGTATAAATTAAACAGATCTTACTAACCTCAGTATGCCGAAGAACCTCCGCAACCTGTGTAGAGAAGTAACGTTCCAGAAGAGCCTCAACCAACTGGTCTTCTTTGCTATTCTCTATCCACAACCGGAGTGAGTGTGGGCTCACACGTACAGCTCTTCCACCGGTGACTCTCCTTCCAACCAATAGAGAGAACCCAAAGCTAGTGTTCGTAATTTGTGAACAAAAGCTCTCAGGGAGTTTTCAGATGCTCACTAGAAGAGTATCACTCTTAATCTCTCAAATTGATCTGAGTAAATCATTAGACTCACTCCCTTTTTATACCTATTGGTCCTTGGGGTCAGTCCATATCAGATTAGGTCTCAAAAATCGAAACAGAATCAAGTTCGGATCAATATATGATAAGATACGCGTGAAAAACGCGTAATCTTAACTGTCGCGGTCGGCATGCCGAACTGTGAGATAGGCAGGCCGAACTGGCCAGTTCGGCAGGCCGAACACGTCATCCGGCATGCCGAACTACCGAGAAAAAATCTCCGCGAATCTTTTATTTTCCACCCGAGATTCTAAAGGATAAAGTCTCAGTTTTGATTCAAATAGCCCAATAGAAAAGATATCTGATCAAAACAAACTTTATCAAGATAATCTCTAAGAAAATAAATCAATTCACAATAATTCTACAAGTTTATCTTGTTCTAATTGTCCAAAATTAAAACAACCGATAAACAGACAAGAATTATCCGAACGCCATAATTCAACAAGTTCATCTTGAACTAATTTCTTACATAATTAATTCAACCGATAAACAGACATGAATTATTTGATTCTTATAAATTTTAAACCAATCTGATAAATCCGACATAAGTCACCAATTATTGGAAAAGCACGCCGTGTCGTTACAGGATTTTGTGAGCTAGCAAAGGGGACCAAAATGGACCTATAAAGTTCAAGCTCATGATAATTATGAAACCCAATATCCCAGATATACATTTCACAATTATCAACTCCAACGCTACTCCATGACATATCATAGTGTATCGCATCCCCATATGATCATCCATAATCGGCTTAAGGACAAGTTCTGTCTTACCTTCCCGATTATTTTTATCTTACGTTCCATTGTCTCACCATTAGAAAACTTACCATCCAAAGATAGTATACCATTCGGTTACACCTATGTATCCAAATGGTTGAGCGCTCCAGTTTTCCAATTACAAGACAACGCATATAAGAGGATATCATTACTCCTAAAGAGGAGCTATGGATTCCATATCTATGAATAACAAGTCTACGCTACCAAGAGTCATGCCTCCAACGTACCGGCATGCATGCCACTATAGAGATGTGGGAGTCACCCATTGGTACATCAAAAGACACAAGTCGAGACAACGGGCCCATTATTCATCTCAGGATTAAGATACAATACAAATGATTGTCTAAAGTGAATCGATTTGCCTAGACAGAATTATTAATCCAAATCAATTCACTTTATGTCCCGATCCAACACATCGTCACCTATGACAACGCGCCAATGTTTCTATTCACGGAGTCCAACTCCGATGGCCAAGACAAACCATCTCCCAAAAGGGATATAGACAACATAACAATCTTTACATGAATAAAGCGCCCAACTTTATTCCCTCGATTGCGGATCATATATTTTAGACCATCACCTTAAGAGTCGTGTCTACCGCATAATCATCCCATCATATGCCCAACTCTTAAGGTTTAGACTGACAGTCTCAGACTACTGTTTGCTTATCATACATTCAACAAATATGAACGTAAAGAGGACAATATTTGGTATATATAAATGAATAAATTCTTTATTGATAAAAAATGTCTCCAAAAACGTATTACATTTTTACTCCTTAGAGCATACATGTCTAACACGTACTGCATGGTTCCACTCGACAAGGACTCTGAATCATTCTCATGAAGTCTATCATCTTCATTCATGAAGTCTATCATCTTCATTATAGATGAATAGCTTGCCTGAAAATGGTCTAGCCTAATAGAAAAATCCCAATTCATTTGGGCATTCGATGCAATCAAATAAAAAGCTCGAAGGGCACCATATTCTATGAGCCCAAACTCTGTGATTGAATAAACCCTTTAGTAAGTAAGACGATCAATTGGGAGTATTTATTTAGTAAACATTTTTATTTATGAGATCAAAATAATGTAGAAGAATTCATCTCCATGACAGATTTCCGTCCAATATGTTTGGCGACTAGCCTGTACAAAATTATTTCGAAGGTGCCAGTCGAAAGAATTAAAATGTTTTGGAAGACACTATCGCTTTTGTGGGGTAGACAAATCTTAAACTTGGTCTTGATCGCTAATGAAGTGGTTGAAGAATATCGATATTGTGGTAAAGGAGGAGTCATGTTCAAAATCGACTTTGGGAAGGCCTATGATGTGGTAGAGTGGAAGTTTATAGACTTTGTGCTGGAGGAAAAAGTTTTTGGCAACCGATGGAGAAGTTGGATTTGAGGGTGCTTGTCATCGGTCTCTTACTCGGTCGGTAAATTTTCAGGATCTAGGGTCTTGCGACAAGGTCATCCATTCTCCCTGTATTTGTTCATAATTTTCGCTGATGCACTAAGCAAATTGGTCGACGGAGCAATAAGTCAGTCCCTACATCATCCTCTCTGTGTCGGAAGAGACAAGATCCGGATTTCCCATTTGTTAGTTTGCAAATGATACGCTCTTCTTTGGGACTCCACATGATGAAAGTCTTTTGGATCTTCTTGTCTAATTTCTCGATTAAAGATTAATATTGAAAAGAGTGCTTTTTACGGAGTTAATCTGGAACCTGATCGCCTCGATCATTTTGGCTAATTGTTTGGGATGCACAGTCGGCGAATGACCAACTAACCAAGTATTAGGGGCTACCTCGCGCTAAATACATTGTTTTGGGATCTAGTTCTGGCTAAAGCGACTAAAAGACTAGCAGATTGGTAAAAAGGCCTTCGTGTCGAAGGGTAGTAAATTGGCATGGACACAATCAGTCTTGTCTTGTCTTCTCTTCCTGTATACTTTTTGTCACTTTTCTAATTCCTAGGAAAGTGAAATTGATGGGAGATTTGTTTCTAGAAAGACTGTGACAACGAAACATCTACACACCTGGTGGCATGGGACAAAGTGTGCAGACCAAAATGCAAGGGAGGCTTGGGAATTGGACACATTAGCCTTACTTTTTGCAAATGGCTTTGGAGTGGTGGTTTCTTTTAGAGGAGGATACCTTATGGCGAAAGGTCATCAAAAGCAAATACAGGTTGAGTTTACACAGATGGGATTCTTATTTTGGTCTTGTTTTAGCTAGCACGGTTACTTACGGCTGCCCTTTGGAAGAATGTGTGCTCCTTTGCCAGCTCCTATTTATTCGGAAGGTCGGTTCAGGTGATAAGGTTAGATTCTGGGAAGATACTTGGCGAGGAGATATCAAAGCTTCGGGCTTCAACTTTGATAACTCTGCATTTTTCTCAGTTAAAACATGCTTTTCGTTTCTCGTCTCTAACCCTAATATCCCTAATTTTCATCTTCAAAATTTTGTTTGGAAAACCCGTGTCCTTTCTAAGATTAAAGTGTTTTGTTGGTTACTGTTAGTTGGCAGGCAAATTGAATACTCATGATTCTTTGCAGAAAAGGAATCTTTCTTTCTCTTTGTAAAAGGAGGAGTTAGGAATTGCCTGGGTTCTTCCAAAAAACTCTAATGCGTTAGGCGCTGAGCTATTTGGACATGGAAAAACCAGCAAGCGGAGTCACCTAGGTCAGGTTGCACTAATAGCTGTCTTGGTGGGCGATTTGGTTAGAGAGGAAAATACAAGAATTTTTGAAGATTCTGAGGAAGATCTTTTAAGTCTATGGGACAAGATCAAAATTAACATTGCCCTGTGGATTCACCCACATAAAGAGTTCTCAGATTTCTTTTTTTTGTTATCTACTTAGAAACTGGTCTGTAATTTTGTAGATTACTTGAGTTAGTCATTTGATATTGTTATTCTCTGTTTTCTCTCTTCGGTCGGGATTGACGGGTGTAATCGTTGTCTTTTGTAATCTTTTCCCGCTATCAATAAATTTATTCCAGTTTCTTCATCAGAAAAAAAAAAAAAAAAGAAAGAATGAAATATGAACACAAGGAGACGTGCAAACATGAATATAACAAGTATTCATCTTATCAGATTGATAGGTTAAGATTGGCAGCCACAAATATATATATATATATATATATAAAACACAGGTTAAGTAAAATTCCGACCCCAATTCTGTGATTATTTGCTCTAGCATCATTGGTGTAAAAATAAAATGCCTGGAGGTAAAAACACGTGATGAGTACCCAAGTATTTGGAATATATGTAGACGTGATATGTTGTTGCATGAAGTAAAGTTTCCACAAATAAAAAAAATAAAAAACTAAAACTTATTAAGTCCATTAAAAAAAAACCCTAATATTGACATAATGTTAATGCCAAGTAGTCTCTGATCAAAGTGGTACAAATACTCGCTTTATATCTTTTGGCGTAAGCAGTTCAGCAAAATTAAATAAATAAATATATTAATTAATCAATTCCTGCTTCCCAATTCCTATACAAACAAGCCAACCAGCAGTCAAGAGAAATTCCATGGTTGTTTATTTATTTATTTATTTATTTTTGAAACAACACAGTTTTATTAAAAAGTTGTTCTTCAAGTACAAGAAAAAGAGGATATGGAGTCCACCAGAAAAACAAACTACAAAAAATATAATAATAAAAAATAAAATAAATTCATTACCTCATTAACACTGAAAGTACCACACTCCAAATTTGTTTTACAGAATGTTACCACAATATTACCTAAAGTATCACCAGAACTGATTCAATCCAATCGAAATCCATGGTTTTTGTTGCGGCTGTTCTTGAAAGATCTTAAAAATAACAGTAGGCTATGAAGCCGAAATGGTGCTTAAAACACAAAAATTGCCAGAGACATACAAGGAAATCAGGAAATGTCCGCTAATATATTCCACCATCACATCAGAACTAAATTGGGTTGCATATATGTAAAGAAAATCTAATGCCATAAAAAATGAATCCAACACGAGACGAAAACCAAGGCCAGCAACAACACTGAGAAGGATGTAAAAAAACATTTCGTGATGACTCCCTTAACAATGGTTTTGGGGCTTGCAGCATCTCCACCCACAGGCTTATGGTCTTGATTAGGAATGCTTTTGGAACCACTATAAGCACATTGCATAATAAGAACACAAGAAGAGATTTTAGAAAAAGCGCACAAAAGCATTTTGCACAAACACAAATGTAATTTAGGTTATCGTTGTTGTTGTTGTCTTCAAACTATTGTTTCTCCTTTTGCTATAAGTAAAAGGATTGCTTCTTTTAAAAACACAATAATCTCAAACCAGGCCTACATTGTATAAGAAACGAACTTGATATTAAATAAAATTAAATTCTTTATTGAGCCCAGTCAACTAAAAATACGAATTTGTGTTTCTGCATGAACTCACATCAAAACTGACAATAAGAGATGAAAAGAAAAAGAAACCATAACAAGAAGATCCATTTAAACAAGTGAACAATCTGCACTAGTCCAGGGTGGCTACTGTTATAGCTAAGAAGTCCTTATGCCATATAAAAAGAATTATTTGACCGGCCAGGTGCCAGTATTCTCAATGTTGCTTGTTCTCTCACAGAGTTATTATTGTAGAAGATATCTTCTTACCTCAGACACGCAAAATTATGGTAAATACTCATTAAAGAAACATTAAATTGCTTACCACGGAAAGTAGCATCCTTCCTCTAATCACGATATGGTGTAAGATCAATATTGAAAGGCTGCCTCCCCTTGCTTACCTTCTGTCAATAATTACAAATCATAAGATGATGTCAATATTGAACTAGCAATAGAAAACAAGATGTATCAAGACAAATAAACAAGTTTCTGTTGACGCATTATTTTCTCGTCTTCTTCCCACTTTTTCTTATCGTCTTTTGGGGAATTGGGAAGGTGGAGTTTGATTCAAATGTAACAAATTTTCGGTAAGAATCTATAATGCTACACTAAGGATACTTCTAATTGCTGACAAAATCATTAAAGATATATTGGTTCGTTTATTTAGTTAATTAGCACTATTACTCGTTCATTAGTCATAATTTTAATCACACTTGGAACGAAAAGAATCTTTCTTGTCAGGTTATAAATTCACAATAAAGCAAACCAGTCCAAAGCCCACATAATAAACAAATCTCAGGTTCAAATTTCTATATGGGTTAAACCGCATGACTCTGGGCAAGTTAAATTGAACTGTATAACTTCCTGTTGATAGCATTACCAATAGAAATTGATAAATTTGGCATAAAAATGGAATAACAATAACAAATCTGATTTAGATAAAGCAAGGGGCATACAGCGATTGCCACCAGCTCTTCAAGAAGTTCCTCCAAATGGCGCAAGGGCTACATTTATTAATACGTAGAAATTAGTAACGGCTTCAAATAGGATTTCATAATTTAGAAAAAAAAAAATCGTGGAAATCCCAAAACCGCATACATAGAATTATGTAGGGAGAATCAATATACTCACCCATTGAGTGGGACCATCAACAGGGGCATTTAGAGGATCATCATGCACCTAACCAAGGTTAAGCTCTCAGAAGAAATTAAAAAAAAAAAACACTATATAACATATATGTTACTGAGAAAAAAAAAAAAAAAAACACCAATAAGAAAGACCTTTGAATCCACAACTTCAAAAAAGAGAACATTATGGACATAGCTCTTTCTTCCTAGTTCCTACTAGAAGCAAGTGAATCAAAAGAAGCATAAAATCAATACTCTAATACGGCATTTGGTGGTGCTTTGAGCATATGCCCTATACCTCCATGAAAATACCGTCAACTCCAACAGCAACTGCTGTCCTTGCAATGCAGGGTATCAATTCGCGAAGACCACCACTTGCAACACCACCACCATCCAACTATACAAGAATAAAGACAGTTCAGTGACTTTTTGTGAAGTCCTTGAAATAAAAAGTAGAACAAAACACGAGGTCAAGAATTCCTCAAAATACTCAAAATAGAGAGAGAGAGAGAGTAGACGGCTTACATTTATTATTATTATTATTTTAAAAAAAAACCAGAAAAACGTCCTAAATTGTCATCACTAGCCCAAAAGGATGCTTTGTGTGGATTATCACGAAAACTTCCAGAAATATAGCAGTTCAAACTTCTATGAAAAAAAGAAAAATTGAAAATACAAAATAAAAGAACAATTTGTACCTTTTTCCCAGCAGGCTGCTGTAACGAATGTGTAATATCAGCAACCTACAGAGATGCAACTAAACATAAATAAGATGGTTAAATCATCAAGCTAAAAACGTAGATGGACAACAATCTCACAAAAACCAAAGTCAACTGTTTACCTAAAGCAGGAGCAACGACATTTTTGAAGTTTCAGAGCGAAAATAATAAAGAATCGCAGAAGAACATTGTCATAAAGGAGTACAGAAGGCAAAACATAGGGACTGGCAGTACCCTATGAAGGAAAAGAAAACTTATTGAAACAAGAATGCTGAAGCAAAACTTTTTCTATGCATTTTAAACATTAGATTATTACAGCTTAAACTTTTATCTTGAGTCTTGATAGTCCAATCTAAGGTTTTCGACACCCGGTATATTTGTAATATGATATGATATCTAATGTCCCCCAATGTACAGGATTTTGCGTAGCTTTTGCTTCCGTCCTTCCGGAGATATTATGCTCTACGTATACTCAACTCAAAGACTCAAACTAAAGAGTGCTGGGAGTGTTCCATCGCAACCACGTTCATACAGGTTCCCAACCAAGCTTTATTAATTAAAAACTTTAAACTGCATAAATTTTCTTATAGAATAATCAAATTTTCTTAATGAGGGAGAGATGAAGGTCTATTCTTTACTGCCAGCGTTCTCCATCCACAACACAATTCCTCTTCGATTCATTAAAAAAATGATAAATAGTAATAATAACAGAGATAATCAAACAATTGCTCAAAAAAAAAAAGTTACAAAAAGGGGATAATAAAGTCTGTTGGTACTTAAAAAAAACTATAACAAGAACAATAAAGTATAACACGGGAAGCATATCATTACTTACAACAGGACAATTTGCTTCTCTCAACCACTCCAAGTTGCGTGGATCAACAATTAAATCATCTAAAACCCAAACGTAAATATATACTCAAAAACTGGAAGAAAAAAAAGGCAGCAAAATGCATCAATGACTGGTGAGGAAATGCTTGAAAAGCAGTATCAAGACTAAGCAACAATTTCTAGAGTTGGTTCATTAAAGGCCATAGCAAAAGTGAGGTGGGAATAAATCACACTGACGAAGGCCATTGACGAAGGCCAAGATAACAAGTTTAACGTATGATATATAGACAAATACAACAAAAGTGGCTATGCCATATTCCAATTTTCCAGCTTTTTTTGAATTTTAAGTCCAACAGTTTAAGATATCAGAAACCAACTTCCACCACTTATATAACTTACTGTATCCAAACATAGTTCCCCTTTCACAGACCATGATATTTGGATTTCCAGCCAGTCTAACCTTCTCAGCAGAATTTACCATTACCTGAATAAATGAAAATACTCAAACATTTAAACCAGATAGACGCTTATGAAAAGAACACATACACAAACACAAATGATCTATGATGAGCAAGTTACTTACAGAAGGAGCACAAAACTGGCCTTTCTTGATATTAATAATTTTTCCAGTTTTGGCTGCCGCGACTAGAAGATCTGTCTGTCATAATATGAGATTTCAGCTTAAATAGAATGTTAATGCACACTTCAAACTTTAAAAAAATAACTAACCAAGGAAGCAAAGTTAAAGCCACAAATTTTTTCCTCAACCTGGCGACATAAAAATGCAGGAATCTGAATAATATCTGCAACTCTCCCCACTGTTTCACACTAGCAAAAGAAATTAGATATTTAGAAACAGTTCATGACATCTCAAAGTCTAGGTTTAAAACTTACCCTACAGTTCATTTCATTCCCAAAAAATGGTATTGTCAATATTATATAATGAAAATTATCTAAAAGAGAAAAAGGCAGAAAAGCAATTTCATACGTGTGTGTGAGTGTGTGTGTGAGTGTGTGATCTTTTGTGCATTCTTACAAAAAAAAAATGCTTCTCTGCATAGAACATACAATTAAATGTCTCATGTAGCGGGTGTGTGCGCACTCCAGTACTTGACATGAAGGGTATTTGGAGTACTGGCTGGTAAAAGAAATTGCCTTTTCTTGTTCTTCCTATCCCACTATTGAATCCATCAAAGTTTTAAACTTGAGAGAAAAATAAATGAAGTGAATTAGCACCTTATAAACAAAGGACAAAACATCTACTTCAGTAGGCTTACATATGAGTCATGAAAACAACCAACAACCTACTAATGAATTTCTAATTTAGTAAGAAAACAGGTAACTAAGTCAACAAGATTTCTACAAAGAGTCACAGTCTTATCTACAGACAGGTATAAGTTGGGTCATGCCATCTTTGGCACGGCAGGACTCCCAGCACCCTGTTTCACACAAAGGCACCAAGTCCTTACCTTGTAGTTGAACCAATCAGGCCTATTCTTGTCGCTACGGAACAGAATCACAAAGAGCCTAAGCATGACAGAATATGACTCGTGTTCTTTTTTTAGACTTTTTTTTTGGTTAAAATTGCAATCCCGCGGCTCTGCAAGCTTGTCACCTTTAGTTTTGTTCTTCTAGCATACAGAACTCCTCCTAGTTTTTGTCATATCAATAATTGTTTTACAAAACTTGGATTAGGTACTAGACCAGCAAGAAGTATTATTATCATGAATAAAGGCACCTTTAAAATTAAAGCAAAGTATGGAAAGGGAAGAAACGAGAAGAGAAAGGCAAGGTGAGCATGAGTTCAGCACATTATATTAGCATAAAGAAAAATATTCATGGCCTGTTATTTGACAATCACTTGTTCGCAAAACTATCACAAGGATAATAGTTTTTGTGGAAATATTCTCAGCTTTTTAATGGCTTAATTTAAGCTAATTGATTAGTTGTCATTAGCTATTAATAGCCAGATTAGACATTATTTTTCATTTGCTGTAATTGCTATAAATTAGTGGTCAAACTTTCCTTATCAAGGAAAGCCATTCATTGTAAATTGTGTGTATATCGGCTGTCATTCAGCCTTAGCAATATAGAAGAAAAATTCTTCACAATCTTCATGGCATCAGAGCCATTGTTCTTTAGTCTTAGATTAAAATCCTAGGGCATTTTTTCTACTAACCCAAAAAACTATCTTCTGTACAAGCCTGCTCGCCCTCCCTGTGCATCAAGTCCATGCAAGCCTGTACAGTCCGCACAAAAAGAAAAAAAAAAAAAAAAAAAAGCCTCCATGGTCACCAAGAAAGGAGCATCCTTGATGGAGATTATCCCGAGTTCTGTCAGCCAACCGGGAGCCTTCGATAGTCAGCCCTTCACCATCACCGATCACCAATTGGATGGCCAAAACTATTTACAATGGTATCAATCAGTCCTCATCTTTATATCCAGGAAAGGGAAAGATGAACACCTCAATGGTGAAATTGTCCAGCCGAAAAAGGAAGACCAAACCTATCGAGCATGGAAAACAGAAAACAACTATGTCATGGTTGCTCAACTCCATGACAAACGAAATATGGAAAAACTTTCTCCTCTATGAAACCGCAGTTGAAATATCGGAAGCAGCAAAGGAGGCTTACTCACACATGGAGAATACGTCCGAGCTATTTGACAGCGAGTGTCTTCTTCATGATCAACGGCAAGGAGATCTTACCGTGACCCAATATTTCAGCATCCTCAATCGCCATTGGCAGCAACTTGATGTGTTCGAAGAACACAAATGGAAGTGTCCCGATGATGCTCTGTATTGCAAGAAAATTGTGGAACAAAAGCGAGTATACAAGTTCTTAATAGGACTCAATAGGAATTAGGATGATGTGCGCAGAAGGATCCTTTCCAAACGACCAATTCCCAGTCTTAGAGAGGCATTTGCCGAAGTTAGGCGCAAAGAAAGTCATAAAAAAGTCATGTTGGGTACCAATAATCCAACCAACAATCCCGAAGCAACCGCACTTACAGTTAGAGGAGGACAATCCCCATTCAACACCGGAAAGCAAAGGCAGGAGAGGCCAAAATGTGATCACTGTCATAAACTAGGTCGCACGAAGGATAAATGCTGGAATTTACACGGCAGACCTGAAGACACAAAGTTCAATAACAGGAGGGAAAGCAAAGGCAATTTGGCCACTTCAGGGGAGAAACTTGAAAGCCCTGGGACTTCTCTATTTAGCAAGGAACAATTGGAATTACTCCAACAGTTGTTTGTGCAACAAAATAGTACATCCTCTACCTCTACCTCTACCATAGCCTTGGGATCGGTGGCTCACAAAGGTAATATTGCACACGCTCTTAATGCTAATAAGGGAAAATCAATTACCTAGATTATTGACTTAGGTGCCTTCGATCATATGACTGGTGATCCAAGATTATTTGCTAACCTCAATCCGTGCAAGGAGAAATGGTATGTGCGGATTCTTGATGGAACACGGTCTCGAGCGGCTGGGGTTGGAACAATAGAGTTAACCAAAGAGTTGATACTTAACTCTGTACTTTTTGTTCCAAATTTGGATTGTGACTTGTTATCTATCAGCAAATTGACTCAAGGCTATAACTGTGTCATTAAATTCTTCAAAAAGTCACGTGAATTTCAAGATTTGAATACGGGGAGGATAATTGGTAGTGCTCAGGAGTGCTCTAAATTGTACCTTCTCACTAGCAACAACTCTCCAAGTGGACAAGCCCTACAAGTTGGTAGTCTAGGTTCTTATAACTCCTCGTTTAGTATTTGCAACAATGATATTATGTTACGGCATTATCGGTTGAGTCATCCAAACTTCGTGTATCTTGAAAAGTTGTTTCCATCATTATTCAGAAATAAAATCCAAAGTCATTTCAATGTGAAGTGTGCCAATTTTCAAAACATACATGCAGTATATTTCCTAGTTGACCATATAAACCATCTCATCCATTCACAGTGTTTCATAGTGATCTATGGGGACCATCTCGTGTAAAACACATATTGAGGTTTCGCTGGTTTGTATCTCTTATTGATGATCACACACGTTTGACATGGGTTTACCTCTTAAAAGAAAAATCTGAACTTGGTAAAGTCTTTCAAATTTTCACAAGATGATCCAAAATCAATTCCAATCAAAAATCAAAATTCTCAAAACAGATAATGCTAAAGAATTTTTCAAATATGTACTAGGAGATTATTTACTAGATCAAGGAATCATTCACCAGAGTTCATGTGTAGACACTCCCCAACAAAATGGAATTGCAGAGCAGAAAAACAAGCATCTTCTTGAGGTTGCCCGTTCCTTGAGATTTTCAATGAATTGTTGGGTTTTGTTGGATTTTGTGATTCAAATAACTAGCTGAAAATTAAAATTAATTCCCACAAAACCCTCGCAAGATCCATGCAATTCGATTAGATTGATAGAAAAGCCATAGAATCTTACCAGGATAACAAAAGGGGGCAAGATTTCTGGAAGGAAGAGAGCGGGTTCACTCCGATGACACCTAACTCAAGCTTTTTGTATTCGAGATCGGATTCAGACGTTGTTACTTAAAGCAATGCCCTCTGCAAGTATCCACACGAACAGACTCTGTCAAAACGAATTGATGTGCTAGCACCCTCTCCTTTGCGTTAAATGACTCTCTAATTTTTAGGGTTTTTAATGTTCTCCCCTTTTAGAATAATCTTAATTCGGCTAGAAACACTAAAACAGATATATATATATATATAATATCTATTGACTTTGAGATAGAGTCAGATTTTAACTAGGGTAAACTGTAATTCAAATATGATTCAGAGAATCTAGACAATGTCTGTAATTCAAATATGATTCAGAGAGTCTAGATAATGTCAGTAATTCGAATATGATTCAGAGAATCTAAATAATGTCAGATTAAATGAACCTAGACATATTTTATACATCGAATCTAGACATTATCAGGTTCATTGAACCTAGACACAGTAAACCCAAAATTCGTTTTTGGTCTGTTCTAAGTATACGAACCTGTAGGTTCACATAACGTTGGTAGTGGGCTTGAAATTCTGTTTTTGGCCTACAAATCATAAGTGGCCTCTAGCAAGACATTATGATTACCCAAGTTATGCGAATGTCAATAATCTGACACAACCTAATCCATAATAAGTATTAAAGTCCTTTTGTCACTAGATACCTTGATTGAACATAAGGCATGGTTTATGTCAACCTTATACTATTCAATCATATTATTTCTCGATCTTAACTAGACTGATATTGATAACCCTTATCAATTCATTCTAGTATGGCCATACATTTTTCTTCAGTCCAACTTATCGAGGGGCCCATAGATATCTTTCTCATAATAAATGAGGGACAAATTCCTTCTTAATCACTCATATTCCTCACATGATTCACTCTATATCCAACAACAATCCATTCCATCATCTTGTTAAAGAAAATATTAAAACGTGTCAAAATATAGAACTTGTCATGTAAGAAACAATGGTGATTTCAGGTCAGAAGACTAAGATAATACTATTGTTATGAGAATCACTTATGACGATTATCCATGCAGTATTCTCGTAGCGGGTCGATCCAATACATTATTTCTCAAATATGTATCTATGAGTTGACTTAGTATCTCATACACATGATTAGTAAAACATAATCATCAGTCAAACTTCATACTAGTCTTCATTCATTATTATTCCAATAATAATGACCAACTAGGGATAACTCAGAATAGAATTTAATTTTCATCCAAGAGTTTTACTATCAAGTCACATACTTGATGAGCTTAAGCAGAATTAACTATTCCTGGAATTAAAAGAAAAAACAATAATGAAAATGCCTCTTTATTAATAAAATGCAAATGTAACGAAGTCAAAATATGGTCATTACATAATTGGCCTAGGACACATCACTAACACCAATGTTCCAAAACACTTTTCGGGAATGCCATCCAATAAGCCAGATGCCATCACGAGTACTCAATTTCCAAACACCATTGCAAGTTCTCCTTAAACATTATCTTTCTTCTCGACTTGTGTCAACAATTCCTCTAAAGATATTTGGGTGTTCGGCCTTTGTCCATGTTCATTCTCATAATTGTGGGAAACTCGACCCTTAGTGCTATCAAATGTATCTTTCTAGGATACTCACCAAATCATAAGGGATACAAATGTTATTAACCAATCACCAGAAGTACTACCACTCGATGGATGTCACCTTTCTTGAAAATTAACCCTTTTATCCCAACACAGCCATTCAAGGGGAGAGAAAATACAATAAGGTATACCAATATCGGGATACCGATGATTCACCACCAAATGATCTCAACTCGTCATCGAAACCAATTTTAAAGACTCCGGCACCTTCTATACTCCAAAGTGTCAATCCTAATGTCGAGTCTTTACCTTCTGTACTCCAAAGTGTCAATCCTAATGTCGAGTCTCTACCTTCTGAGTCTAGTTCTCCAATCTTAGATTTACCAACAAACAATGAGTTCCATGTCTACTCTAGGAGAGCACATGCTTCAAGACCAGAGAGAATCTCAAGACACTACCCAAACCTGAACAAGAGCCCAATCCAGATTCATTGAATGAAGATAACACAATTTCTGAAGATCCTATTGAGATTCTTGAAGATGATTTAGGTTGGCCCATTGCTCTACGGAAGGGAGTGAGATCATGCACTCTACATCCTTTGCGTAATTATATCTCTTATTCAGGACTCTCACCTAAGTTTCGAGCATTTGTTACAAATCTAGATGCAGTGTAGGTTCCCACTAATGTTTAGGAGGCTTTCAAAAATCCTTCAGGGAAGGCAGTAGTCTTTGAGATTCGAGCCTTAGAAAAGAATCACACGTGGGAAATCACAAGTCTACCCCTAGGAAAGAATCCAGTAGGGTGCAAGTGGATTTTTACAGTGAAGTATAAGGGGGATGGAAGTATCAACGGGTACAAAGCGCGCCTAGTAGCAAAAGGGTTCACTTAGTCAAGTGGGATTGACTATCAAGAGACATTTGCACCAATTGCCAAACTCAACACGATTCGTGTGCTACTATCTCCTGCTACGAATTTAGATTGGCCTCTATTCCAACTAGACATGAAGAACGCCTTCTTGAATGGAGACCTAACAAAAGAAGTATACATGAAGATCCCTCCCGGTTTTGAAACTCCCAGCACTAAAAATTAGGTCTGCAAGCTAAAAAGGCCTCTGTATGGCCTTAAGCAATCTAAAAGAGCTTGGTTTGAAAGATTTACAAGGGTTATATAGCAACAAGGATATTCTCAATGCCAAACCAATCATACTCTGTTCGTAAAAAAATCAAGGGGAGGGAAATTGTCCATCCTGATAGTATATGTTGATGATATAATTGTCACTGGCGATTTGAACAAGTGATGAGTGAAGAATGCTCTGGCCAAGGAATTTGATATTAAAGACCTAGGAAATCTCAAATATTCCCTGGGAATGGAGGTTGCACGATCAAGTGAGGGCATCTCTGTGTCTCAGAGAAAACATGTCCTGGATTTGCTTACTGAGTGTGAGATGCTGGGGTGGAAACCAACTGACCCCTATGGATACCACTCACAAGTTGGGAATGGTTTCTAGTTGATAAAGGCCGGTACTAAAGATTGGTAGGCAAACTCATCTACCTCTCACATACACGTCTCGACATTGGATTTTCCGTCAGTGTTGTGAGTCAATTCATGAATGAATTCAGAGAAGAGCATATGGAGGCAGTCTATAGGATCCTAAGGCATTTGAAGTTAACACCTGGAAAGGGATTATTCTTCAAAAAGGGCTCTAGTCGAGAGGTAGAGGTCTACAGTGATGCAGGCTGGCCTGGATCTGTAACCGATGAAAATTAACGTCTAGTTATTGTACCTATGTATGGGGAAATTTGGTCACTTGGAGAAGCAAGAAATAGTCTGTTGTCTCCAGAAGCAGTGTAGAAGCTGAATTTCATGCTATGGCTAATGGAATTTGTGAAGGAATTTGGATCAGAAGATTGCTTAAAGAACTAGGAGTTAACCTAGAAGATCCTATAATGCTTTTTGTGATGATCAATCTGCACTAAGTATTGCCAAAAATCATGTTCATCATGACAAGACCAAACATGTTGAGAATGATCGTCACTTTATCAAGGAGAAGATAGAAGGCAATGTTATTCAGTTACTCTACACACCAACGAGTTCACAGGTTGTTGATATTCTAACAAAAGCCTTGCCTCGAAAAAGCTTCGAAAACTTAAGTTCCAAGCTTGGGATGAACAACATTTTCAACCCAACTTGAGGGGGAGTGTGGAAATATTCTCAGCTTTTTAATGCCTTAATTTAAGCTAATTGATTAGTTGTCATCATCTATTAATAGCAAGATTAGACATTATTTTTCATTTGCTGTAATTGCTGTAAATTAGTGGTCAAGCTTTCCTCATTAAGGAAAGCCATTCATTGTAAATTGTGTCTATATTGGCTGTCGTTCAGCCTTAGCAATACAGAAGAAAAATTCTTCCCAATCTTCAATTTTTATTTTTTCTTTGAAACAAAAATATATGAAAAATATATTCCTTTAAAAATACACTAAATAAATATTGATAAAACAAGCTACTCTTAGAAACTTTTAGGCTGGAAAAAGTAATCATTTCACAAAAGCAATTTTGCATGTAGACTAGCATTATTTTGCGTGAGATAAGTACAATACAAGCTTGACGTTTGATAAACATGCTAGGCACTAGGCTAAGTTTTAATTACGCTGGCGCAGCCACACATTTGAACCACAGTGGCTAAAGCAGAGCATGAAGCATGGGCGGCCAAGAAAATAAACTGACCATGCCATGGATTACACCACTAGCTCTATTCATGTTATTTTCTCAATTTTATGTAAACAAGGCGCCTATGCTAAAGCATCAATGCAGAACGCAACAATAAAAACATCAAAGAAAATAATACAGCCTAAACTATACACAAGCCAAGATATGTGAACATACTTGTCTGTACATGTCTAAAAAACTTGTGCCTATGCATTAAGAACTTACCTGTACCGTTTCATGCACATCGGTAACAACGGGTATGTCATATGCAATCTTAACCTTCTCAAGTATCTGCAGGCAAGAAAAGAAGAAAATTCATGATTCTAAAGGAATATGTCATTTGTCTATTCAAATCTCTTATGAGTATACATATATGTGTTAATATTTTAATTTTCGTGTTAAGTAACCTAAATTTAATTGAATAAGCACGAATAAAGTTACTGGAGGACAAATTTAACAACTAGTTTGGTAGGTTGACTTCTTTTATGCAAAATAGTTGAAGAAGGTCAATTGAATAAGCAACTCTAAGCATAACCATACAACAATTGAACAATGCAGAGAGAGATATCTTACTATTAAAGCAAGAATTTCCCATCCAAATTCAAATTTGTAAAGTCCGCATTTTTTAACGTGCAATATTATATCTTGTGCATTCCATATAAGCACAATTTAAAGATGCATTATAATATAGCACAATATCATCAACACCACTAACATAAAAAATAAGTGCGCTTAGTGCCAACCTAAGGTCTGTGACTTACATTATTATTCTGTTGAAAGATTTACAAAGCAACAGCAGAACTACAACTAAAAAGACCATTTTGATGGCTTAATTTCGTTTGATATAATTATGATCCAATGTGATTGTAGTGCTTATGATTCTACAGTGGTATATTCTTAATTTATGATTCGTGTTATCATAACGGCATATAACAAATTATATTTCCTGTAACTAAGTCTTTTATATGCAGTAATTTTACCACCATAAATATCTTCCAAAATATAAGTTCCCCCTGCCAAATTTTAAACACTTGCCCAAAAAGATACACATCCTACTAACTAATCCCCATTTAACCGAGTACCTTAAGTATTGCACATACATTTTCCGATGGAATTATCAAAATATTATTCACAACTCCAAGATACCCCAGTTGAGCATTAAAAACCAGTGCAAATAGCCACAACCCACAATATGATTTTCTTTCATTTTCTTTTTTCTTAAAAAGAAAAAAAGAAAGAGGAAGAAGACCTTTAAGCCTTCAATCATGCCTGGACCCCGAAATGATTTCGAGGATGTTCGATTGGCTTTGTCAAAGCTCGACTTGAACGCTAGAGGTAACCCAACTCTACAAGAACGGAAGACAATCTTTAGTCTTTCATTTACCACAACTACTCAAATATAAAGCAATAAACAATAACTAAAATTTTTTACGCGCTTAGCATATGTGGCAAACAACCACGATGAAATCCCAACAAACACGCTACACCTTTTTTCTTTTATCCTAATTCTATGAAAAATAAAACATCAAAATAGATGCAGGAAAATAAAGTTCATCCATCTGATTGGTAAGAATCGATAATTAGAGACTTGAAAAGTAGACCATCTGATTATTACCCTTTTATCCAAATGTAAATTTTTGTTAGAAAAAAAAAAAGTAGAACAAAAATAGAAGTAAGAATAATAAGAGATTTGTACAAAACAAAAAAAAAAAAACAAAAAAAGGAAAGAAGAAGAAGAAGCAGACATACTTTGATGCAACAATCTTAATGTGGTTGGCCATCCGCATAATATGGTCCTCGGATTCAATCACATTTGGACCCGCCAATAAGAAAAATGGCTCTGCTGCCTACAAATATATGAACAAAATAAAATCACATCTTTCTAGATTTATACATTTTGATCGATTTAAACAAACAGTAATAATGAGAAAAAGAAAGTGGTTAAAACCTTGAGCTGGTTGTATAGCAATAGAGATGAATCCATGTCTGATATCTGATATCCTCCGCTAAGAACAGATTTTTGGGTCTTGGTTTGCTGTCAGTAATGAAATTGCCACTAAGCAGATCTAGTGTTTGGCTAGAAAGAAAATTGAGGGGGAGAGAGAGAATGAAAGCTATCAAATTGGGAAAATCTTCGAAAGAAATTCTTAGAAACAGAGAATAGAATTGAAAAATATGAACTAAGATAAGCAAAAGCTTTGGCTTCTTAACTAGAATGTAGATGGCTTGAAATAAAACTACACATCATCTAGATTCTAATACCACCCACATTCTAGGTCACTTCAATTAAAGAGAAAAAAAAAAAAAAAGAGAGAGAGACAGAGAACGATATTTCACATTGTAGGGTTAATTATGGATTCCAAAAGATAAGGCTTACCTTGTTGATTAGTGAAGGTGCGTGGCGCCGGAGTTTGAAGACGGCGGAGAGAGGCGGAGGCCAGACAGAGATGACCGTGAGGAGGAAGGATATCAAGAGAGAGGTGAATGAGAGATGAACAAGCTAAAAAAATAAGTGGGAAGACTACGGTAAACCAACTCAAAAGTTTTTATTAATAAAACTTATTTCTCCTAGCCTTCAGATTGAAAATCTGGGCGAGTGAGAGCAGGGGAATTTGATAAACTGCTTTATGAAAAAGTTTTTTTTTTTTAGACAAATAGTCTCTTTTTTTATTATTATCAAAAAATAAACTTTTTGGATAATAAAATAGCTCTATTTTTTTCATTTTATTGGGCTTCCTCTACTCATTACAATTCTTTTTCTCTTTTTTTAAAAAAAATTGGGACAATTTTCTTGCCCAAAAAAGCCTATTTTTTAAAGCAAAAAAAAAGATCATTTTTCCAATTGAAAATTTTTTTTTGCCCTTTTTTCAAAATTTCCTGAGCCAATATGACCACATATGATTACAACATTTTTTTAATCAAATAATACAAAAAATAAATAAGAAAGAATTAAAAATTAAAAAAAAAGGAAAAGGAAAAAAAACCCAAGCGGCCACCTAAAATCACCCACCGCCTCTGCAAACGACAGCAATCCTTATCTCCGCAAGCCCCACCCTCCCCAAACACCCTTCCTTCACGGGATCTCGTGGCAACGTCTCCATCCCTTGTGATAGACGCGGCGAATCCTTCTCGATTTCCTTCCCTGCCGACTAGCAATCCACGAAGATCGCCCTGCCGCTACCACTACAATCCATGAGAATCCTTAATTTTTCGTGATCCCTATTTGAGACTAGATCAGATGCCTTGCGAAGGACCGTCGCGGAACACTGCCTCATGAGAGCTGTCGGCCCACCTTAGGTCGTGGAGATTTCATCGCAAGCACGGTCACGAGGGTCGCTATTCAAAAAATAGTACGCAGCGGAATTTTAAAAATTTTATATTAGAGTATTTTTCAAAACACAAGTTGCACATACTATATGCATAAATTAACCAGATCTTACTAACCTTTGTGTGCCAAAAAGCTCCTGCAATCAGTGAAGAGAAGTAACGTTTCAGAAGAGCCTCAACCAACTGGTCTTTTTTGCTATTCTCTATCCACGATCGGAGTGAGTGTGGGCTCACACGTACAGCTCTTCCTCTAGGTGACTCTCCTTCCAACCAATTGAGAGAACCCAAAACAAGTGTTTGTGATTTGTGAACAAGAGCTCTCAGGGAGTTTTTCATATTCTCACCAACAGAGTATCACTCTTAATCTCTCAACCCCTATTTATAAAGGTTGGATCTATGGTCAGTCCTTATCAGATTAGGTCTCAAAATTCGAATCAAAATCAAATTCGGATCAATATCTGATAAGATCTGTGTAAAAACGCATGATCTTATCCTTCGCTCATCGGCAGGCCGATCAAGATGATCGGCAGGCCAAACATGCCCCATAGGCAAGCCAAACTATGAGGATTGGCATGCTGAACTGCCTATTAAAATCTCAGCGAATCTTTTATTTTTCACCCGAGATTCTATAGGATAAAGTCTCAGTTTTAATTCAAATAACCCAATAGAAAAGTTATCTGATTAAAACAACTTTATCTAGATAATCTCTAGGAAAATAAATGAATTCCTAATAATTTTACAAGTTTATCTTGATCTAATTTGTTTAAAATTAAATCAATCGATAAACAAACAAGAATTATCCGATCCTAATAATTCAACAAGTTTATCTTGAATTAATTTTGTCAAGAATTATCCGATCCCAATAATTCAACAAGTTTATCTTGAATTAATTTTGTCACAAAATTAATTCAACCGATAAACAGACATGAATTATCTGATTCTTTCAAATTTTAACCAATCTAATAAATATGACATAAGTCACCAATTATTGGAAAAGCACGCCATATCGTTACAGGATTTTGTGAGCTAGCAAGGGGACCAAATGGACTTATATAGTTCAAGCTCTTGATAATTATGAAACCCAATATCCCAGATATACATTCATAATTATCAACTTCAACGCTACTCCACTAAAAGCATGGAGCTGCACTCTCGAACTACATAGAATTACGAAGCCCGTATAGCTAAGTTTCCCTGACATACCATAGTATATCATATCCCTATATGATTATCCATAATCGGCTTAAGGACAAGTTTTGTCTTACATTCCCAATTATTTTTACCTCACGTTCCATTATCTTACCATTGGAAAACTTACCATCCAAAGATAGTATACCATTTGGTTACACCTATGTATCTAAATGGTTGAGCGCTCCAGTTTTTTAATTACAGGATAATGCATATAAGAGGATATCACTACTCCTAAAGAGGAGCTATAGATTCTATATCTATGAATAACAGGTCTACACTATCAAAAGTCATGCCTCCAACGTACCAGAATGCATACCACTATTAAGATATGGGTGTCACCATTTGATACATCAAAAGACACAAGTCAAAACAATGAGCTCACTATTCATCTCAAGATTAAGATACAATACAAATGATTGTCTAAAGTGAATCGATTTCTCGAGACAAAATTATTAATCCAAATCTATTCACTTTATGTCCCAATCCAACACATCGTCACCTATGACAACATGCCAATGTTTCTATTCGTGGAGTCTACATCTGATGGTTAAGACAAACCATCTCCCAATAGGAATATAGACAACATAACAATCTTTACATGAATAAAGCGCCCAACTTTATTCCCTCGATTGCGGATCTTATGATTTAGACCATCACCTTAAGAATTGTGTCTTCCACATAATCTGTCCATCATATGCCCAATTCTTAAAGGCTTAGACTGACAGTCTCAGACTATTGTTTGCTTAACATACATTCAACAATATATGAACATAAAGAGGACAAGATTTGGTATATAAACAATAAATAAATTCTTTATTGATAAAAATATCTCCAAAAACTTATTACATTTTTACTCCTTAGGGCATACATGTCTAACAATCTCCCACTTGCACTAAGTGAGTAAATATGACAAATCTTGCTTCCCCATAGCTTCCACATGCCTCTCGAAGACTCTCCCAGTAAGTGTCTTCGTAAATGGATTAGCTAAATTGTCCTTTGACACGATCTTGCACATCGTGGCATGCCCACCCTCAACGAAGTCCTTTATCACATGATACTTCTGATCAATATGCTTACTCTTCTTGTGAAATCTTGGTTCCTCAGCATTAGCTACCGCTGCACTGTTATCATAGTATAGTGATACCGCCTTATCCATACCAAGAACTACCTCAAGATCCCCAAGGAACTTGCAGAGCCACACTGCTTCTTTCGAAGCATCACTAGCTACCACATACTCGGCCTCTATCATTGAATCCAAAGTGCAATCTTGCTTGGCACTTCTCCAACTGATGGCACCGCCGTCCAGAGTAAACACAAAACCCAAAGTCGATTTCCTAGAATCCAGACAGGATTGAAAATTCGAGTCAGTATATTCTAGAGGAGTCAAGTCCTCATCCGAATATACAAGCATATACCCTCGAGTCCTTCTCAGGTACTTGAAAATATGCTTTACTGCAACCCAATGGTTCGGTCCTAGATCCGCCTGAAATCGACTTACAATCCCAACCGCATAACTAATATCTGGTCGTGTGTAAAGCATGACATACATGAACTACCCACTGCCGAAGCATAAGGCACCTTCTTCTTGTATTCTCTTTCTACCTTAAACTTTGGAGAGTCTTTCTTAAAAAGAGTAATTCTAGACCTAGATGGTTGCCCACCTTTTCTTGGAATCCTGCATCGCAAACCTCCTGAGAATTTTATCTATGTAGCCAGCCTGGGACAAAGCTATCATTTTGTTCTTCCTATCCCGAAAGATCTAGATACCGAGAACAAAATTAGCCTTACCCAAGTCCTTCATGTTTAACTGCTTAGTCAACCATAATTTGACCGATGACAATGCCCCAACCTCATTGCCAATTGGCATAATGTCATCTACATAGAGTAGTAGAAAAACCACATTCCCATCCTTAATGTGTTTGTAAACACATGGCTCATCCACATTTTGTGAGAACCCATAAGTCTTGATCATCTGATCAAATCTTTTGTTCCAAGAACGAGAAGCCTGCTTAAGTTCATAAATTGACTTTAGCAGCTTACAAACCTTACTGTCTTGACCCTTGACTTTGAATCCGTCTGGTTGTGCCATATAAATGGACTCATCTAGATAGTCATTCAGAAAAGCCGTCTTGACATCCATCTGTCAAATCTCGTAGTCGAGAGCGGTAGCTATGGACAAGAGAATCCGGATGGACTTAAGCATGGCTACAGGCGAAAAGGTTTCCTCATAATCGATTTCTTCCTTTTGCGTATAACCCTTTGCTACCAGTCTAGCCTTAAAGGTTTCGACCTTTCCATCCACTCCTCTTTTCTTCTTGTAGATCCACTTACACCCTATGGGTTTTACCCCTTCGGGAAGATCCACAAGCTCCCAGACCTGATTAGTCTCCATCGACTTTATCTCAATGTTCATGGCCTCTGTCCAGAGTTTTGAATCAATATCCTCTATAGCTTCTGTGTAAATATAAGGATCCCTGTCATGTTTATTCGGTTCAGCCAAAAAAACCTTCCCCTTAAACATATACCTCTCAGGTTGACGCCCGATCATCCCACTATGCCAAAGCCCCTCAGGTTGTTGTTCAGGTTTGTTTGGTTTTTCTACACTGATCAGAACGGTTTCATTCAGAACCTCTAGAGTGATCGGATCACTCCTTAACTCCTCAAGCACCAATTTGCTTTGAGGTTTAAAGTCGTCCATGTAACTCTCCTCAACGAAAGTTGCATTAGTTGAAACCACGACTTTATTTTCCTTTGGGTTATAGAAATAACCCCCTTTAGTCCCTTTTGGATATCCTACAAACACGCAAACTTTCAAACGTGCTTCCAACTTATTCAGATCCTTAAACAGGACATGAGCCGGACATCCCCATATGCGAATATGGTTTAAGGATGTCTTCCTATCCGTCCACAACTCGTGAGGAGTTTTAGGGACCGATTTTGAAGGCACATTGTTCAAAAGATAACATGCGGTTTGTAGTGCATATCCCCAAAAGGATGAAGGCAATGATGAATAACTCATCATGGACCTAACCATGTCCAATAAAGTCCTATTCCTTCTCTCTGCTATGCCATTCTGTTGCGGAGTGCCCGGCACAGTCAAATGGGATAAAATCTCATTCTCTAATAAGTGTCCCAAGAACTCATTAGAAATGTATTCTCCACCTCGATCGGATCGAAGTGCTTTTATGGGTCTACCCAATTGCTTTTCCACTTCAGCCCAAAACTCCTTGAACTTGTCAAAAGTTTCGCTTTTGTGGTGCATTAGGTACACATACCCATACCTTGAGTAATCATCAATAAAAGTGACAAAGTACTCATACCCTACTCGTGCCCAGATGTTCATCGGTCTGCAAACATCACTATGCACAAGTTTTAGAACCCTTTCGGCCCTATTGCCCTTAGACCCAAATGGTCTTTTGGTCATTTTACTCTCCAAACAAGGTTCACATTGAGGTATAGATTCCACTTTAAGTCTCTTAAAGGTCCATCCCTTACCAACCTTTGAATCCTATTCAGGTTAATATGACAAAAGCGCAAATGCCAAAGATAAGTCTTATTAGAGTTATTATCATTCATCTTAGCAATAAGCTATAAGTTCATCTTAGGTTTGATAAAATATAGATTATTTTGCATCCATCCAGAACAGATAAAAGATTTGTTTTTACGAATCACCACTTTATCATTAAAAGAAACCAAATAGGAGTCTTTAAATAAACAAGCTACAGAAATTAAATTCCTTTTAAATTTAGGAACATAAAAACAATCTTGCAAAAATAAATTCCTATAATTATCAAAATAGAGATGGACGTCTCCCACTGCTTCCGTTGAGACCAAGGATCCATCGCCCATCCGAAGCGTGAAGTCCTCATAAAGTAGACTTCTCGTTTCTTTGAACCCCTGTAGAGAAACACAAACATGATTAGTTGCACCAGAATCTATGACCCAAATGTCACTTGATTCCTCAACCAAACAAGTTTCTAAATACAGAAGATCATACCTACCTCATTTAGAAAGGAAGTCCTTAAAATGCTTCTTGATGTGGCTGACCTTCCCATAGAAGAAGCACTTAAGCTTCTTCGGGTTCTTCTTCTTCTTTTTCTTGCGCTTAGTGCTAGCAGGAATAGAAGACTACTCATTCTTGGCCCGTTGCTTCTTTCCATTCCCAGGATTGGGATTGGAACCAGAAGCAGCTACCATGTTGGTCTCTCCACCCGTAGGAGACTCCATGATCAGTAGTTTAAACTCCTGTAACTATTTCATTAATTTCGTCAAGGTCATATCCCGTCTATTGCTTAAATTAAATATAGCTCTAAACGGAATAAATTCCTTTGACAGAGTCTCAAAGACCATAGTCATTTGAGTTTCAGCATCGATGTCGGCTCCATTGGTTTGAGCCTCAGTGAGGTAACCCATGACCAACATCATGTGCTCCTTTACAGATGTCCCTGGTCTCTGCTTACAGTTAAGAAGTTTCCGAAGTACCCCTTGCCACTTTGTTATGGCTTGGCCTCCAAACATATCCTCAAGATTATCCAAGATCTGCTCGCAGTCTCATAATCCTGATGTTGAGCCTGCAATACATTATTCATGCTAGCCATAACATAGCAGGGGGCCTGATCATTAGCATCTTTCCAGCGTATGAAGCGATCATACGCATAGAATTGCTCATTAGTTGAGTCTCCCGTAGGCTCGGGAGGACAAGCGGTTGTCAGCACATGCTTTAATTTCTCAAAGGAGAGAACAATATCCAGGTTCCGTTTTCAATCATCATAATTCTCTCTGGTTAATAGGGTTTTGTCAAGTATCAATGATAAAGCGTTTTTAGACATTTTTAATCTACAATAAAGAATTATATACCAAACATAAGCAAACATATCATAATAATTTAGTAAGATAACAAAATCATGTAAAAAAAATATAAATGCGTTTATGTGTCAAAACCTTGAAAATATCACAACCTTACAATGATAATTCCCAACTCAGAATTCAACAAGCTCCTAGGAGAGTCATGCCAAATTCAATTAGGAACACGGATCCTCTCCTAATTAATATATGTCATCCAGGACCTGTATGATCCAGCATATATTGATAATCATTTCTTTGGCTATTAATTTTATTAACAGAGCTCCTATGGAAGGTTAATAATAAAATTAACGTGAGTGTATAACCATCATTTCAATTTTTTATCCATGATTTATAATCACCACCTAGGGGTGTGCAACCATAAATCATACTAAATACCTTATCCTCTCAGAGATCCAATCTGGTATATGATAGAAATCCCTTCTTAAGGGTCATGACCACCACGTTTTGCCTATGGACCCATGATGGAGGCCGTAGGTCCTCTATTCGAAAACCTTCTCCACTCAATCTTTTGAAATCAAAGTTTTATTTTAAGATCATGCATGAACAATTTTAATATGAGCGGTACTCCCTATTCTATATGACATGTTATCAATATACATGGCAAATCATATTATAATGCAGACAAGCAAAGCAATCAAGCAAAGCTACAAGCAAAATAATAATAACTATAATATCATGGTTCCACCCTAGAGAATAGAAATCAAAAATTACAAGAGAGTAATCGAAACATATTATTGATTCTTCATCCTTGAATTCTCAGGTTGTATCTCTCATCATGTAATGTCTATCTTTAAGTCTCCAATCCCATATGAATCGAATACTTCATATTTCCGATCATATCAAAATTTAATGTCTCTCAAAATCGTCCCAAAAATAAAATTAAAACTACACTGGAAAAACTGTACCTTTTCTGGAAATTTTCCAACTCTTTGGTCGGCAAGCCAATCACCCAGATCGGCCTGCCAGTCACGACCCATCGTCCTGCCGGTCACGACCTATCGGCCTGCCGACTCATGAAAGATCGGCTTGCCTAACCAAAAGTTTAGCCTGCTGCCAGAGCCTCTTGATTTCCGCCCGGCTGTTGACCTGCCGAACCTCACGTCCGGCTTGTCGATCTGAGACCATCGGCCTACCGAATGGTGGGTTCGGCATACCGACCGAGTAGAAATCCCTATTCCAGAAAATACAATTTTTAAAGGAATTCATCAATTTTATTTTTAACAATTCAAAAACATAAAATTAGAGACTCAAGAAATACCTGGGAGCACCATCATCAATCTTCTATATCCGCCTTCTAGATCCGTCTTCTCCGAATAATTATTTAATTACAAAAATCTTACAAATTTAAAATAAATAATAATTCCTAGATGTTAATGATAGTCCGCCATCTAATTACATGAAAAACCTAAACACACATTCTAACCTCTAAGGAACCATAACCGGTACAAATTCATTAATTAATAAATAATTAATTAACGATTTAATCAACCATAATTGATTAATGAACATTCACCACGTACTCCATGACAACATATAAAATATATAGAAACCTAGAGTGCTAACTCTCTATAAAATTAAATTCAAGTATAGGAGAGATTATGATCACAAAATTTATACATATAACATGATCACAAACTCATAAAATTAAAATATATAGAAACCTAGAGTGCTAACTCTCTATAAAATTAAATTCAAGTATAGGAGAGATTATGATCACAAAATTTATACATATAACATGATCACAAACTCATAAATTTATGTAAAAACCGTGGCTCTGATACCAATTGTTGAAAAAATGGTATGCAGCAGAATTTTAAAAATTTTATATCAGGGTATTTTCTAAAACACAAGTTTCACAAACTATATGCATAAATTAACCAGATCTTACTAACATTTGCATGCCAAAAAGCTCTTGTAATCAGTGAAGAGAAGTAATATTCCAGAAGAGCCTCAACCAACTAGTCTTCTTTGCTATTCTCTATCCACGATTGGAGTGAGTGTGGGCTCACATGTATAGCTCTTCCTCTAGGTGACTCTCCTTCCAACCAATTGAGAGAACCCAAAGCAAGTGAGTTATTTTCAATAACCCATTGAACTGCTGGGCCAACATTTAGATTGGGCCTATCATTTTTTAAAAGGGTAACTTGGCAAATTTCACGCTGTATACCACCTAGTGATGTCTACTTCAATGGAGTTGAGAATTATGTATAATTACAAGAAGACCCTTGTAATTTTTTTATCTATTTTTATGGATTATAATTTAATGATCCAAAAGGACTCGGTCAAAAATCTATTATTTATTTTTATGCTATTATTTTATGTTATGATATTTGCGATAACATCTTCATGCACTATAACATCTCATCTAAGAAATTGCTCACTTATAGTTGTTGTAACATGACAAGAATACACTTGCATATTATTTTTTTTTTTATAAAGTTGTTTTTAAAATGATTTAATATGTGTTGGAATTAATTTAATGAGATTAAAATTAATTCGTTTGGTTTATAGAATTTTAATTTATTTTATTAATCAATCAAATAATGTGATTTTAGTTTTAATTGTTAAAACTTGGTAAAATTCACATTAGTTCTAAGTTATCTAATTTTAAATTGTTTAATGTTGGGTAGCTTAGATAATTAATAATAAATCTAGATTTTTAGAAAATCTGGTAATTTATTTAAGTGTAAATAGGATGGGATTCTATTAACACAAAATATAATCTAGTAATTAAAAAATTGTTTTTATTTACTAGAATTATGAAACATAGGATGTTTTATAAGATAAAACATATCATTTTAAAAAAAAGAGTGGGATAAGGTAATATGACAATATAACATGTGGTCTCCGCTATTAGCACAACACCGTGAGATTCACGGCACTTTAATTTCATCCTTCCTATGGAGGGTGTCCATTTAAATCAATAACAAGGTTGGCTTCTAAGAGATAGGATTTTATAATGTATTTTATAATTTTTTTCCATATGCACTATGCATCATGTTTACTATTCCAAAACATATATTTATGGTGTTTATTCAACCATTTAGTTTATGTCATTTTATTTATTTATTATAGCAACAATGTCTAATCCAATCATCGCTATTCTTTCAAATGAAAAATGAACTAAAGATAATTTTGTCAAGTGGAAGAGGAACATAAATAGAGTACTAATCTGCAAAAATTACAAGTTTGTCCTAATGGAGAAATGTCCTCCACTGCCTGTGCCAATGCCTCTTGTAATGTATGAGAAGAATATAATCGTTGGATTGATGCAAACAACAAGGCATGTTGCTTCCTTTTGGCTGTCATGTCTGACATGCTTAGGATGAAGCACAAAAGCATGGAGACTGCTTATGAGATAATGCAGTCTATGCAAGACATGTTGGGCAAACCTTCTGAAAAGGCACATTATGAAGCCGTTAAGGCTGTGATGAATGCCAAAATGAATGCAGGGGTCTCGGTCAGAGAATATGTTCTTAGCATGGTCAATTATCTCCATGAGGCTGAGGTAAATAGGACGGTGATAGATGAAGCCACTCAGGTGGGGATGATTCTAGGAACCCTCTCCTTTGCGTTCCTTCAGCTCAAGAGCAACTATTTCATCAACAAGATGAAAAATAACATGTCTAAATTGCTTATTGAGTTACAAACCTTCAAGTCTATTTAGAAAGAAAAGACTATAAAGAAGGCGAGGCAAATGTTACAGAAGCTCAACCCTCCTCTTTTGCTCAAAAGACTAGGAAGAGGTAGAAAACTGAAGGAAATTGTAAGTCCAAGAATGGAGGGCAACCTAAGAAGAACAAGAGCAGCAACAACAACAACAAAAGGAGCTCAAAGCAAAAGAAGCCCAAAGGAAAATGTTTCCACTGTGGTGTAGTTGGGCACTAGAAGAGAAACTACAAGAAGTATGTTTAAGAGCTCAAAAAAAAAGAAGTAAATCAAATTTACTCGTGTTAGAAGCTTGTTTGGTGAAGATGATACTTGACCTTGGACAATTGATTCAGGGGCAACTAACTATGTTTGTTCTTCTTTGCAGATGTTTGTTCTTCAAGGGAGCTTGCCGATAGAGAACAAACGATGAGAGTAGAAACGTGAGAGGTTGTTTTGGCAAGAGCAGTGGGAGTCGTTATACTTTATTTTAGAAATAAGTGTTTAATTTTGTACAATTTTTATTACATTCCTAGTTTTCGTAGAAATTTGATTTCTATTTCTAGGTTGTTTAAACAAATGTTTAATGTTTCTTTTAATAATAATTATGTTAATATTTCTAGAAATAGTTTGGATATTTGTTCTGTGCATCTGGAAAATGGGCTTTACACTTTAAGACCCAACGAAAAATCACTACTTAATATCAAAATGTTCAAGGTTGAACAACCAAAACCCTAGAAGTAAAAAGTTTCTTCTGATGATGGAACATACCTATGGCACCTTAGATTAGGTCGTGTTAACCTTGACAAAATTAACAGGCTTGTAAAGGATGGTCATTTGAGAGAACTAAAAGTTAGTTCTCTACCAATTTGTGAATCTTGACTTGAAGGTAAAATGACTAAAAGGCCTTTCTCTGCAAAATATGAAAGGGCCAAGGAATCACTTGAGCTAATACATTCAGATGTATGCGGTCCATTGAATGTACAATCATGTGGTGGGTACGAATATTTCGTCATATTTGTTGACAATTATTCAAAGTATAGATACATGTACCTAATACAAAGGAAATCTAAAACTTTTGAAAAGTTCAAAGAATTCCAAGCGGAAGCTAAAAAGCAATCAGGAAGGTCGGTGAAAACTCTTCAATGTGATCGCAAAAGAGAATACCTTGATATCAAGTTCAAGGATTATTTGATAGAACATGGTATTCTATCATAAGTTGCCGCACCTAGAACACCACAACAGAATGGTGTTGTTAAGAAAAAAATTGGACATTGCTTGATATGGTGAGATCTATGCTCAGCTACTCATCATTACCCACTTCATTCTGAGGATATGTGCAACAAACTGCAGTATATCTTCTAAACATGGTTCCATCTAAGTCTATTCCAAAAACATCCTTAGAGTTATGGAATGGTCATAAACCTAATATACAATATATCCATATATGGGGGTGTCCAGCACATATACTAAAAGGAAAGACCAAGAAGCTGGAACCATGTTATGAAGTATGCTATTTGTGGGATACCCAAACGGAACAAGAAGAGGTTTGTTTTATAGTCCACAAGAAAAGAAGGTACTTGTATTGATAAATGTCACTTTTATCGATAAATGTCACTTTTCTTGAGAATGATTATATGACAAACTAAAACCTCGTAGCAAAGTTGTATTTGAAGAGTTACTTTCTGATCAGATCAGACTGCAACCGACAACCATTGTCGAAGGACAAAATGAGGAGACCACATCTCTAGATCAGGATCTCATGCCATGTTGACGTAGTGAGAGGGTTGTGAGACCACCTGCTCGTTACAAGAAAATTGAAGAAGCACATGTTGCTATCTCTAATAATGGTGAGGATGATCCATTAACATATCCTCATGCAATGGAAGATTCTAAGAAGGAGAAATGGCTATAGGCTATGAACCTTGAAATGGAGTCTATGTACTCCAATTCAGTCTGGAAACTTATAGACCAACCTAAAGGGATAAAACCTCCAGGGTAAAATTGGATCTACAAGAAGAAAAGAGGTGTGGATAGGAAAGTTGAGACTTTTAAAGTTAGGCTTATGGCAAAGGGTTATACCCAAAAGGAGAGAGTTGACTATGAGGAAACTTTCTCACCCGTAGCTATGCTTAAATCTATTTAGATTCTTTTATCCATTGCTGCATGTCTTGATTACAAGATATGACAAATGGATATCAAGACTGCTTTTTTGAATGGCTATCTTCAAGAAAGCATCTATATGGTGCAACCAGAAGGGTTTGTGATCAAAGGTCAAAGCAAAAATTTTGCAAGTTGCAAAGGTCCGTTTATGGACTTAAGTGAGCTTCAAGATCTTGGAACTTGAGATTTGATGAAGCGATCAATTCTTATGGTTTCGATCAAACTATTGATGAACCTTGTGTATACAAGTACATCAAAGATAAGAATGTGGTCTTCATAGTTCTTTATATAGATGATATCCTACACATTGGGAATAATGCGCAAATATTCTTCTTCCCATTTTTTTTTTTATAAATAACCAAGTCACTTTCGGTTTTTATTATATATATATATATAATATATGTAACTGTTAACAATCATTTTTACGTTAACAAATTTTTATGTTATATTATATATCATAAACGAATTTAAGTTAACAGATTTTTTATAAATTTATGTTAACATATACATACGAAATCGTAAACGTGTAAATATATATAACATAATTAAAACCTTATAAATATTTAAATTCAACTAAACTGTAAGTTGATTAAGATTCACCTAAGTGCATCTCATGCACTGTACTTGGGAACGTGACCTCGTGAATAGGTAGTAGGAAAGAAGAAATTATAATAATAATAATAATAACAACAATAATAATAATGATGAATTACAAAATGCCTATGCCCCCTTATGGGCTTGCATAAATTTGATCTAATCAGATAGAAGATAGAATTACTAATCCAAAAGGACCATATAATTAACGGCCAAAAATTCATTCATAAAATATACTCATTCATCACATGAACAAAAAAATTGCAAAAATACAAAGTGCCCACAAACATGCATCAAGTACGTTAAATTATCAAAATAAAATCATGTTTAATTAAAATTATATATCCTATAATCCACTCTGATACAATTTGTTGAAATTAAATATGAAAAGCAGCAGAAGGAACGGATTATTGACAAACAAAAATTTTATGAAAACTTTGTTTATCGAAAATAGCTATATAATTTTAATTAATAATAGAAAGCTTTGAAAATATTTTCAAACCTTTTGAAGACCTATCAGGGTATCCTAGCTTTCTTCTTTGACATAACGATCTTTCAAGCTAGGCCTCCACACTAATAAAAAAATGAGTGGGCATCAAACTGTAAGAATGAATTAACCTCACACTTTTTTGGATATGCTTTGTACTCAATACATGAGATAGCAACCTTTTTTTAAAGAAGAATTCTCAATTTTTCTCTCTGAGTATTCTGCAAAAGTTACGTGAAAAAGATTGATTTTTTGAGATAATTGTTATTTCTATCTTTATATGTCTGAGCAGTTAGTTATTTTTAATTACTTTTTAATTTATTTTAAACCTAAAATAACCACCATATCAGATATATAGAGAAGAGATATACTCCATGATCCTTATCCTTTTTATTTTATTATTTTGTTTGAAATAAATCAATATATACTCATTAAGTTATTATATATATATATATATATATATATATATCTATAACGTTTACGAAAAAAAGCAAGGAGAATTTCCTATATAATATATATACATATATATGCATATACGTACGTTTTGTTAAAAAAATAACAAATTTTGTATATATCATATCACGTAAAGATATGATTTTATATTATATATATATAATATAATTAAATCTTATATATATATATTCAAAATATAAATCATATTTATTTAAAAATAGATTTTAAATTAATTAAGTAATTATTTAATTTTGTGTCCAAGTTGGAAAAGATAAAATGTGGTCCCACCACACATGTATTATATACAAAATTAAAATTATATTTGAATAATCATATTATTCAAATATTATCAATTAATTAATTTAAAACACGTTTAATTAATCTTATTAATTAAATATAATCGATTAATCAATTAACTAATGCTCAATTAAATGCGACAACATTTATCACGTTATATTATGTGTCATAGAGAACCTTTTTCTATGTCACATTAATATCTTAAGTGTGAAATAATTAATTTAAAATTCAATAATTTTAATTAAATATGTATAATTCATTCTACGCATTAAATCCAATATAGTGTTATAGAGGTCACATTAAGGACCTATGGACCTATAACTCAAGCTTTAATACATTTGACAATTAATTAACTCTTTAATTAATGTGCCAAATTTATTAGTTTCGGTGTTCTTCCACTAAAAACCTGAAATTGAACTCTTGAGATTATAATGAAAATTACTCAAAGAAAATTAGCTAATGGTCTATTGATATAATCATTACATATAAGTCAGTCCTTCATAAATAGTTCATAATAAGAGCTACGTTCAATTTTCGTTTACCTCTCTTATTGCATCTTTATTCTTGAGTTTCAATAATTCTCTAATGAGCAGTTTATTCATAATCTTATTATGAACGAGCGCTCAACTGTTCAAACTTCGAAGCATCACCCAATATAGCTATTTTTCTAACTTCCATAAGGAAGGAATGGATTCCATATCTGTATAATATTATTCTCAGCTATTTATTACATTATGTTTTCAAGATGCTAAGTTATGATCTAGTTTAAATAAATCTTACCATACAAGTCAAAAAACATAATGTGATAAATACGAGTCTAATAAATACTCAAGATTAAAACTATCAAATATATGATCATCATAGTGATAAATTTGAATACTCTATTTGTAATGGATGATTATTAGAGATTCATAATTTATCTGGTCCAGTCTGATATAATCTCATTAAATAAAGTACCTCCAATCCGGTGTCTCTATATTAATAGCCCAGATAAGACTGTTTCATTCTAAATGAGATTAGACTATATTTATAATATTTAATTAAAGATCTCAAACTTTAATTAATTATTACGTACTATTTAGATTATTATCTATAAATTTTATCCCCAAGCGTATGACACTTATATGCTAAATTTATAGTTACATAAATAATCATGGAATTTTCTTGATGTTTATAAAAGTATTTATAATATATATAAGCAACCAAAATAATTATAAACGTTACTTTATTTATTTATTAACAATATATACAATATCACAACTTATATGGCACCAAACCTAACATTTGTATGGAGTAGATCTTTCGGCAAAGATTGCAAGTTAAAACCCACATTACATAAACTAGAAATAATGTTAACAATTAAATTAGTCATATATTTTAACACATGACAAAATGATAAACACACATTAATAAAGCCATGAACCTTGCTTCAACAAAAATATCTCCTAGTACGAGGCTATCTCAAACACCTGCTGTCAGCATATGCCTCGCCAACCAAGCGGTGTCACTTTAAATTCCCTCAGTTTCTTCCCCTGTAATCGCAAAAAAAGATCATATATAATAAGTAAATTAATTTGCTGAGGGTATTGTAACTGCAGTTTTAACCTTTTTTCTGTTCTCATGTTAAAATTCTTTAAATTTAATTATAAAAAAAAAACCTTCTGCGTTTTTTAGAAGCACTGGTGGTGGAGCCTTCAAGAACAACTGAAATTGTGTCTTTCAAACTTGCTTTCCGGCCTTCTTTGAAATTCCACAGTTCTGGTAAAACGTAACCACCACTTGGATTATATTCACTTATCTCAATTGACGCTGTTGTAACAGCCTTGTAAACTTCTTCGCCCATTTCCTTTTTTAGTTCATTCAACTTCTCATCATTGTCGTCAATGATTCCCTGAATCAGAAAGCAAAAACACAAAAATATTTAACAAAATTAAGAAAAAAATGCAAGTGAACGAAATGAACAAATTTGATTCAACTTGGAAGGAAATTACCAATTCATAATAATCTCAGTCAAGATCGTATATATCATATGTCTTGTATAAGTTTTGCCTTTCTCCTCCATGACTTTAAAAGGATACCAATGCGGATCTCTGATGTGCTCATTCCATGATGAGCATTTCTCCATGGCCTCATGTTTCACATCCTTCACACCATTCTTCTTCATGGCTTCCACAAATGGGTTGCAATCAAGTTCTCCCATTAGCTTAACTCCGATATCACCAGGACTTGACATGTCTTCCAATCTCTGAAATTCAGAATGCATACATTTATATTTGTATTTATATGTTACCAAGGGAAATCAAGCCAATCAAAAACATAATTTGACCGAAGAGTTGTAGCAAAAATCTAAATGGAAGAAACAAAAACAAACAACTTACAAGTCACAATCTTCAGCAGACAGAAAAAAAAACATACAATGAGTGACACTAAATTAGAATCCATTTCTAAAAGAGCACTTACCTTGATCAACACTCTTCGTGCTTCTATTAGTTCATCGTTGCTCTTTCATTGTTTTGCGATGAAAACTCCTAAAGGTTCATTCTCTTCTGGATCTCCATCCTCTTTATCGCTTGATATTTCAATTACTACCTCCCCTTTTTAATCAAAATGTAACAAACATTTGTAAATTAACTGCAACCGTATGTAAACCACAATCTTGCAAAAGAAATAAATATTAAATCGTCTACAAAATTACTGATTGTAGAAGTCAATCCTTTCTTCATAGGCATGTGGATATTTGAACAAAGTAGGAAATATTAGTCTCAACTAACCAAAACCAGTAAATAAATATTATGTAACCTAAACATAATCATCCTAGTTAATTAGGCAGATTAATAAAGGTTATTTTCCCAAGAGTGCCAAGCTCACCTTTTCCGTCCCCTTACATGGTGTTCTCTGTTCAATTTTGTCCAATTCATCAATTCTCTTCTTTAGCTTTTTCATTTTCTTTCCCAAGGACATTCACCTTCCTATTCTCTGCTCAGCAGAAGATTTAGAGCAGCAACAGAAAAAAAAAAAAAAAGATGTAATGAAAAATATTCATTGGATAAATGTAAAATATAGTAAATAAAAATTGAACACATAATCAATGGCTAATCTCAATATTCTTTGTTAATTTACATGATTTGATGAAAGCCAATCTGAAAACAAAGTAGTTCACATATTAAAGCATGTGTATAGATGAGTGAAGGCAGCCTAGTTAGTTATAAGTCCTCCACTCCAACTATATGTTGTGGGTTCGAATTACGCTGAATCTCACTCAATAGTGGTAGTATTACCTCCCTCCTCTTGTATCAAAAAAAAAAAAGTGTGTGTATGTATATGGTACTCTTCTATGCAGGTTGGTACGTGCTTTTTACTCATGTCTTAATAATTAACAGAATTTAAATCACAAACACCAACAAATAAAATTGTTAAGCCAACCTTCATAAAGCCGGGAATTCTCCTTGGAGCGATAGCAAGCGCATCAAGATTTTTGATTCTCCATATGAAGTTACAAACTTGATGATGGACCAGCAATATTAGTCATAAAAATGTTTCATTTTCAACATCATGTATGTCTTAACTAATATTAATTTTAAAAAAAGCAAAAAAGATGATGGAATAACAAGGTGAAGAAGAACCTGATAGTGATACGCTCCAAAACCTGAGGGCCGATGAAGCATAAAACCTCAAATTTCAACTTCAAGTACAGAAAATATTATAATTATTTACGAAACGGGCAAGTTGAAGTACTAGATAAAGGGAAGACATTAAATTTGAAAATGACGAGATATCAATATCTGGAATCATGGCGTCGGTGTATGATTATTCAAAGACTCTTGGCCTCCCATGAGCAACAATAAATTAATGGCAGACTTATCAATTGCTTTCAGCTTCGCACACTTAAATATATTATGTTATCTGCATTAATAATAGGAGGTTTAAGGTTGAAACTCAAACGTCACATTGCACTCCACTATTAATTTCCAAATTCTAAATAAATATATATATATTTTTACTTAGAAGTGTAAAACAGCATTATTATTATTATTATTATTATTATTATTATTATTATTATAAGTGCTCTGAATAGCTTTCTAAATAATATATATGTATAGTGACGGAGTTCGAATTTATTGGTAAGAAGACTAAACAAATTTTTTATCAAGATTATACTAATGTCTATGGACTTAATAAAATTAAATATTTTATTTTTTAAAATCTAAATGGTTGGCCCAATAAAATATAGAGAATTTAATATAAGAGGAGTTAAGTTTAATTTATACACATATATACTATATTTAAATTAAAAACACTATATTAAAAAAAAAAACTAGGGGAGACCATGGACCACCTGTGGTCTACGTCATTGTATATATATGTATATCTTAGATGCCATCTCTTAATAAAGAATAATTATTACATTGTAGACACCCCCGTTAGTCTATAGTGGATTTTTTTCCTTTAATTGTTGATTATTATTATTATAGTTTGGTAGAAATCTGTAACGTCCTAAAATTAATTTAATGTTATTATAATATAAAATGATAAATTAGTATGCCATAACTAGTGTTTTAAAATTAATTAGATCAGTTAATAAAATTTTGGGTGTAAAGTTGTTTTGGTTATCTTAATGACTTCAATTGTTTTTAATTATTTTAAATGTCATTTTGAATCTTTGGGATATAAAAATTTATAAAATGTCAAATGTATTCAGTTTTACAAAACCATGGGCGGCACATGGTTTTCGCATAGTAAAACCGGCCATTATTTCTCTCTATTTAAATCTCTCACTCTCTTCGTCTCTCACTCACTCACTTGCTCACTCTCTCTCTCTCACTCTCGCTCTCACGCTTATCTCTCTCTCTCTCGGTCTCCCTCTTTCTCTCTCAATTTTTCCTCAAAATTTTGAAAGAAAATTTGAAAGCAAGCTTCGGGTTTGCAAAAAGGGAGCTCGAGAACGTGATTTGGCAACCAAAAACGTGAATTGAAGCTTGAATTTGAGGTTAGATTTGAAATTTCTAAACTTTTCAAAATTTTAATTTTTCATGCATTTTTGAAATCTAAGTTTGTTTGAGCTTAGAAAACCTTTGATTTGAGTTAAAGGAACTTAGAACACCTAGAATCTAAGCTTTGTTTGAAGAAAAACAGATTCGATTTAAGATTTTTATTTTTCCTCATTTTTCTATTTTTTTGGATTTCTTGAGATTTTGTGTTCAAATCTTGTTTAAATGAGTTCAAAAGTGTCATAGTATGTTTTTCTATCATATATAATTGTTTTCTATGCCTGGGTTTGAGAAAAACAAGTTAAAATGAAGATTTGGGTTTTGGGAGACCCAAAACCTGTGCCTGAGATTTCTAAAAATTTTCTAGTTCGGCAGGCTGGATTCAAAGGATCGGTAGGCTGGACCTGGAGGATGTTCGGCCGACCAGACTTATCCTCTAGCAGGCTGAATTGTGCAGTTTGGCCACTCGAACCAGGGGACCGGCAGGCCGACTGAACTAGGGCAAATTTTGTGATTTTCATCCGTTTTCACTGTTTTGAACCCCGATTGAAATTTCAACTTTATAAAATGATTTTAAAGATACAAATGACACACTAGGACATCATGAAACGGTTTAGTAACATAGAATGTCTCAAACTAGATATTGATTGACTTAGTTTGTATTTAGGATCGTTCGTGGTTTTACGGAGCTAACGTATAGCGGACCGGGATTACGGTGTGGGGCATCGACATGAGTATCGAGGTAGGATTTCTACCCCTTCTTTGGTAGCCTAATTTTAAATGATTTGGCCTTGAAAAGGATTTTTATCAAAATGTTTTCAAGGATGAATAAAAAGGGAATTTTATCGGTTGATTTATGAACCGTGGACTAAGATGAACTTTATAATAAACTTCATAATGAAAATAAATGATAATACTCGGTAAATGGGTTTTGAATAATGATGAAAATGAATATAAGAGCATGATTCCATATCAGAGATCAGGTCGTGTAGCGATCGACCTTGGGGGCAGGTCCCGAAACCCAGTTGGGCCACTACGATAGTGTTATTCATATGGTTTGCCTAGGAAAAGAAAATGACATTTCTGGTTGACCGAATAAACTGTTTTGAGTAAGAACGGTTTTACTTAAATTTATTTGTTCAAGTTTTCTTTTAAATAATCTCTTGAATAGTGAGATTTCTTTTTAAATTAAATGATTTCTGAAAATATAGTCCTACTGAGCCTTTCGCTCACATTTTACTTGTTTTCAAACTTCCCCCTCTAGGTGGATTTCCTCTTGGGTTCAGAGAGGACTCAATGGACAGAACTCAGGAGCTATAGGAGAATCCATAGACTGTTTAAGTTATTAAGTCAAGGCATGTAACATATTTATTTTCTCTTATTTGGACTGTGTATGTAATGGACTATTGTTAGTACTATGTGTGTGCACAAGATATGGGTCTGTAGAACCCATTCTCGTTCATCCTATTTAATTACTGTTTCTTATTACTCGTTTAATTAACATATTGGTTTAAATTATCAAAAATGCTTGTTTAAAAAGGTTTTAGATTTTCCCCCTTTTATATTTAATTTAACCCTCAAACTCATATTTTTAAGTAAATTCTTATTTAATTAATTTAAATAAACTGTCACGTCACCTCCCGTACTTCAAGGCGTGATAGAATGGTATCAGAGCTCAAGGTTATGAACCTTGAGAATTGTGCACACATAAGTGTGACAATGAAATACCTCTGATAGTCTAAATTTTGTTTTCAGAAGTGAGAGAATGGCACCTAGACGTCATTCGACAACTGACGCCAAGTTTGGAAATGATGAGGGTATGATGAGGTCTATATTTGCGGCTTTCCAACAGATGGCAGCTAGGACCAGACCGGAAGATTCTGATGCTAGTCGTCAGCATACGTATTTTAAGGAATTTCAGTGTCTATTCTGACTTTTGATGGAAATGGGGATCCGCAATTGGCATAATATTGGCTAGACTCGATCGTGAAGCATTTGGATACCCTTGGTGTGCCTGATGAGTATCGTGTGGAATTTGTTGCATATAAGTTCGAGGGTGGTACTAATACTTGGTGGAAACAAGCTAAGCGTTTGGAACGCAATGGTAATATCAGTTGGGACAGATTCGAGGAGCTGTTCTATGATTGATATTTTTCGCAGGGGTATAGAGACCAGAAGGTAGCTGAGTTATATAGGTTGAAGCAGGGTGACTTGTCAGTTCGTGAGTATAAGATAAGGTTTAATGAGTTGGTCAGGTTTGCTCCACCGACAGTGGCATCGAAACGTGAGAAATGTATAAAGTTTCAAGAAGGACTTAAGGCTCCTATTCGGCGACAGGTGGTTGCTCTGTGACTTAGGAGTTTCAGAGAGCTTGTGTCGTCAACGATATCAGTGGAAAGTGATTATGCGCAGTATTGTGAGGACTGAGGCAAAATCTTCTGGAGGACCATAGAGGAGCAGTAGGAAGAGCACCAGTAGTCGTCTGACTCTGGGAAAGAATAAACAGGGTAGCGCGAATAGCAGTATCAGTAGTTCATCTGGTAGCAGGTGCAACAACCCCTACAGCTTCTATTGTCATTATTGCCAGCAGCCAGGACACATCAAAAGGAATTGCCCAATCAGGAGTGCCCATCTCAGATCTTAGACCGGAGAAGGTGCTAGTCGTCAGCCTCAGACCCTACCTTTGCCTCAGTAGTTTATGCAGTTGTAGTTTCCTCAGTTCTCTCCTCAGCAATTGTCATATCCAGCGCAAGGACAACAGCTGCAACATTTTTAGCGTAGTGTTCCTCAGTATCGAGTGTTGAGTGCAACTAGTGTGCAATCGTCTCTGTCTCAGCAGTATCGGTAGAATAATCTAAGACCTACCAATGTTCGTAGAGGGAAAGGAAAGGCACCAATGCAAGTTTATGCAATGGCATCGGGAGGTTCAGATACCCAAACCAGTAATGCAGTAGTCGATGGTACAATCTTAGTTTCCCAATCCCTAGCTCACGTTTTATTTGATACAGGTGCCACTCATTCTCTCATTTTGAGTCGTTTTGTACACGCCTTAGGACTAGAGATAGAAGAGTTCAATGAACCCCTAGTTGTAGCTTCTCCCTTGGGGTGGGTGTGTGTAAATTGTATATGTAAAGCTTGTAAAATAAAGATTGGGGATGAGATTTTGAAAAGTGATTTGATTGTACTCCCCATGAGCTCATATGATGTAATCCTAGGGATGGACTGGTTGTCCAGGTATAGAGCAGTTATAGACTGCCAGCTTAGGAAAGTGACCCTAGTATCTGATAGGGGACGATGATCACTTACCAGGGTGGTTGTGATCGGTTAATGAGTGAGCATCTCATTAAGTCATGTCTTGGGGGGGCGAAGAAATCTAGTTTGTCATGCTTTTCTTGTGAGTCTAAAAGATGAGCCCTATGCCTTGAGATGAAATGTAGCGATTCCGGTGGTTGATAAGTATGAGGATGTCTTCCTCGACGAGTTGCCAAGGTTACCACCGCATTGAGAGATTGAGTTTGGTATTGAGTTGCTTCCAAGAACAACACCAATTTCAGTAACACCTTATCAGATAACGCCAGTAGAAATGAAAGAATTGAGAAAGCAACTTCAGGAGCTTGCTGATAAGGGGTATATTCAGAATAGCACATCTCCGTGGGGAGCACCGGTTTTGTTTGCTAAGAAACATGATGGGACTCTCAGGTTGTGTATAGATTATCGGTAACTGAATCGTGTCACAATGAAGAATAAGTATCCCTTGCTAGGATCGATGAGTTGTTTGATCAGTTGGGAGGTTTACGGTACTTCTCAAAGATTGATTTGTGCTCGGGGTACGATCAGCTCAGGATAAAGGAAGAGGATATTCCCAAGATAGCTTTCAGGACTCAGTATGGACATTTTGAGTTTCTGGTGATGTCGTTTGGGTTGACGAATGCTCTGGCAGCTTTCATGGATTTGATGAACAGGATATTCAGGCCGTATCTGGATCAGTTCGTGATCGTGTTCATCGATGATATTATAGTGTATTCTAAGACTTGGTAGGAGAATGAACAACATCTCAGGATCGTGCTTCAGACTCTCCGGGAGCACCAGTTGTGTGGATCCGTCCAAGATTGAAGCCATAGTGGAATGGGAACGACCGAGGAATGTAGCCCAAATCTGTAGCTTTTTGGGTCTTGTAGGTTATTACAGGAAATTTGTAAAGGATTTCTCGAAGGTTGCAGCGCCGTTGACGAGTTTGATTAGGAAAAATGTCAGGTTTGAGTGGGATGAAGAATGTGAGCTTGCTTTTCAAGAATTGAAGAATCGGTTGACTTCAGTCCCAATATTGATTATTCCTAGTAATGACGAGCCATATGAGGTTTACACAGATGCTTCAGGATATGGACTTAGATGTGTGTTGATGCAGTATAGGCACGTGGTTGCATACGGATCGAGACAGTTACAACCTCACGAGTGGAATTATCCTACTCACGACTTGGAGCTCGCAGCGGTGATTCATGCGTTGAAGATTTGGAGATGTTATTTGTATGGGGCAACATTTCAGGTCTTTTTTGATCATAAGAGTTTGAGGTGTCTGTTCACTCAGAGGGATCTTAACTTGAGGCAGCGGAGATGGATTGAGTACATGGAGGATTATGATTTTGCATTGCAGTACCATCCTAGGAAAGCTAATATGGTCGCGGATGCGCTTAGGAGGAAGTCTTTAGGGATTTTCGCTTGTTTGACTCTTGAGGACTGGAATAGGGCTACGACAATGAGCGAATATGGACTACAATATCATGAAGACTATGATCATGTTTCGATGTATCATATGGAAGTGACCCCAGCTCTTGTTCAGATGGTGAGGCAAAATCAGTGTCAGGACCAACATTTGCAAGGGATTTGGATGCGGATTCAGAACATAGAGTAGTTTGAAGAATAGAGAATGCATGCAGATGGATCGTTGTATTGCCAGGAGCGTCTTGCAGTTCCAACCATCGCAGAGGTGACGAAAGCTGTTATGGACGAAGCTCATAGGTCTCAGTTTGCTATTCACCTGAGGAGCACAAAGATGTATCATGATTTAAAGAGGCAATATTGGTGGAGGTATGAAGAAAGATGTTCGGGAGTATGTGGCTAAGTGTATGATGTGTCTCCAAGTGAAACCCAAGCACCAGAAGCCAGTAGGTTAGCTTCAGCCGCTTCCTATTCTAGGGTGGAAATGGGAGCATGTGACGATGGATTTTCTCACAAGTTTGCTGAGGACGGAGCAGCGGCATGATGCAGTTTGGGTCATGGTCGATAGGTTGATGAAATTGGTGCATTTCATTCCGTTCAGGTCGACATGTTCGAGGAGAATTCTTGGGGAGTTGTATATGCAGAACATAGTGAGATTGCATGGATTTCCTTTGTCTATCACTTCTGATCAAGACACTAGGTTTAATGCTAAGTACTGGAGGAGTTTTCAGGAGGCTTTGGGTACAGATTTGAACTTCAGTATGACATTTCATCCTTAGATTGATGGGTAGTCTGAGTGGGTTGTGCAGATTCTTGAGGAAATGTTGCGTGCTTATGCATTAGACTTAGGTGGGAATTGGAAGAGATATTTGCATCTGGCAGAATTCGCGTACAACAAAAGCTATCAAGCAAGCATTGGTATGGCACCATTTGAGGCATTGTATGGCCAACTATGTAGGTCACCGGTGTGTTGGGCAGAGCCAAAAGACAGGGTTATTCTTGGGCCGGATGAGATTCGTGATAGCAATGAGAAAGTCACCGTAATTCGAGATCGATTGAGGGCAACTCAAAGTCGATAGAAGAGTTATGCAGATAGAAGACATCGGCCCTTAGAATTCGCTGTGGGGGACTTTGTTCTCTTAAAAGTATCACCTCATAAAGGAATTATGTGGTTCGGAGTGAGTGGAAAGCTTGCAACGAGATATGTTGGACAGTTCAAGATCAATCAACGTGTTGGTGTGGTTGCTTATTAGCTCGACCTTCCACCCAAACTTTTTCATGTTCATGATGAGTTTCATGTGTCGATGCTCAGGAAGTCTCCGCTTGAGCAGGGTAAGATAGTTTCGTTTCACGATGTGCAGGTTCGGGAAGATATGATGTACGAGGAAGTGTCAGTTCAGATCATTGATTGGAAAGTGAACAGTTTGCATCGTCGTGAGATACCATTGGTAAAGGTCATGTGGCAGCATCATGGGGTTGATGAAGCCACTTGGGAATTAAAGTCCACCATGCGGGAGTTGCATCCGCATCTGTTTTGTTTCTAGATTGATTTGTAAATTTCGAGGGCGAAATTTCTTTCAGGGTTGGAGAGTTGAAACGTCCCAAAATTAATTTAATGTTATTATAATGTAAAATGATGAATTAGTGTGCCATAACTAATGTTTTAAAATTTATTTGATCATTTAATAAAATTTTGGGTGTAAAGTTGTTTTGGTTATCTTAATGACTTCTAATTGTTTTTAATTATTTTAAATGTCATTTTGAATCTTTGGGATATAAAAATTTGTAAAATGTCAAATGTATTCAGTTTTACAAAACCGTGGGTAGCACATAGTTTTCGTACAGTAAAACCGCCTATTATTTCTCTCTATTTAAATCTCTCACTCTCTTCCTCTCTCACTCACCGCTCACTCTCTCTCTCACACTCTCGCTCTCACGCTCATCTCTCTCTCTCTCGGTCTCCCTCTTTCTCTCTCAATTTTTCCTCAAAATTTTGAAAGAAAATTTGAAAGCAAGCTTCGGGTTTGCAAGAAGGAAGCTCGAGAACGTGATTTGGCAACCAAAAACGTGAATTGAAGCTTGAATTTGAAATTTCTAAACTTTTTTAAATTTTCAATTTTTCATGCATTTTTGAAATCTAAGTTTGTTTGAGCTTAGAAAACCTTTGATTTGAGTTAAAGGAACTTAGAACACCTAGAATCTAAGCTTTGTTTGAAGAAAAACATATTCGATTCAAGATTTTTCATTTTTCCTCATTTTTCTCTATTTTTAGATTTCTTGAGATTTTGTGTTCAAATCTTGTTTAAATGAGTTCAAAAGTGTCCTAGTATGTTTTTCTATCATATATGATTGTTTTCTATGCTTGGGTTTGAGAAAAACAGATTAAAACGAAGATATGAGTATTGGGAGACCCAAAACCTGTGCTTGAGATTTCTGAAAATTTTCTAGTTCGGCAGGCCGAACTTCGTGTTCGACAGGCCAGATTCAAAGGATCGGCAGGTCGGATTCATCCGTTCGGCAGGCCAGACTTGGAGGATGTTCGGTCGATTGGACTTATCCTCTGGCAGGCCGAACTGTGCAGTTCGGCCAGCCGAACTAAGGGACTGACAGGCCAATCGAACTAGGGCAAATACTATGATTTTCATCTATTTTCACTATTTTGAACCCCGATTGAAATTTCAACTTTATAAAATGATTTTAAAGATACAAATGGCACACTAGGACATCATGAAACGGTTTAGTAACATAGAATGTCTCAAACTAGATATTGATCGACTTAGTTTGTATTTAGGATCGTTCGTGGTTCTGCGGAGCTAACATATAGCGGACCAGGATTACGGTATGGGGCATCGATACGAGTATCGAGGTAAGATTTCTACCCCTTCTTTGGTAGCCTAATTTTAAATGATTTGGCATTGAAAAGGATTTTTATAAAAATGTTTTCAAGGATGAATAAAAAGGGAATTTTATCAGTTGATTTATGAACCGTGGACTGAGATGAACTTTATAATAAAATTCATAATGAAAATAAATGATAATACTCGGTAAATGGGTTTTGAATAATGACGAAAATGAATTTAAGAGCATGATGCCATATCAGAGATCGGGTCATGTAGAGATCGACCTTAGGGGCAGGTCCCAAAACCCAATTGGGCCACTACGATGGTGTTATTCATATGGTTTGATTAGGAAAAGAAAATGATGACATTTCTAGTCGAACAAATAAACTGTTTTGGGTAAGAACTGTGACGCCCCCCTTACGGATGTCACAGATGTCGTTACATACTTTCACTTAATACTTTACTTAAAGACAAACCATATAACTTAAAGATAGTTTGAAAACATAACCCAAGATCCATGCATGCATTTTTTTTAAACATTCAATAAATTAAACCTTATTAATAATGATAATAATAATTTACTTGATCTTAAACATTCTTTAAATTGTTAGCCAAAACCGTGAGAATAGAAACAAACATTCAAACCATCTTGGAAAACATACTTATAGTTCGGCGGACCGAACTTGAGGGTTTGGCAGGCCAAAGGTCAAACTTTGGCAGGCTGTCCGAGATGAACAAAAACTTTTCAGAAAACTTAATTAAAAGACAAGTTCAATATTTCAACATGCGGAAGACCAAATTCTTAAAATGATAAAATAAAATATTAAAACATAGTTCTTGTATTCTTTAAACCTTAATAAATAAATATGTTCTAATAAAAAAATCATAGCTTAAATCATAAAACTTGCCTCTTTGGCGTTCTTTCGGTTACAATTCATCTTGCTTAGCTCACATGCCTTTCCACGTCCTCTGCCCAGTCTATCACCTCTTACCCTAATCTGCAACATGACATACACTGAATAAGCTAAAGCTTAGTAAACACATTGTAATCTCACAACTTAAAACATTTATGAACATCATCATCATCATACATCTTAATAGTGCACTAGGCACATTGTCATATGAACATATCTTTCATTGCTTTTACCATATTAAAACTTATTTCATTTTATCTTAGGGGCCCATGTGTTGCACCATAATCATCATTGTAGGCGTGCCGTCATGAGAGGAAAAGGGTAGCTAATCCTAAACTAAACATGACATCATAAAATATCATAACATTGGTGTGCAACACTGATTAGGTGATACATATATATATAACTTTCATGCTTTGAAATACGTCATCATCATACATGCATAACTTTATGAACATCAAAATATTTCATAAGAAAACTTTAAATGAAAAGATCATAAAATATATCATAGAGTAATTATCATTATGCACATAATTTCAAACCTTATAAAACATCTCATGTTGCAGGTGAGAATGCACTTACCTCTTTTTTAGCTAGCTTACTTAACCTTAAATGTATCGGTGACGACGCCGTGGTCTCGATCTGCTCATTCCTTAGTGTGTTCATGCCATTTATTCATTTAAAGATACAAAATAAAATTAATACTTATTTTCATAGAATAAAACATCCATTCCATATAACATCACACATACATTCATCTCTTGCAAACATAATTCATAACATGCATCCATAACCATAATCATCAAAACTATCAACAAAAATATATTTCTGACCTCCATGAATTAAAAATTTAATAACTCAACATTCTCATATAATTTACGTACCATACTTGGCAGGAACCAAAATAATACATAAATATATTACCATGATTTTTCATTTATCATAAAAATTTCATTTAATATCTAAAAACAAGTCTTACATATCAAACATGAAATCTGTCAGCAATAGTTAGGCAGTGAACTACTTCAAACTCAGGTCCATTTATTACTTTTTGACATCATAGAAAAATCTACAAAAATTAACATATAAAAGACATATAGAACTCTAACTTATCCAAAAATTGGCCTCAACAAAAATCGGATTAGGTTAAAACACACATTTGAAATCAGAAATAAAACTAACTTAGGTTTGACAGGCAGTGAGTAATCTTCAGTAAACATTTTCAAAAAATTAAAACACATTAATTTAAACTCTAAAATTCTTACTAACAACTTATTAACATACATCACAATACCACAAAATTATCTCAGCACTTATAAAATCATTTAATCACACAAAACATCACGTAACCAAAAAGTCCAACCATTTTACTGTTAAAGCAGTTTCTAGACCTAGTCTTACTAAAAATTCCATAACACATAAAATACTCATCAAATCATTACCAAACTTTCCAGTTCATAACTTAAATATATATGAACATTCTTGCCATATTTGGTAGCAAACAAAGCACGTTTACCCCTTGAACAAAAATCACATTTTCAAGCATCATAACCAAACAACAACAATTTTACTGTGAGTGGCAGTGGGTAGAAAATTCATATCTTAATGTAAAAGAATCAAAATAAGTTGAAACTTGGAAGAACATTACATAACATATATATGAATATCATACCAAAATCTCAGAGCAAAATAAGATTCCTAGACAAAGTTATGGCTGTCGGAGTAAGGAGGAAAACATATTTCAGAAATACCGAAAATGGCTCTTACCTCAAAATGAAGCTTCTCTAGTTTATCTTTGAATTTGGCTAGGTGGAAAGTGAGATTTCTTGGTGTTCTTTTAGGTGTTTGCAGCAGGGAAAAATGGAGAAGAAAATGTAGAGAAGAGAGAGTGAAGGAGAGGAGACGTGAGAGAGAGAGAGAAAAGAACGTTTACGTGAAAAATGAGAATGGTAAGAAAGGAAAGAGATAATCTCTCTTTAATTTCAAAAATTTTCTGATTAATTTGAGGCAAGCTTCACATGGAAAGTGGAGAGGATTGAGGGAAAGAAAGGTCAAAGTTCCAAGAATGGATCAAGTTACCATATTTCACTTCTTTAAAATTGGAAACCATATCAATTACATTCAATCAATCATGAGTCAATTATTTAATTTCCTTAAATGAGGAAATTAATCCATAAATATGCCAATCAATCATCAATCATTATCCAATCACAACCAATCATCATCGTCACATTTTTAGGAGACTTCGGCTAACTATCGTCAGCTGTCATCGGCCTGCCGACTGCACAGTTCGGCCTGTCGATTCCATGAAGTCCGGCCGGCTGATGGTTTCCTTCCGCCTGTCGATTGTTGAGGGGCAATTCGGCCTGCCGATCCTGAAGGTTCAACCTGCCGAACTGTCCTCACATATAAGGATACATCATATCATAGTGAATCATAAATAAACATGCAATGTAATGAACACTTGAGCACATGAATTCCACGTGATCGTCACCTGTCATAACACTTAGAATAAATAGTTAGTAACATAAAATCATAAATCATAACATATATCAATAAGAAAATTACTTAATGTTGTTACTAACTTAACATAATCCATTATATAAAAATAGGTTGGTGTTACAATTCTCCCCACCTTATAAGAGTTTCGTATTTGAAACTCAGAACAATTGCAGATAATAGTTCTCATGTCATCTTCACGTTCCCATGTAGCTTCTTCTACTTGGTGATTTCGCCATAATACCTTGACCAATGGAATTTTTTATTCCTCAAGCTTTTGGTTTTCCGATCGAGGATCTCCATTGGCTTTTCTTCAAAACTTAAGTCTTCTTGTATCTTGATTACTTGTGGCTCAATCACATGCATAGGGTCTAGAACATACTTCTTGAGCATAGAGACATGGAACACATCATGCATTGCTGACATATCAGAAGGCAATTTCAGTTGATAAGCCACCTTGCCTATCCTCTTTACGATTTCATAAGGACCAATAAATCTTGGGCTTAACGTGCCTTTCTTACGAAATCTCATGACTCTTTTCATTAGTGCAACTTTCAAAAACACATATTCGCCTACGGCAAATTCTAAGGGTCTTCTCCTCTTGACAGCATAACTCTTCTTATCAACTTTATCATCTCAGAAGTTTCGTTGACAAAATCGGTCCTTTCAGCATCGATGCTTTCCATCAACCTCTTCTCACCAGCTTCATGCCAACATATAGGCGACCTGCATTTTCTTCCATATAGAGCCTCATAAGGTGCCATTCCAATTGTCGCCTGATAGCTATTGTTATACGCAAACTCCGCTAATGGCAACATTTTACACCAGTTAGTTTTGAAATCAAGAGTACAAGCCGAAAGCATATCCTCTAAGATCAGGTTTGTTCTCTCCGTTTGGCCATCAGTCTGAGGATGGAAAGCTGTACTGAAATGCAACTTGGTGCCCATAACAATCTGTACACTTTTCCAAAGCTTGGATGTGAACTTGCCATCATGATCTGAGATGATTGACTTGGGAATTCCATGAAGTCGTATGATCTCCTTGATATAAAGTTTCGCTAACCATTCCATAGAGTAAGTGATCATGATAGGAATGAAATGTTCCATCTTCATCAGTCGATCCACAACAACCCAGATAGCATCATATCCATTCATAGTCTTGGGTAAACCGGTAATGAAATCCATTGCTATTTCCTCCTATTTCCATTTCGGTATCTAGATAGATTGTAAATCACCACCAGGTTTTTGGTGTTCAACTTTGACTTGCTGACATGTCAAACATTTCTTCACATACATGGCAACATCATGCTTCATTCCAAGCCACCAGAAGTTACCCTTTAGATCATTATACATCTTTGTTGCACCTGGATAAATAGAGTAAGGAGTGTCATGAATTTCCACCAAGATCTTTTCCCTTAAGCCATCAACATTGGGAACACATAAGCGGTCCTTGAGGTACAGAGTTCTGTCATCCGCAATACGAAACTCTTGACATTTCTCATCTTTCATTTCCTGTTTAATCCTCATGAGACTTACATCTTCATCTTGTTTTCTTGGAATTTCATCATACATCGTCGGAGCAAGAGTGAGTGCTGACAACTGTCCTGTGATAAGTTCTAAAATGAAGTTTAGAATTTCCTTTCTCAAAGGTTGAGACATCGCTTGCATTGACATCAACGTAGCCGCTGTCTTCCTGCTTAAAGCATCTGCCACTCTATTAGCCTTTCCAGGGTGATATAAAATTTCACAATCGTAATCCTTCACCAATTCAAGCCATCTTCTTTGTCTCATATTCAGGTCTCTCTGCATGAAGAAGTACTTCAAACTTTGATGATCTGTGAAGATCTTGCATTGGACCCTATATAAATAATGTCTCCATATCTTCAACGCAAAAACAACTGGGGCTAACTCGAGGTCATGAGTGGGATAGTTCTTTTCGTAATCCTTCAGTTGTCTTGATGCATAGGCAATCACCCTTTCGTTTTGCATTAAAACAGCTCCAAGGCCCATCTTAGATGCATCACTATAAATCACAAATCCGTCGTTTCCTTCCAGAATAGCCAATACTGGAGCTGTCGTTAGCCTCTTCTTCAGTTCCTGGAAACTCTTCTCGCAAGCATCTGTCCATTCATACTTCTTTCCCTTGCGAGTTAGATTCGTGAGTGGAGCTGCTATCTTGGAGAAGTCTTCTACGAATCTCTGATAATATCCTGCTAGACCCAAGAAGCTCTTTATTTCACTTGCATTCGTTGATTGCTTCCAGTTGAGAACAGCCTCTACCTTTGCAGGATCTACCATGATTCCTTCCTTTGATATAAAATGCCCTAAGAAAGACACTCTGTCGAGCCATAATTCACACTTAGAAAACTTTGCATAAAGCTTGTGTTTCTTTAATGTTTCCAACACAATCTTCAAATGCTCCTCATGTTCTTCTTGATTTTTTGAATAGACAAGAATATCATCGTAAACACAACAACAAATTTATCGAGGAAATCATTGAATACCAGATTCATCAAATCCATGAAGGCTGCTAGTGCATTCGTCAAACCAAAAGGCATAACCACAAATTCATAGTGACCATACCTTGATCTGAAGGCTGTCTTAGGAATATCTCCTTCTTTAATCTTTAACTGATGATACCCCGATCGCATATCAATCTTTGAGAACACTGATGCACCCTTAAGCTGATCAAACAAATCATCGATTCGGGGCAATGGGTACTTGTTCTTGATTATTACCTTGTTCATCTCTCTATAATTGACGCAGAGTCTCATAGCGCCATCCTTCTTCTTAACAAATAGAACTGGAGCTCCCCATGGTGAGTGACTCGGTTTGATGAAGCCTTTGTTAAGTAATTCCTTTAATTGAGTGTGAAGCTCCTTTAACTCTATCGGGGCCATTCTGTATGGTGCCTTAGAGATTGGGTCGGTGCCTGGAGCGAGCTCAATCTCGAATTTGACTTCTCTTTCTGGTGGTAGGTCATTGGGAAACATATCAAGAAAATCACGTACCACTGCCACATCTTCAATTTTTATCTTATCTTCTTGACTTTTATCCATGCTGTTTGCTAGATAGCCCGTGCAACCACTTGCTAATAACTTCCTTGCTTTCATGGCAGATAAAAACATACTAGGTCTCTTTCTGAACTCGCCAACATAAATGAACTTCTGATGACTTTTTGGATGGAAGATCACCTTTTGTTTTAGACATTCGATAGAAGCATTATACTTGCTTAGAAAATCCATCCCTAAAATCATATTGTAGTCATACATGTCGATCATAATGAGGTCAATGAAAAGTTCCCTATCAGAAATCCATAGGGGTACCGTACGCAGACAGCACGTAGATAATATCACTTCCCTGGAGGGTAGTGTCGTAGTGAATCCCTGTCTCATAGGCTTTAAATGAGCCCTTAATTTCTTAGCAAATGACGTAGATATAAAAGAATGTATGGCACCCGTATCAAAGAGAACATAAGCATCAATAGATAAACTTGTTATCTGACCTGTGACCACATTTGAGGCTTCAACAGCCACTTGTTCCTTTGTCATGGCATAGATGCAGGCATTTGTAGGTGGGGCTTCAAGTCTTCCTTGACTGATTAGTGGCCCTTCAAGGGAAGCTTGCATCTGATAGAGTTGGGCTTGTGGAGGAGCTCTTTGAGGGGCATTGGCATTCATCAAGTTGGGGCAGTTCTTGACAAAATGATTTTCTCGCCCACAAATGAAACATTGGTTTGTCCCTAAGGGGCATTCTCTTGGATGTTTCTTTCCACATTTGGCACATGGTTGAAACTGCCTACTATTGTTGTTGTTGGGCTGGCCACCATTATACCTCTTGTTGCCTTGGCCTTGCTGATTCTGAGGGTTGTCCTTCCTCTTGTTGGTCCTCCAATTGTGGTTGTTGTTGTTGCTATTGTTGTTGTTGTTGTTGTTGTTCTTGTGCGGAGGGCGGTTCTGGTTGTTAGCATTATTGGCTGGCTGGCCAGACTGAGGCTGGTTCCTTCTTAACTTAGACAAGTGAAACTCAGTACGTTGGGCCCTCATAATAACCTGTTCTTGACTTTGGGTGGACTTGCCCCATCAACTATTGCAGCAATTTCTGGCCTGAGGACTCTGATCAATCTTCCGACCCTTTCACTCTCACTGCTAACCATCCCAGGGCATAATCGGGCCAACTGATCAAATTTTGCCACCACATCGTTCACCGTCATGTCCCCTTGGTGCAGGTTCTGGAACTCATCGAAGTGCTTCCTTGTAATGTTCATGTGGAAAAACTTTGTATTGAACTCATAAACAAAGTCATCCCATGTCATTTCTTCAATGTTCATGCTCTGTTCGATGCCGTCCCACCAAATCCTGGCCTCCATGGTGAGGCAGTACGAGGCATAGAGGACCTTCTCATTGTCTGTGAAGACCATGAGTCTTAGGTTGGCCTCAATCATCTTTAACCATCCTTGAGCTACTAGCAGATCCTTAGAACCCTCAAAGTCTGCTGGCTTAACCCTCTTCCACCTAATTAGAAGGGGTTCTTGATGTACCATTTTGGGCTCAGCAGCAGGAGCTGTGACTTCGGTTAACTTGTGGTTGGGGGGAGAAGGAGGAGTCCATCGATTTGCCTCGTCAATCGTCATTCTGGCCATTGGCCCTTAATTCTATGATTTCCTCTCCTTTGATCCTCAAGTTGCCTTTGCAGTCAGCAATCATCGTCATTAGCCTTTCAATTAGTCTGGGTGCGAGTCTGCATCCTTCTGTGGCCGTCCATTGTCAATTTCCTAAAAGATTTAGGAACTTATGAATAATCTTCTAATTTATGAGACAGGTTTTCACTACTAGAGCATTAATCATTAAACATCTAAACCTCATTCTTATCATCATACTTGCATCATAACATCTAACTTTAAACCATACTTACTTGGAGGACTTGGACTGAATGTGGCGATATGAATTGTAAACAGAAATTCGCTCTGATACCAAAGCCTATTACGCCCCCTTACGGATGTCACAGATGTCGTTACATACTTTCATTAATACTTTACTTAAAGACAAACCATATAACTTAAAGATAGTTTGAAAACATAACCCAGGATCCATGCATGCATTTTTTTTAAACATTCAATAAATTAAACCTTATTAATAATGATATAATAATTTACTTGATCTTAAACATTCTTTAAATTGTTAGCCAAAACCGTAAGAATAGAAACAAAAATTCAAACCATCTTGGAAAACATACTTACAGTTGGCAGACCGAACTCGAGGGTTCGGCAGGCCGAAGTTGTCAGGCAGGCCGAAGGTCAAACTTCGACAGGCCGTCTGAGATAAACAAAAACTTTTCATAAAACTTAATTTAAAGACAAGTTCAATATTTTAACATGCGGAAGACCAAATTCTTAAAATGATAAAATAAAATATTAAAACATAGTTCTTGTATTCTTTAAAACTTAACAAATAAATATGTTCTAAAAAAAAATCATAGCTTAAATCATAAAACTTGCTTCTTTGGTATTCTTCCGATTACAATTCATCTTGCTTAGCTCACACGCCTTTCCACGCCCTCCGCCTAGTCCATCACCTTCTTACCCTTATCTACAACATGACATAAACTGAATAAGCTAAAGCTTAGTAAGTACATTGTAATCTCACAACTTAAAACATTTATGAACATCATCATCATCATACATCTTAATAGTGCACTAGGCACATTCTCATAGGAACATATCTTTCATTGCTTTGACCATATTAAAACTTATTTCATTTTATCTTAAGGGCCCAAGTGTTACACCATAATCATCATTGTAGGCGCGCCGTCATGAGAGGAAAAGGGTAGCTAATCCTAAACCAAACATGACATCATAACATATCATAACATTGGTGTGCAACACTTATTAGGTGATACATATATATATATATATAACTTTCATGCTTTGAAATACGTCATCATCATACATGCATAACTTTATGAACATCAAAATATTTCATAAGAAAACTTTAAATGAAACATCATAAAATCCATCATAGAATAATTATCATTATGCACATAATTTCAAACCTTATAAAACATATCATGTTCAGGTGAGAATGTACTTACCTTTTTTTAGCTAGCTTACTTAACCTTAAATGTATCGGTGACGACGCCGCGGTCTCGATGTGCTCGTTCCTTAGTGTGTTCATGCCATTT